>JXCR01148779.1:118454-136107 GCA_002079205.1 Phalaenopsis hybrid cultivar | reverse complement strand
TATATATATATATATATATATACATGTGTGCGTGTGTGGGCGCGAGCGCGTCCCGTAAGCCTTGGCCTGTTGGTGGTGGGGTCACTGTAAGTCTTCTCAGGTCAAGGGTTCAATCCCACCGTGGCGCGGGGCTCTGGAATATTAGGCATATGGCGCAGGCCTCCAATCATAGGTGCCCAAGCGGAAAGGAGAAGTGGTATTTGGGGCTCACCAGACTCAAATCGAGTTAGAATAAGATAATCATATACACACTATGGGTCTGCTTGGCGCATCTTATTGCTGTGTCTGGCGTTTTCAGAACGTCGTTGGCTCGTTTGTTTCGCGCGTTGGGTCTGGCGGTGGGATAACGCGCGTAAATTAATTTTAAGAAAACCCTCGATCGTACGCCGCTCTCCGATCCCGCGTTCCGCGTATAGGGTTAGCTTATTACCCTCAGCCCCTTGATCCCGTCTCCCGATCCCCTCCTCTGTCGTTGCCCTAGCTCTGCGATCAAGCGATTCTGTGCTCGGTTCTCGATATCGTGCACCCTTCCCCTCCGCCATTTCTCGTTTGTTAGGTTGTGGATTGAGAGGTACCGATTCTTCGCCTCCTCACATTTTCTTGAAAGTTTTACGAGAGCTTTGTTCCTGGATCGAGAGGTATCGAGTGTCGTCCTCGCATTTTTTGAGTGCCATGATTCAAAATTTTTTTTCCTATCTCCAGTAAAGAAATTGATTTTTAGTGGATGTTTTGCTAGTATTGCAATGGATTTTTTAGCTAGTACTGTAATGCTTAGATTTTTTATGGATTTTTTTATCGATTCTTCTCGTATTTTCTTAGTGCCAGTTCGTGAATGCCATAAGATTCATGAGCATTATATGCATTCTGATATTTGATAACAGCAAAATTGATTTTTGATGGATGGTGAGTTTTGTGATATTTATCAGATTGGTAGAATCATGAATATTTCTGCTCTGCTTATGATTTCCTGTTAGTATTAGGAAATGTATCATGTGGAAATTACTCATATTATGAGGCATATGGATTAGGTTATTTTGGTGTTTCTTTTATTAGTTAAAATTTATAGTTTGCTCTCACTTTTGAATGTTAGGAATGACGGAGAAATATTGGAATGCAGGAATGTTTCTTTTGATGGAATTGTTAGCTACAAAAAAACACATGTTAATAGCTTCCACGATATTTCTGCTCTTATATTCTCATTGTGCTTTGCAATATATAGTGGGGAAAGCTTGGTAATGTTGTTTGAAAGGCTGGTCGAATTTTAGTTATAAGTATGGAGTTTGTTTATTTGAGAGCATGTTGTAGTAAGCTTACATATTTGAGAGCTTAATCGTAGCTATGTAATCTTACAGATTTGCTTAATAAAACTTTCGTGGATTGTCTTCTGTGGATGTAGGTCATTGGTCGAACCACATAAACCTCTTGTTTACCATTTTTTTTTTTTTTTGGTAAATTGGAACGTTGTGGAAATGATGTTGGTTGTCGATGTTTATTTATAATATGTTTTTTTTTTAAATTGCAAAATATAATTTCATAACTTGTGGAATTGATATGGATGACGGTGGGCTATTTTTTTTACACATTTAACAAATACTTATTTTCTTTTGTTCCCTAGAGTTCAATGTCTAAGACGTCTGAAGGGGGTCCCTCCACAATGTGGATGCCCGACTACCAAGTCATGAAAGGTTCGTGAATATTGCTCGGAGTGGTAAAACTACCCAAAATGTGATGGCAGTGTGTGACTTCAACATGTGCTTCACATTTGCAATGGTGGGGTGAAAAAGAAGTGCACATGACAGTCGTCTTTTTTCATATGCAACTAGGAATAGTACACGGTGTTTCCCTCACCTACCTTCAGGTTTGTTCATCGCAATTAAACATCTTGTTAATTACATTAATTATTTTAATTAATATTGTCTTTCATAACAGGGAAGTATTATTTGATAGATGTTGGGTATCCGATGTTAAGGGACAACCTGAAGCCCTATCCAGACACCAGATACCATATTCCTGATTTTGAGCGAGCAAGTGACACGATTCGTGGCAGAAAAGAAATGTTTAACAAACGACACTCCTCTTTACGGGGGTTTATTGAAAGAACATTTGGAGTGTGGAAGAAGAAATGAGTTATCCTACATGATATGCCCTCGTATTCATTTCCCAAACAGGTGCATATTGTGGTGGCCACAATGATACTTCACAACTTCATCCGACGACATCCCTCTCATTCAGATACGGACTTCAATATTGTTGATGATGATCCAATTATTGACTCCCTAGAACCTTCAGGAACTCTAACTGATAATGAGATCGAGTCTACTAAATATGAAACTCAGGACGGTGAGGGTGCAACCGAGATGGCTGCTCTGAGGGAGTCTATAGTAGATGTTATATATGACAGCTAATCCAGCAAGTTTTTCTTTTCTTTGTATATATGTAGATCAATTTTTATGTGTATTTTATTCTTTTGGGATAAGTTCTGACATTCGTTTTTTTTTTATTTTTTTCGCAGTTATACAAACATGACTTCTAGGATATCTTTTACAGACAGGTATTTTGTGTTATTGTGGACTATCATCTCCGTTGCTCACGTCACATCAGTCTCATAGCTTTGGGAGGCAGTTCTACAGCTGTGTCAAGGGTGTTTCAGCTCGTTGCGGTTTCTTCCGGTGGACTGACAGTGCAGATGAGGACAGGCGTAACCAGAGTTTGAAATTAAATATTTTAATATTTCTCATTGTAATTGTACTTGTCTCTGTCTTTTTTTATTTCGTTTGGTACTCACGAGAATGTGAGAACTGTATGTCATCTTTTGGAACTGATATGTGATGGTTGCATGTTTCTGCATTATATGTTTCTGTACTACCAATAAGCTATTCTGAATAAGCAGCCCCAAACAGTTTTATCAGACAGGAGCAGAAATGTCATTTAACCACCAATAAACTAATCTGAATAAGCTGCCCCAAACAGCAAATCAGATTATTCTATAATCTGCAGATTATCAGAATAGAATAATCTATTTATCAGCAGATTATACATAATCAACAGCTGCGCCAAACAAACCCTATATCAATTCCACCTCCAAACGCCTAATAAAAAATTGTCACAAGTCTTGCAAATCGTGAAATGCATTATATATCGCAACAAAAGGTTGTCGTGACACCCATAACAACTAGATGAAGGGACACCTAGACATGGTCATATGAAGGGAAGGGTAGCTTGAAGATTTTGTATTAAGAAGTCGAGCTTGGATAAAATTTGCCTCTGACAAGTTGTCCAATTGATATTCAAGTTGATAAGGAAATAATTATTGTATTTCATAAAAAGAAATCCAAAAATCATCAATACAAACTAAATGATTTCATACGTAATAGTTTTAAGCAAGAGGTCAGTAAGATAGTTTGGCTAATTACATAGATAATCCACTGTATGTGAAATTCGAATGATGCAAAAAGACAGAAATTTCCAAGGCATTGATTACTGATTCATGATTAGAACAAAAGAAAATTAAATTTTAGACAATTGTAAAAATTTTATAAGATATCCAACTTATAAGTATTTGTCTTAACACATTATCCAACAATATAAGCCTTTTCTAGCAATTATTAAGAACCCGAAAGAAATTTTGAGGTAGTTATATCAATTAATTTTTTGGTTTCCGATTAACCTCCTCAATAAGCTTATATACTATAGATGGAAAACAGTAAATTTTCTACTAATATTTTTGCTCCTATTCTCAGCACATAGTAGATATTCAATTTAACCTTGACTATAATGATTGTTTTCTTTCCTTCCTCAACCTAAACCGTGACAACATCCATTGATACGCATGTGCCAGATCAAGATGACGGAATAATCAACAAGAGCAGGAGTGTCGAGCCAGTCCAAATTGGACCAATATGCACGGGCCAACCCAACCAACCCAGCTGACGACCGGGCCGAGCTAGCCGGCCAGCATAGAAGGGCAGGATACCTAGGAGAGGCTAAGCACGATTTCAATACCCAAATGGGGTCCACACAACCACTAATCACGTAAAAGAGGTGGGAAAATCAAGGCAGATTTTGGGGGAAAAGTTTAAAAGTAGATCTTGGAGAGTATTTATCAGGGCTAATTGTTTAGGGTTGATTTTAATGTTTTGTTTGGCTGCAATTTTTCTTTTATCTTGGTGTTCCTAGCAACGTCTAGAGTTGGTAGAGAGACGATCTTCCTATCAAATAATAGATCAACATCGTATCTAGTTTACTTGCGTTGATATTAGTAAAATCGGCCATCATTTGAGTTCCCTCGTCTCGCTATTACAAGTTATTCGTTGTTTGTTCGTTGTTCTGTTTTTGGGTCGTATCAAATTGATATCAGAGCCAGATCTTGGAGGAATGATAACAAATAAAGTGGAAGTGTTAGAAAGGGTAGGGCAAATCAGATCGAGAATGAAAGAAAGATTCACCACTATGGAGGTTAAATTTTCTTTCATAGAGTCCTGAACGGAGAATCGATTCAAGAGCATGGAGGAAATAATGAAGAGACTCCTATAGATGCAATCCAAGACCCCGCCGACGCTCAAATTGCAAACCCTAGTCAAGTGTTAATCAAAGAATCATTGGTCGTATTGAATGGGAAGGAGAACGAATGAGAGGGTGCTGCTAAGGTGCAAAGTATCTATCACAAAGAGCTCACATCTATGATTCTGAGAGGAGGGGGTGGAAAACTTACAAGGGAGGGGGATGGACTGAAAATTGGAGGGGTGCTACAAGGGGCACAGAGGAGCACGACTAAGGAAAAAGCGAATCAGGAGGGGGTATGACTATGACTGAATGAGGGAGTTTCACTCTAGACACATGAGGAGACGTCGAAGGGAGAGAGTTGGAATGGCGATACTAGGGTAAGGAAACTTAAAATGCCACTACTTGAAGAGGAAGATGCACATGAATAAGTGTATCAGCTGGAGCGATACTTTGCAGTAAATGGTTTAACTGGGGAAGAGAAGTTCATAGTAGCAGGATTATGTTTGGAGGAAAAAGTCCTAGCATTGTTTCAATGGATGGAGATGAGGTGCCCAATACATTCGAGGGAGGAGTTTAAGGATTACTTACTAGTACGTTTTCGAGTCCTTCGAGAAAGAGAACAATATGAGCAATTCTATGCTCTAACTCAGGGAAGGACGATAAAAAAATACAGGGTAAAGATCGAGCTTTTCGGGGGCAATTAAGACTAAGAAGAGAATTGAGGGAGATGATGAAGCCTGCCCAGATGATGAAAGATGAGATGTAGGTGAAGAAAACCAAGGCTAGCAAAGGCAACACCACGGAGGATTCTACAAGATTTTGTCGACGACCATGACATCGAGAACCAAATGGTGTCATTTCAAAAGAGGCGTCAATGGAGAAGAATGCAGGACCCTTTCCGGGGGCTATTTCAAGTGCATCAATGATGCAGAAGTGCAGAATAAAAGAGTGAAATGATTATGTTATCAATGTGACGAGAAGTATGCCTCGGGGCACCATTGCAAGAAGCGTGCACTACAGGTCCTAGTAGTTTATGAGAAGGAGATAGATAGTGAGTATTCTAAGGAAGACATGGTGGAGGAAGATAAGCGTTTGCACTACACTGATGTAGAGGTGTCCCTCAATTCATTGGTGGGATTTACTCTAAATCACACTATGAAGGTGAGAGGGGACGGATCAGGGAGCATTCAATTATGGTGTTGGTGTAGATAGTGAAGCCACACAATTTCATCTCAAATCATGACATGGATCAACTATGATTGAAGCTGATAGAAACGGGGAGCTTTGGTGTCAAGATGGGGACAATGAAGATGGAGAAAAGTCGAGGAAATTGCAAGGGAGTAGCTCTGACACTATAGGGCCGATAGGTAATAGAGGACTTCCTTCCCATGGACTTAGAAGACACTTATGTGATTCTGGGGATGAAGTGGCTACAGACACTTATGGAGATAAATGTGGATTGGAAATCCCTGGCGATGAAGTTCAATGAGGAGGGTAGGAAGCTGGTGTTGAGGAGAGATGCTAACATATGCAAAACCATTGTCTCTCTCAAAACCATGGTCAGGACGATATGAGGAACAGGGTTAAAGATATTTAGAGTTGCAAAGCATAGAGTAGATCCAAGATCCCAAGTTAGAAGAGCCCTGAGAGAGTTCAGCAACTCCTACAGCAGTTACACGACGTATTTCAGCAACCAAGCGGATTACCACCATGAGTCTGCTATAACCTAAAGAAGGGTGTCAATCTTATCAATGTCAAACTGAACCAATATTCTCAGATTCAAAATGATGAGATTGAAAAGTTGATTTAAGAGATGCTCAATATGGGAATTATCAAGCGCACAGGCAGCTCATTTTCCAGTCCAGTCCAATAAGTAAAAAAAAAAGATAATAACTGGATATTTTGCGTGGACTACCAGGCTTTGAACTAGGAGACTGATGAATAAATTTCCTATCCTTGCGATTGATAAGCATTATGAGATAGTTTTCTTCTCGAAAATCGATCTTAAGCTGGAATGCCATCAAATCAGGATGAATCCAACAAATGTGAACAAGGAAACGTTTAGGACACACGAAGCACAGTACAAGTTCTTAGTAATATTGTTTGGTCTCACGAACACCCCAGCCACACTTCAGTCCCTCATGAATAGGTTTTTTCAGCCTTACCTTAAAAAAATTGTCCTAGCCTTCTTCAATGCATTCTGATCCACAGTCATACAGAAACAGAGCATGTGGGGCGCCTGAGGAAAGTCTTGGAGATGTTGAGAGAGCAGTTGTATTTCAATTAGAAGAAATGTTCCCTTGCACGGCTACAGGTGAAGTACCCAAGACATGTGGTGACCAGGGCAGGAGTAGCAGCGAACCCGTCCAAAATTGAAGATATAAAGGGCTGGCCTTCACTCGAGAGTTTTAATGCGTTGAGTGGATTCCTAGGTGTCACCGGATACTTTCGATAATTCGCGAAGTGGGACAGCGCGATAGAATGGCCGCTGATGAAGCAACTAAAGAAAGAATTTCAGGAGGGAGGGAGGGAGGGGGGCGTAGCAACATAGGCCTTTTAACATCTAAAGACATCCATGACCAGCGTACCGATATTTTCACTTCAAGATTTTAGTAGACCATTTGTGGTAGAAACATATACGTTAGGGTGTAGCTAGGAAGCAGTACTCATGCAGGACCAGCAACTGATTGCATACTTTAGCCAGGTGCTCACAGCTAGGGCGAGGCTCAAGTTAGTGTATGAGTGAGAGTTGATGGTTATTGTCTTGGTCACTATTGGGATGACACCTTATCGTCTGAGAGATTAGAGGAGCTTGAAGTATCTTTTGGAGCACAAGATGGTAAATAAGGAGTATTAGAGGTGGTTATTCAAGTTATTAGGAAATGATTTAAGATTCAGTATCGGCCAGGATTGAAGAATAAAATCGCAGATGCCCTGTCGAGAAAGAAGGAGCCCCAGCTAGCATCCTTATTGATACCCTTGGTCATTTGATTGGAACGCCCGAGACAGGAAAGCAAGTAAAATGAAGTGTTGACGAAAATATGGATAGAGTTGGTACATGATTCAAACAGCTATCCAGGACATCCATCGAGGGGCAATAACTACTCTACCAGGGGTGATTTGTGTTGCCAAGGGAATCAGAGTACATCCCCAAACTATTGCAGAAGTTTCATAGCAGTACAATTGGGGGACACTCCGGGGTACATAAGACATACAATATTCTATTGACAGAGCTTTATTGGGTGGGGATGTGTGGAGACAAAAAGGACATGGTGGAACGGTGCAATGTATGCCAATGACACAATTACATGACCATGGCATTAGGGGGTTACTATAGACCTTAGCTTAACTGGAGAAAATTTGGGAAGAAGTGATGATGAATTTTATAGAGGGGTTGTCATAATCATAAAGGTTTATGGTGATCTTGGTGGTAGTGGATCGTCTGAGCAAGTATGCATATTTCATTCAATTACGACACACACACACTACGATCTCAGTTGCTATGGTGTTCATACAGGAAGTGGTCAATTTGCACGGAGCCAAAATCTATTTTATTAGACAAAGACAAGATGTTCCTCAGCAATTCTGGAAGGAGTTGCTCAGTTAAGAGAAGCACAACACAACATCATCCTTAGACCGATGGCCAAATGTAGGTGATCAACAAATTGAGACATAACTATTGGATATGCCGAAGCTTTGAGCCAAGTGGATTGTGTGGGTCGATCATTGGTATAATACTTCATATCATACTGCGACACATACCACCCCTTTCAAGATTTTTTATGGGCGGGATCAAGCTCACTGGTCCATTATGGGCATAACACTCACTTATATCTAGTATCAATTATTACTTGGAGAAGAGGGACGGAATATTGGCAAAAGCTCAACAAATCATGAAGAAGAAGGCGAACGGACATTGGAGAGAGATATAGTTCGAACCAAGGGATATGGTTTACTTGAAGCTGAGGCCCTACAGGTAGAAGACATTGGCCATGAGAGGAGCGAGAAACTTTATCCACAATAGTTTGGACCCTATAAGATTATGACAAGCATTGAGGTAATGGTCTACCGTTTGAAGTTACCACCATCATCATCACTGCATCCAATCTTTCATATTTCACAGCTGAAGTGGGCTATCGGAGATCATACACCATCATTTTTACTACCTCTGACGCTGACAGAGGACATATAGGTGATTTTGAACCTTTAGCGGTGGAAAGAGTGTGCCTAGGAGTGACAAGAGAAAATGAGGTACTGATTAAGTGGAAAGATTGACAAATTATGAACCAACATGGGAGCCTTAAGAGAGTATCCAAAAAAAAAATTTCATCATTCCACCTTGAGGAAAATGTGTTTTTTTTTTTAAGGGGAGTGTTGATACACCTGTGCCTACTAAGGATGACGAGAGAGCCGAAGAGAACGGGAGAGGCGAGCCAGTCCAAGTTTGGTCAGTCTGGACTGACCAGACCCATCCAGCCCAGACGACAGCCAGGCAGAGTCGACCAACCTAGCATACAGAGACTAGATACCAAGTGCAAAAGGGGAATCAAAGGGGCTTTTGGGGAGAGAGTATGAAAGGGATATTGGAGAGAATTTACGTCGGCTAATTGTCTAGGGTTAGTTTTTAAGTTTTGTTTAACTACAGTTTTTCTTTTATCATGGTGTTTTTAATAGCTTCTAGGATTGATTGAGAGACGATCTACCTCTCGAACAGTATATCAATGTTGAATTTTGTTTGCTTTCACTGATATTAGTAAAATCAACTCTCATTTAAGTTCCCCAATCTCTTTACCACAAGTAATACATTGTAATTCGTTGTTTTGGGTTTTGCATCGTATCATGCTCCCAATCTTCTTCGCCAAAATAAATTTTACTATGATGATGTCTATAACTTCAATTACATCAATTTTTAAAATAACTTTTCAAAAACTTTTTGACTATTGTTAGACAAGTTTGTCGTGCTACATCCATCAACAAAGAATTCAAAATTGAAATCTTTTTCTTGTAGTTGTGATGGTATAACTTCATTATAATCCTCCACAAATAATTCATCATCCATTGATACATTAGATTAATGAATCTTCATCATCCTTTAAAATTTTCTCCTTCAAATATTAATCTTTTAATCTATTATTATACATAATGCAAACCAAAAAAACCAATCATTAAAGCAGTTAAATGATTTCTCATCATGGTATGAACTTAGTGATACACTCCAATTTCTTTCACACCCTTATGATGAGCATGTAAAACCTAGTACTTTAATATCAAATCGTAATAGTCCTAGAGTATCATCTCTAAAAAGAATCTTTCACTTAATTAATTTTAGAATATAACTAATTAGCATAATATAAAATTTTCGTGTAATCAAACCAATTATGTTAAATTATTTGAGAAATAGTTTGCTATAGTATCTTCGTCGGCTTATTGTAAGCCAAATAATCCTTAATAATTTCTAAATTTTATCAGTTAAGGATTAACCTTTGCCATCTCAAAGGAGTTAGCAATCAATATATCCATATAGTGGTACAAGCCAAATTTTTATTATTGGATTAGTTGACTTGTTCTTAACATGTTAATATGAGAATTATACCCTACCTTTTTTTTTTTTGGAATTTTTTTTATCACTTGAAACAACAGATAAATTTGAAATGAAGAGCAAACCATGCAGCTAGTTGAGAATCACACCCTCATGGAAGCTCAATCTGTGCCAAACTTACAATAAAATCAATTATGCATTCAAACCACTAACAAGCTTTAGATACAAGAAATAAATTGAAGGAAAGAAGCCACCAAATGAAGACTCACTTATACAATAAGATTACCTCCCTTGAAAAAATTTAGGTCTCTCACGTGATTAAAAAGTGTGCTCATAGAAGTAGAAAGTAGCAAATCCAAATAGATCTTTATTCAGACATAAGAATAAATATTTTTACAAGCTCAAAAATCCTATGTAGTCCTTAAATTTTCCTAAAAATTAAGAAAAAATGAAAAGCCCAGAGTTAACAAATTCTATTTGCAAGCATCTCACGATTCTTGTTGCAACCTAACAAGCATAACCACAACCCTGCAAAAACCCATTGATAATCCATGAAAATATGGCATTTAACAGGAGGCCTACTTAAGCCTATAAAAGAACAACCCCAAGAATCCTAGTAGATTATGATAACCACAAAGACATTGTATCAATTTCACCGCCAAGCACTGGCTGAATACTTAACGCAAATTCTGCCACCAATAGAATGGAAACAAAAGTAACCCATTGCAACAATAGGAGCTGACAAAAGAGAGTNAGGGAGGGAGGGGGTAGCAACATAGGCCTTCTAACATCTAAAGACAGCTATGACCAGCATACCGATATTTTCACTTCAAGATTTTAGTAGAACATTTGTTGTAGAAACAGATACGTCAAGGTGTAGCTTGGAAGCAGTACTCATGCAGGACCAGCAACTGATTGCGTACTTTAGTCAGGTGCTCACAGCTAGGGCGAGACTCAAGTTAGTGTATGAGTGAGAGTTGATGGCTATTGTCTTGGTTACGGTTGGGACGACACCTTATGGTCTGAGAGAATAGAAGAGCTTGAAGTATCTTTTGGAGCAAAAGATGGTAAATTAGGAGTATTAGAGGTGGTTATTCAAGTTATTAGGATATGATTTTAAGATTCAGTATCGGTCAGGATTGAAGAATAAAATCGCAGATGCCCTGTCGAGAAAGAAGAAGGAACCCCAGCTAGCATCCTTATCGATACCCTTGGTCATTTGATTGGGAAGCCCTGAGACAGGAAAGCAAGCAAAATGAAGTGTTGAGGAAAATATGGATGGAGTTGGTTCATGATTCAAACAGCTATCCAGGACATCCATCGAGGGGGCAATAGCTACTCTACCAGGGGTGATTTGTGTTGCCAAGGGAATCAGAGTACATCCCCAAACTTTTGCAAGAGTTTCATAGCAGTACAATTGGGGGACACTCTGGGGTACATAAGACATACAGTTTTCTATTGACAGAGCTTTACTGGGTGGGGATGTGTGGAGACAAAAAGGACATGATGGAACGGTGCAATGTATGCTAATGACACAATTACATGACCATGGCATTAGGCAGGTTACTATAACCCTTAGCTTTACCGGGGAAGATTTGGGAAGAAGTGATGATGAATTTTATAGAGGGGTTGTCACAATCATAAAGATTTATGGTGATCTTGGTGGTAGTGGATCGTCTGAGCAAGTATGCATATTTCATTCAATTACGACACACACACTACGATCTTAGTTGCTATGGTGTTCATACAGGAAGTGGTCATTTTGCACGGAGCCAAAATCTATTTTATTAGACAAAGACAAGGTGTTCCTCAGCAATTCTGGAAGGAGTTGCTCAGTTAAGAGAAGCACAACACAACATCATCCTTAGACCGATGCCAAACGTAGGTGATCAACAAATGGAGACATACCTATTAGATATGCCGAAACTTTGAGCCAAGTGGATTGTGTGGGTCAAATATTGGTATAATATTTCATATCATACTGCGACACATATCACCCCTTTCAAGATTTTTTTATGGGCGGGATCAATCTCATCTGGTACATTATGGGCATAACACTTCACTAATATCTAGTGTCAATCATTACTTGGAGAAGGACGGAACATTGGCAAAAGTTCAACAGATCATGAAGAAGAAGGTGGACGGACATAGGAGAGATATAGTTCGAACCAAGGGATATGATTTACTTGAAGCTGAGGCCCTACAGGCGGAAGACATTGGCCAGACGAGGAACGAGAAACTTTATCCACAATATTTTGGACCCCATAAGAATATGACAAGCATTGAGGTAATGGTCTGTCATTTGAAGTTACCACCATCATCATCACTGCATCCAATCTTTCATGTTTCACAGCTGAAGTGGACTATCAGAGATCATACACCATCATCTTTATTACCTCTAACGCTGACAGAGAACATGTAGGTGATTTAGAACCTATAGCGGTCGAAAGAGTGCGCCGAGGAGTGACAGGAGAAAATGAGGTACTGATTAAGTGGAAAGATTGACAGATTATGAACCAACATGTGAGCCTTAAGAGAGTATCCAAAAGAAGTTTTTCATCATTCCACCTTGAGGAAAATGTGTTTTTTTGAAAGGGGAGTGTTGTTACACCTGTGCCTGCTAAGGATGACGAGAGAGCCGAAGAGACCGGGAGAGGCGAGCCAGTCCAAGTTTGGTCAGTCTAGACTGACCAGACCCATCCAGCCCAGATGACAGCCAGGCAGAGCCGACCAACCTAGCATACAGAGGCGAGATACCAAGTGCAAAAGGGGAATCAAAAGGGCTTTTGAAGAGAGAGTATGAAAGGGATATTGGAGAGAATTTATGTGGGCTAATTGTCTAGAGTTGGTTTTTAAGTTTTGTTTAACTACAGTTTTTCTTTTATATTGGTGTTCCTAATAGCTTCTAGGATTGATTGAGAGACGATCTACCTCTCGAACAGTAGATCAATGTTGTATTTTGTTTGCTTTCACTGATATTAGTAAAATCAACTCTCATTTAAGTTCCACAATCTCTCTACTGCAAGTAATTCATTGTTCGGTTTTAGATCGTATCATACTCCCAATCTTCTTCGCAAAAAAAAAAAATTGATAAAAATATTAATTAAAATTTACAATAAATTTGACTATGATGATGTCTATAACTTCAATTACATCAATTTTATAATAACTTTTCAAAAACTTTTTGACTTGTGTTAGAAAATTATGTCGTGCTACATCCATCAACAAAGAATTCAAAATTGAAATCTTTTTCTTGTAGTTGTGATGGTATGACTTCATTATAATCCTCCACAAAAAATTCATCATCCATTGATACATTAAATTAATGAATCTTCATCATCCTTTAAATTTTTCTCCTTCAAATATTAATCTTTTAATCTATTATTATACAAAATGCAAGCCAAAAAAATAATCATTGAAGTAGTTAAATGATTTCTCCTCATGTTATGAACTTAGTGATACACTCCAATTCTTTCACACCCTTATGATGAACATGTAAAACCTAGCACTTTAATACCAAATCGTAACAGTCCTAGAATATCATCTCTAAAAAGAATCGTTCACTTAATTAATTTTAGAATATAAATAATTAGCATAATATAAATTTTTTGTGTAATCAAACCAATTATGTTAAATTATTTGAGAAATAGTTTGCTATCGTATCTTCGTCGGCTTGTTGTAAGCCAAATAATCCTTAATAATTTCTAAATTTTATCAGTTAAAGATTAACCTTTGCCATCTCAAAGGAGTTAGCAATCAATATATCCATATAATGGTACAAGCCAAATTTTTATTATTGGATTAGTTGACTTGTTCTTAACATATTAATATGAGAATTATACCCTACCTTTTTTTTTTGGAATTTTTTTTATCACTTGAAACAACAGAGAAATTTGAAATGAAGAANGATTAGTTGACTTGTTGTTAACATATTAATATGAGAATTATACCCTACCTTTTTTTTTTTTTTTGGAATTTTTTTTATCACTTGAAACAACAGAGAAATTTGAAATGAACAAACCATGCAGCTAGTTGAGAATCACACCCGCATGGAAGCTCAATCTGTGCCAAACTTACAATAAAATCAATTATGCATTCAAACCACTAACAAGCTTTAGATACAAGAAATAAATTGAAGGAAAGAAGCCACCAAATGAAGACTCACTTATACAGTAAGATTACCTCCCTTAAAAAAATTTAGGTCTCTCACGTGATTAAAAAGTGTGCTCATAGAAGTAGAAAGTAGCAAATCCAAATAGATCTTTATTCAAACATAAGAATAAATATTTTTACAAGCTCAAAAATCCTATGTAGTCCTTAAATTTTCCTAAAAATTAAGAAAAAAGGAAAAGCCCAGAGTAAACAAGCTCTATTTGCAAGCATCTCATGATTCTTGTTGCAACCTAACAAGCATAACCACAACCCTGCAAAAACCCATTGATAATCCAAGAAAATATTGCATTTAACAGGAGGCCTACTTAAGCCTATAAAAGAACAACCCCAAAAATCGTATTAGATTATGATAACCACAAAGACATTGCATCAATTTCACCGCCAAGCACTGGCTGAATACTTAACGAAAATTCTGCCACCAATAGAATGGAAACAGAAGTAAGCTATTGCAACAATAGGAGCTGATAAAAGAGAGTTGCTATACTCAACAACAAAAAGATAGTTGAAGAGTTCCACAGCAATGGTGCATCAAAACAAGTGATGAGAAGCTGCACCGATTGGCACTTCAAATAAATATTAATGCCCTCTCAACTCAACATTATGAGAATAATTTTAACACTGTAACTTACTGTATCATTTCGGAAATCATACTCCTCAAGCATAGGATAATTTAAGGCATTTGGCAAGCATCTTTGTTTTACGTTTTCCACCTGCAAAATTCAATGTTAGGAAAAAGCTAGAGTAGCCACAGATATGATGATTTCAAATGGCAGCACCAATCCTCTAGGAAGCCAAAATGCCACTTAATATTGAAGGAAGAAACTACCTGGGCAGGGTTAATCTCAAAAGAATGAGTTTCCTTTTCTTCTGCAGCAGCAGCTAAATCAGCTCCATCCAACAACCCATTATGAGTATCCATTTCTCCGGGAGTTTTACTTACTGAAAAGGCTTCACCAGATTGAAATTCCTTAAACAAGAAGAAATTGGGCATAATAAATNTTCTTCTGCAGCAGCAGCTAAATCAGCTCCATCCAACAACCCATTATGAGTATCCATTTCTCCGGGAGTTTTGTTTACTGAAAAGGCTTCACCAGATTGAAATTCCTTAAAAAAGAAGAAATTGGGCATAATAAATTACAGTCAGAAAAGTTCTGCAAAGTAAAAGATGAAAAGATTAGATGAAATAAACAAATAAATCCAATTTTTCATGAAGATTATGATATTTTAAAAAGGATGAACAAAGACCTATTCCTGAATATACACAAATAAAAAAAAAATTCTAACTGTCTGAACAANCAGTCAGAAAAGTTCTGCAAAGCAAAAGATGAAAAGATTAGATGAAAGAAACAAATAAATCCAATTTTTCATAGAGATTATGATATTTTAAAAAGGATGAACAAAGACCTATTCCTGAATATACACAAATAAAAAAAAATTCTAACTGTCTGAACAATAAGATAAAGTCGCACAAAACAATTAAAATACCTACTATAATGAATTAAGGAGCAATATTTTCAATTCTTTAAAAAAGCTATTTATTATCGTCAACAACATTTTTAGCTTTTACCCATTGTGAGCTTTATGATTACCAATGATGCAATAATTTTCTCAAGTAATCAACTCTACTCGGGGCATATCCATTTGCACAACTAGCAAAACGGCCATAGGTCCAACCTTTTTTCTTATTGATACTTTATAATAAGTTTATCTACCATTCTTATTGTAACATCATTGACAGTCTTTTGTAAAAAACAAAATACATTGTGCATCTTTCACAACCCTATCATCAACAAGAGCTCCTCCCAACATCACAAACATAATATTTCCTCAATGTACTCTTTCAAGTTTCACCACACATCCACCTAAGCATTCTCACTTTTACCATGCAATCTTATTAACATCCTCATTTTTCTACAGTCAACTTTCTACCAATGACTTTTTATCACCCAATACCAAAATTAATAAGAAAAAAGTCTTCATGAAATTTCTTTATTGCATGCAACACTCCTAAGTCACTTCCTCATTCTAACCATCAATATAAATTATGAAAGTCATGCCGTCACTATTATCTCTATTCTCTTATACAATACTATCAAACCTAATTAGTAGTTGATCTTCCAGCAATAGTAATTGATAATCACCCAATAAAATTGTATATGAATTTGGCCTTTGTTTTCTAATTCTTAAGACCCTTCTTTTCTAATAATCCTCTCTATTGTCCTAACTCAACACTCATTTTAGTAGCAGTCTCACCTACTATAGATTTATCATGTGCAAATAGCAAATACCAAAATACTTACTTTGATTCGCTTTTGTAAGCGAATTCATACCCAACAAGATTAAACAAATGGAATTACTGCTGAATTGAATGCTTTGGGAAAATATAAAAATCAATTAAATAATTAAACTAATAAATAGATCATATTGAATAAAAATATGCTATGATAGATGCAACCTGTACATTTCCAAAACGTCAGTTTCAAACTCAACATCCTTATCAATCCATCACCAAATTCCATGCAGAAAATAGCAAATTTATAACAACCATTTATCCAGCACTATTCCTAAATGACACAAACAAAAAATAGCCACTACAAATTAGTTGTAAGAAGGCGGAACGTGAAGTTCTCTTATGGTTAATAAACAGCTGCTAAAGAAATAAATACAGATTTCAGATATGATGATTCAAGTAAACCAGATGATAAACAAATGAGGATACCTCTAAAGAAATTCTCGCTTTAGAGATAACATCATCCTTAAGCAGTGTCTTCAACACCTGCATTATGTATCACCCTTGATCATTGTCATCATACAATTGAATGGCAGCTTGTAACCAGATGATGAAAATTACCTCAGGGAACTGTGATTCTATAAAATATCTATTCTTCTTAAGCACCAGTTTAACTTTTCCATAGTTCGCAGTAGAGCCATGGATGAAATCAATCATCTCTTTAGGCAATTTAGTCTTAGACAACTTGTTAAGAACATTAATGATCGTTTCCGTCTCAAGCCCAACAGAGACGGCAGCATAGAGCGAATGGGGTGTGAGGTTGTACTCATGCATGGACTCTGGCCTGAAAACAAACCAGACAGGAAAGAAACAAACAAAGCAACCTAAACAGGGTGAAAAATAAAAAATAAAAACCGAACAGAGTCTAAAGAAAAACTCGTCAGTTAAAAAAATAAGAGCAGAAGGACCTGCAAACTGGTTCAGCAATTGCGATGAGAAAATCATAGGCCTGTTTGTACAGCGGCGAGAAGGTCTCGAGGAAGATGCGTCCATCAGCGCATGCCCACAGGGGCCGATTAGAGTGGTCTGGCTTCAGCTCAAGTTTAGTGAAATCCCTCTTGTTGGCCTCTTTCTCGCCTTAGCATGGACAAAACGAAGCATTCCGATTCAATCTTAGGAATAAGAGCGCGAGAAAGATAAAAATCAAA
>JXCR01148779.1:34515-107762 GCA_002079205.1 Phalaenopsis hybrid cultivar | reverse complement strand
GTGGCGGGTAGGATATTCCACTTAACCATTCTCTTTATCATCCACTTTATCATCGGTGGTAACGGATCCACTTGGTCGTATGTGAGGATCTCAGTGGATTCCCCTGTCTGTCATTCGTAAAATTATAGCAACAGCCGTACTGGATGGTGATTCTTCCCTTTCCCCGCATCCATTTCTTAGGCTCGGAATACATTCTCTCCATGAGAAGGCCCGCTCAACCTCTATCTCTTAGATCGAAGATGCAGTCCAAAATGCTTCTTTCAATAGTTTCAGAGAAAACCCTGGTATATAGCTCCAGGCCCTCCAATATGTTGATAAACTTTCCCTGAACCTTTTCATAGAACTCGAATTCCCTTTTATTTACTTTACTTATTTTGTAGTATTCTACCATACCGGGAGTTGGCAACTGCCTGGGGCGTTCCTTCCTCCGGGCCTCGGCGGGAATCCAACCTGGCGCTGGCTGATCCAGAATATGAGATTCAGCCTCAAGTGGAATGTATGATCCTGGGCTCCATGGTGCGCGCTGATCCATCCCTAGTGGGACATACAGTTCATTTGCCACAAAACCTAGAATTTGAGACTCGTTGGTGCTTGCAGTGTACTCTTCTAATGTACTAAAGTGTTGTAGATGTAGGATGTTGCAGTCCGGGCATTTTACAAATGCACCCATGACTGATGTCCCGGCCGGTACTTCGACGTTGCATGTTGGGCAACCTCTGCATAGGATATCTGGGACCGGGGGCACATCTGATCCCATCACAAATCCTGACTCTTCATCTGTAGTGGGCAGGCTGGCAGAAGTTTCTCTCAGATCTGGATCGTAAATATGTCCCTCAGGAATGGGGGTAAGAAAACCACTCACGTCTCTTTGGCGCTTGCGCTCCTGTCGTAGAAAGGCTCTCTGTTTCTTTCGGCTTGCATTTCTGCGTTGCGTCCTGCGGAGTGGAGTATTTGGTAGTTGTTCACTATGGGCGGCTATTAAGCCCCTTGCTGGAGTAGCTATCATGGAGGGCAGTCGGC
Source organism: Phalaenopsis hybrid cultivar (assembly GCA_002079205.1). Lineage (NCBI taxonomy): Eukaryota > Viridiplantae > Streptophyta > Magnoliopsida > Asparagales > Orchidaceae > Phalaenopsis > Phalaenopsis hybrid cultivar. The sequence goes on along the minus strand of JXCR01148779.1, from coordinate 106,742 downwards.
TGGGCCCCTCCATCGGATCTTGTTCTGCTATCACGTTTTTACCTTTACATGACACATCGTCTTGAGTGGTCACCCTCAACAGTGAAGGTAGTCCCTTCTTTTCTTCATTGCTGACTACGCCCATTAGAGGACCGTCGTAGTCCATATCAATCTGGTTGAAATCCATGTCGAAATCTATGACACCTCCTTGTGGCGCCATCTCTTCATTCAGTGCGAGGTTCCAGCCGTCCTGGAAGGCAAAGATCAGCCTCTGTCCTGACATTTTTCTGCAGACGACAGAAAGAAACGTCAGTGGGCCGAAGTTTGGCATGAACAAGAACAAAACAGAGTATCCATTAAAGTAAATTTTAGTTTGTTTTGGTGAAAAGGATCACTCATTTTATGTGTGAGTTTTGTTTTAATTTAATGGAATTTTTAAATCCAAAAGTAGAAAAGAGAACGTGTCAAGCTCAAAAATTTCTGAAAATTTTTATTATATATGAGGTTAATTACAAAATTTGGACTCGGTCGTAGACATTTGGCCATATAGATAACCTTAAAACAATCAAAGTTTCAAAGTTTCAAAGCAAGCAGAGGCAAGCAGAGGCAGGCGACATCAGGCCGCGTAATAGGTTTTCAGGTATCGTCTATTTATCGGTAACATGGGTCTTTCACCCCGAAAGTCCACTAAATGGTAGGCTCCTTCTGTATAGACCTTTTCAACGACAAATGGTCCCTCCCAAGTTGGCTCAAATTTTCCACCTATTTTTCGGCGAGCAAGGATAGGTCTCTTGAGCACGAGTACGAGGTCACCAATTTTGAATGTCCTTGAGCGAACCAATTTGTCATGGGCTTGTACCATCTTTGCGTGGTAGAGCTCCAAATGTTGCTGTGCTTCCAATCGTTTTCCCTCGAGACTTTCCAGTACCTCAAGTTTGAGTTTTGCGCTTTCTTCCGTTGTGAGTTGGTTGGCAACAGCGACTCTAAAAGATGGTGTATGGATTTCTAGCGGTAGCACAGCCTCGGTCCCGTACACGAGTGTATAAGGTGTACACTGAGTGGGAGTCCTGAAAGTCGTCCGGTAGGCCCACGAGGCTTCTAACAGTTTGTTATGTCAATCCCTTTTATTTTCATCCAGTGTTTTCTTAAAAATTTGTACCAGTGTCTTGTTGAAAGCTTCAGCCAGACCATTTGCTCTGGGATAGTAAATTATAGAGTATCTCCAATCTATCCCATGTCTTCTGACAAAATTTTTGATCTTCGTGCTTTTAAAAGTTGTCCCATTGTCAGAGATTATTCTTCGTGGTACTCCGAAAAGGTAGACAATTTGGCCTTTGAAAATTTGAAGAACGTGTTGTGTCATAACCTCACGTAATGGTACTGCCTCTGCCGATTTGGAGAAGTAATCCGTAGCGGCAAGTATAAACTTGTGTCCTTTAGAAGATGGAGGGTCTATCGGACCTATTATGTCCATGCCCCAACACTCGAATGGCCACGAGGCAAAAGTTGGGTGCAGCACGTTTGGAGGCTGGCGTAAGACAACCCCATGCACTTGGCATTGGTGACATCTTTTAGCTGTATCCATGCAATCGGACATCATTGCTGGCCAAAAAATCTGACTCTTTTGATCTTCATTTTCATTTTTGGTCCCGACTGGTGAGCGCCACACAATCCGCATGTACTTTATTTGACAATATTCCCTCGGCTCTGCTCAAACACCGTAGCCACATTTGGTCGAACGATCTTCTGTAGAGAACATTTAATACCAGAGCGTAAGACATGGCCCTTCTTGTGATGTGGTGTGCCTCAGACTTGTGCTCTGGCAGCTTTCCAATATGCAAATATTCTATTAATGGCTTGCGCCAATTTTCATTGATGTCTGCAACTGTATTTATCTTTTCTTATTTTCCAAGCTTGTGTAGAGTTTCAAAATCATTTCTAGACAAGACTCGTCTTCCTTGCACCGTGACTTCGATGGAATCCTCTGGGGGACACACCATTTCCTTAGCGAGTTTTGCTAGAGCGTCGGCATGAGCATTATCTCCCCGAGGAATCCGGTAGAAAGTCACCTCAGGAACCTGCTCCAGGAGCTTCATCACGTACTGATGGTATTCTGTTAAGCTTGGTTTTAGAATTTTGTATTGTCCGGCGACTTGCTGGATGACAAGTTGAGAGTCACCATAAATGGCAACGTTTGTTATATCCATTGAAATTGCCAATTCCAATCCGGTGATTAAAGCTTCATATTCTGCTTCATTATTGGTGCACGACTCTGTCAGGTGGTATGAGAACCTCAACATACCCTTATCTGGCGTAATAAAGATCAAACTGATCCCTGCCTTGCCTGGTATAACTGTGTCTGATCCCTTGTCTTTCCTGGCTGATGAAGTGCCATCGAAGTACATTTCCCAGCGCTGCGCACTAAAAAATTCCATCTGTAGTATCTGCTCATCTGATAACTCGTCGTTGAGAGAGGACCCAGCTGACAGTGGGTGTGCAGCGAGAAAGTTTGCTAAAATCTGTCCCTTGATAGCACGGAGGGGCACAAAAGTTATATCAAATTGTAATAAGATCATTGACCCTCTTACTAAACGTCCGGAGAGTGTTGGTCGGGTCATCAAATATTGCAATGGATTAACTTTCGAAATTTGGGTGATCCTATGAGAAAACATGTAATGTCTAAGCTTTTGAGCGGTGAAAATTAGTGTAAGACAATGCTTCTCAATAGATGGATACCTTATCTCTGTCGGTATTAAACGACGACTCAAGTAGTAGAACACATTTTCTTTTCCCTCGTCGTTGATTTGGGCTAAGAGTTCTCCAAAAGAGTCATCTAAAGTCGCGGTTTAAAGTATCAACGGTTTCCCTGGGATAAGGGCTGCCAAAACAGGAGGTGTCATTAAATATTGTTTAACGTCCTCAAAGGCCCGTTGGCATTTCTCTTCCTAGATAAATTTGGCGTCCTTTTTTATTAATGCTGAGAAAGGCTGACACCTACCTGAGAGATTAGAAATAAAGCATCTCAGATATGCCAACTTCCCCTGGAAGGAACGTAGCTGTTTCAAGGTTTTAGGGGGAGGAATTTCCAAGATAGCTTTAATCTTATCCGGGTCGATCTTGATTCCCCGACGACGGACAACGAATCCTAAAAATTTCCCGGAGGTGACACCAAAGGCGCAGTTTAAGGGATTCATTTTAAGGTCATATCGTCGTAACCGTTCAAAAACAATCCTCAAATCATACAAATGGTGTATTTTCCATTTACTTTTGATGACCAGATCATCCACGTAGCATTCTACTTGATTGTGAATGAGGTCGTCAAAAATCTTTGTCATTGCACGCTTATATGTTGCTCCGGCGTTCTTTAGGCCGAACGACATCACTGTGTAGCAGAAAATTCCAATAGTTGTTCTGAAAGCTGTGAGTACTGCATCCTCGAGAGCCATCTTGATTTGGTTATATCCCGACGATCCGTCCATGAAGGAGAAAATTTCATGTGTCGAAGCGATGCCCACCATCATTTCTGGTATAGGTAGTGAAAACTCGTCTTTTGTACATGCCTTGTTCAAATCTCTGAAGTCGACACAAACGCGGATCTGTCCATTTTTCTTTTTAACCGGTACAATGTTGGTTAACCACGTGGGGTACTGCTCCTCTTTAACAAAGTTGGTTTCTATCAACTTCTTTACCTCGACGATGACTTGTTATTCTATCTCGAGGCGCATTCTCCTTACAGCTTGCTTTACTAGGGTTGCATTCTTGTCTACCCCAAGTTTTTGGACTGCAACCTCTGCTGACAGCCCTGACATTTCATCGTTGCTCCATGCAAAGCAATCTTTGAATTTTGTTAATAGTTTGACCAATTCTACAGATTCTTCGTCATCAAGTAGAGAACTTATAAACTCTTCAGTCCCGAGGTTAATCTCTTTCAATTCATCGATAGTGGATTTAATTTCTTCCTCAAACTCTGGCGGAGCATCTTCTATTGGTTGATCAGTATCGATAGTGGATTTAATTTCTTCCTCAAATTTTGGCGGAGCATCTTCTATTGGTTGATCAGCAGAGTCATCCTCCACATCGAGGTAATCCTCTTCTGACTCTTAAGTAACAGCCTTGCAAAATTCAGAATCATCGACTGGTCCCCCTGTACCAAATCCGAGACCTTCTTTTGAATTGGGAGCTCGTCTTTTAGTATTCCACAATTTTTCAAAAAGTTGAAATTTATCTTTTAGCATTTGTTTTGGTAAATGTCCCTATTGTACCATTCCATAGGTTTTCAAAAAGTTGAAATTTATCTTTTGGCATTTGTTTTGGTAAGTGTACCTGTTGAATTAATTTTCCATAATTTTTTAAGAAGTTGAAATTTATCTTTTGGCATTTGTTTTGGTAAGTGTCCTTGTTAAATTAACTTCTGAACACAAGGTGCAAAAGGCTTTTGGTAAGTGTCCCTGTTGAATTAACTTTTGAACACAAGGCGAGAAGTAACCAAAAGATAGTTGTTTTGGTAAGTGTCCCTGTTGAATTAACTTTTGAACACAAGGCGAGAAGTAAACAAAAGGCATTTCCATTAATTAATTAGTACCATTCCATAGGTTTTCAAAAAGTTGAAATTTATCTTTTGGCATTTGTTTTGGTAAGTGTACCTGTTGAATTAATTTTCCATAATTTTTTAAGAAGTTGAAATTTATCTTTTGGCATTTGTTTTGGTAAGTGTCCTTGTTAAATTAACTTCTGAACACAAGGTGACCAAAAGGCAATTCCAACCAAAAGGCAGTTCCACTAATTCATTAGAATCAACATCCAAATTTACATGTTTTTCAAGCTCAATAGAGGTAGAAGCACGGTAAAATTTGATCGGCTTTGAACCAACACTACGGACTTCCTTGACCCCTATTAATTCATTAGTATCAACATCCAAATTTACATGTTTTTCAAGCTAAGTAGAGGTCGGTAAAATTTGATCGGCTTTGAACCAACACTACAGACTTCCTTGACCTCTAAACTCTCGACTTTTTTAGGGAGAATCGGAGTGAGGGTCATAGTATCCACATAGTGGTTTATCCAATTATACATTGTTTCATATTCATTCTTTTCTATATATTCTAGGGATATCTGGTACTGAGGCTTCTTCTAAGACCAGTACATAGAGGACCCAAATGGGGATTTCATTGGTCCATAGCTCACACATAGTGGTTGGCACCTAATCCCCGATAACTGCTTATATGCAACAGTATAACAATAATTCTGATTATATTTTTCACTTATATTTCCTTATTTCGCAATAAAACCAAAAACTTGATCCTGAAAAAAAAAGAATTTAACTTTTGATTTATATCTATTAGGATACTACGCAAGTATACATATCGTTATTAAGTAATATAAGACTTTTTGATTAAGACTTGAATATCGAACCCACAGGGAAGATATGCAATATGCATTTTTTGGAAAACTTCCTATTTTTAAAAAGATAATTCTTTATACTAAAGACGTTTTCGCAATAAAAAAAGTTTAAATATTTTTGATAATTTTAATATTTTGACAAAAATAGTACAAACTTAAAAAGATAACTTGAGTTTTTGTAGAAGAAAAAAACTAAATATGAAAATATCTTTCTCCTTATCATGAATCAGTGATAAGTATATAATTTCTGTTGTGGAAGTATGCATATTGTGTTGTGCCAGAAAGGAGCAATAATATTCTTTACCCTTACGAGAGATGCTATAAAGAACATTGGCTAATTTAAAGTTTGAATAGATCTGAAGACTGGCTAGGCAAGGAAGACACCAGCTCTCACTCTAGAGTTCCCTCAATTCCCTCCACCTGGGGGCTAACATCTCATATCAGAACCTAAAACAATAAACCAAGTTAGGGACTTTAACCTTTCACTTTAAAGTCCTCTAACTCTTCACCCTTCAATGAATATTTTCCTATTTATTTGCACTCAATCATATGAACTACATTCTCATTCACACAATCTCATGTGATTAATTTCCAATTGTTGATTGAGACAATACCAGCCCAGTTCTTACATGTTCTCAAAATAAATTTTAACATCTGGATTGGCCAAATCAAGAAGTAAATGAAGTACATGGATTTAAATCATCACACCTTCTTCCAACATTAAAGATCAATCCTCTCCACAACTTTCATCCAACACTTAACTACTTATCATTTTCAGAAGAAAGATAAAGAAAACTACTCAAAATTCATGGGGAAAACAAAACCACACTTTAGTTTAAAAGTAGAAATCATTGTCAAACCAACAACTAGTCTCGATTAAAACCAAAAGCAGTCTAAAATAAAAGATAATAACTTTTCTGAAGTGTCCTCCGAACAAACTCTTGAAGTTCCTTTGAATCTCTTCTCTTTTACAACACTCTCAATATAAAACTAAAAATAAAAAAAATGATAAATATGTGGTGCCTTAAAATCCCTCAAACTAACTCCTCAATTTTTGAACTTTCAAAACTTTACCAGTACATTCAGGACCCCACACCTTTTCAGACCTTTTCAGGACCCCTTTCAAAGTCACAATCTTCCTTCTTTTATAATTCTCCAAAAGGTGCCTTGGCATCTCTTCAAAATGTGTCTTGATCCGATGTATTTCCCCAAGAGATGCATCATTTCACAATAATTTTCATCAATGGTGGTTGTAACCACCTATTAAGCCAATAGGTGCATCAGAAACCTTTTCAAAATTTGCAAAAACCAAATTTACTCATCCAATAACTGCCACTGGCGCTTAAGCGCGGGGCCTCTGGTGCTCAAAAGCGGCCTTTTCTGTTTACCCCGCGCTTAAGCACCGAATCTGACGCTTAGGCGCCAAAACACTTCTGCACATTTTTCACATATTTGCTCCAAATTTGATCCGTTTTCACTCTTTTAAGCATTTATCACCTTTTTACCTGTACCTGAAAGAAGAATAAAAAAAATATCTTCCATTAAAGTGCAATATCTCAAAAATAAGTACAAAAATGTATCTAAAAATACTATATATTTTAGGTGTATAAAAATCTCCCAAACTTAAAATGTTACTTGTCCTCAAGTGGCACTTCAATCTTTAAAAACTAAATATGTATGCTATGTATATGAGGTTTCTTTGGTGTTACTAAAATTTAGATTCAGAAATATAGTAGTCCAATTTAGAAAAAATATTCAGTAAATGAGACCAACTTAAAGTTTAGAAATTTTTACTGTTAAGAAAGATGAAAATATAAGTTTCTGTCTAATTTAGAAATATTGTAAGTCTTCCAAATTTAGAATTTAGTTCTTTTATTATCTCCACTTAAAATTTTTTATTAAAAATAATTTTACTTACTATATTATATCTATAAGCTTAAGATTTTTTCAAGTCTTATACTTTAAAAAGATCAAATGTAGAACCAATTTTTGATTAGGCACTAATCCTCAAGCTTCTCCTCCCTTTTATTTTTTTCTTTTTCTTTTTCTTTTTATTTTCTCTTTTTTTTATTTTTCTATTCTTTTTTTAGGCAAGGATTACTATATCTAGATAGATATTTAATAATTTTGAATTCTACTTTTTCTTTCCTAAAGCAAAGTCTTGATACAAAACTTTTACTTATATATATAATAATAGCTTTGAAAATTATTTTTAATAAAAGAAATTTAAGTATTAAAAATAAAATTCTAAATTTATAAAATTTTTAAAAATACAATGTTTCTCATTAAAGATAGTTAGTTATATTAATCATTTTCTACACTAAAAACTTATAACTTAAAGTTTTTCTTCAATACTCAAAATTTCAACTAAATTATCTTACTCATTTCTAAAATCAAATTTTATTTCCCTAATATAACTTCATATACATGATCAATTTTTCTTTTCAAATCAAATTCACTTGTAGTTCATTTGAGAACGAATAAAATTAAAGTTTTGAAAATATTTTTCATCCCCCCCAAAGATAAATTTTTATCAGATTAAACAGTTTAGCATCAAATATATATAAGCAGGAATGAAAATAAGAATAACATGCTTACAAGAATTTTTATACCCTAATGATACAAGTACAAAACTAAAAACAAATTAAAATTAATTTTGATCAAATTTTATAATATTTTCATTTCAATTTAACATGTAGAGATTCAATAGACTTCTAAACAGTAGGTATAAACATAAAATCAAACTAACACACTAACTTGACTTCACAATCTCAACATAAAAACAAACACACTAACATGATAAAAGAAAAATACAGGGTAGTAGTTTCCTATGCTTCAAATTTAAGACTTAAGTTAGCAAGATTTTCAACTTTACAAAAGACATAGAATTTAGTTATGTTCTAAACTAACTAAATCACAAAACTCACAATAGTTACTACCCTAGAATTTTAAGACAAAATACTAAATAACACAAACATTATAATACAATTAAAAATAAAAGTCTCACAGATCAGAATATCTAAACAAGTAAAAAAACATACTTGTCTCAAGTCCAAAACATGAAAACACATTACATCACAATTCTCACTTAAACATAAAAGTACAAACCACATCACATAGTTCAAACCAACACACAAATGCAAATGTAGCAAGCCCGAACCACATAGTTCATATCATATTATAATCATAAAATAAATCTCTCAGTTCTACTCTTCATCCTCTGAATCATCGCTATCCCAAAATTTTGCAGACTCATAATCAGGGTATTTAGGATATGGAGGAAATTGCACTCCTTGGTTACCCCTAATGGGGCTCTCCAAAGATGAGTGAAATTTCTCTTCATAATCAATTTTTCTTCTATTATACCTATCAGTATGCTCTGCAAAACGCTCTAAATTTTGTACCCTATCAGCGGTAAAATTAATATTATCCATCATCCTCTGCAATAATTGATCTTGGGTCTCAGTAGACTCTTCTCTAGATGTAGAAGCATGTAAGGTAGATGGTCTAGATGAAGAAGAAGTAGAGGTAGAAGCAGCAGACGTCTCCATTCCATAACTCCTAGAAAATCCTCCTCTCCAGCCAAAAATAGAATGCTCAGAATAAGTCTTCACATTCACCTTAGTGATGGGCTTTAGAGGTAACAACACTTCCTCCCATCTATCATATTTAATTCGAGCCTACTCACACAAAGAAAAGATCAAGGAAGCAAATCCTAGACCTGCAGTAGTAACGATAGTGACAGAATTGATGATAGTCTGACAAATCAAAGCTCCTATATTGATGAGCTTTCCTTCTTGGATACAATAATTTAACATCGCTCTCTCTCTCTGGTCACTTCACTGTCATGATTTGTTGGTAGCAGACGAGCAGAAATAAAATAGTGTCAGGCCTTTGAAGGGGCACATAACTTTGAAGTTGGGAAGTTAACTCTCCTCTCATTAGTGATCTTCCAAAGTCCTCTCTCAATAGTCAAGTAAGAAATAATCTCATCTAAATCCGCTTCAGTCAGACTATAATTTGCATAAAAACACAACATATCAGGTGGCAAATGATCAAACATGTTGATTACCTCCGGTGAAAAAGGTACCAACTTTCCTCGAACCATGACTCTATTGTCTTCAGCCTCAAGGAGGTTTGTATAGAACTCCCAAACAACAGAAATAACCGCCATAGTAGAGAAACAGTAGAATCATTCTCACTGTCGGTGAACGATCAAATCCTCTACGTCTCCACCTGGATTCCTAAAACACCGCTCACTGTACCGATCCCGAGCCTTTGAACTAACAAATTTACTTGAATCAAAAGGGCTCTTTCCTTTACTCCTCTTCTTTCTTGGTGTCATTCTATAAATTTTATAATTTCCAAAAGTAACTTAAAAAATCAAGTCTAAATGACTAAACTAAACTTCCAAAGTATAATCTACACTTCCCATGCATTTTCCATAGATCCTTTTCTCATTTTTCACCATGAATAGTGAATTTTTGAATTTTTCCAAATGTGCTCAAAATACATGGTGAACATCCAAAATTTTTGCATAGAAGTAAAGCTCTTACCTCAAGGAGCTTGGATCTAGCAAATTTCACTTGATTCCACCAAGAAATATTCACATTAGATGTGCCCAACCCTTCCAAAATCATAATTTTGAGAGGTTAAAGGTGACAAGAGGCATAAAAATGGTGATTTTGGGCCAAAATTTCACTTTTAATCATTTGCAAACTGGTTTTTGTGAACCGGAGCTTAAGCGCAAATAAGTGGTGCTTAGGCGCCTGCCTCTCAGGTTGGCTCGCGCTTAAGCGCGAGTTGTGGCACTTAGGCGCAGTGCACGATTTTTAAAATTTTCAAATTAAAGTAAAATGCACTATTTGCCTAAGTAAACCACCCCTAAAAGGTCTCATAGCACTTAAATGTTTATTTTCAACTTTCTATAACTCCCCTCTCTCTCAAAACTCTCTATAATAACTATTTCAGTTCGAGGATAAAAATAACACAAATTTTCACACAAAGAAACTTATATTAATTCACAAACAAGTACAAATACTTTTAAACACTTAATTCTCACTCCAAATAGTCTTAGATGGGAAAATTTTCCTAAATACAAAACAATCATTACACTTAAAGAATTCATAAATAATAAAATCAAGACTTAAACACTAAACCAATTAAAAACAACAATAACTTCTAACACACAAATTCTAACACTAAACTTAATTCCATTCTTCATTCGAAGGAACAAATTCCTGTCTTTCATTAGTCTCTCCAGGAATATAGAGTTGATAAAACGGATGGTGTTGACGAGCTCTGATACTATCTTCTTCAATCTAGTTCTGCTTTATAAACATCGTCTTATCCGCTTCCTCTATATAACTTGTGTGGCTAAATTTCAGCTTCAATTTCCATCCAATATGCTCTAGATGTGCATGCAACTCAAGTATTTTGGTCTCCAATAAAGCCATAATATTTTCCATTTTTGATCCTCTCTGATATCCTATCAATACTAGCGGCTAAGAAACCGTTATACATCTCTTGTGCCCTTTTGACTAATGAACTTCTTCCTCATGGCTTCTTCCTTCTTCTTCAAATCCATCTCCCATGAAAATTGACTAATGAACCTTTTCCTCATGGTTTCTTCCTTTTTCTTCAAATCCTTCTCCCATGAAGATATTTTCTCTAAATCTCACTTTCTCTTAGACTTTTAGGGCTAGAAATGATCTAGGGTGAAATTCCTTCAGAAAACCCTTCAATTTATAGGCCTAAATCCTTCTAATAACTCCTAAACACGTTTAGAAACTGCCTTAGCATGTTTTTACAAACAAATTGGTTGTTAAACCTTTTAGAATATTAATTTCGTACATGTGTTTAAACTGCCGTACTTAAGCGTTAGTGCAAATTTTTGCATTAGTCAACTTAACATCCAAATTCTTATTCTACCATGTCTTGGTCAATAAATAAAGTCTTAAAATCTTAACTAACACATAATAGTTTCAAAAATACCACCACAATTTTCTTAAGCACACAAAAAATCTATCAAAATAAAAATACTCTAATAACTATAGGTTGCCTCCCACAAAACTCTTGATTTTCTATCGTCAGCCCGACGTAACTAGTGCTTATTTTGGTTGACCCAACATCATTCCATCATTAAGTTTATGTCGATCCCCTCTAAAATAAGGTTTCAGTCTATGCCCATTAACTTTAAATATTTTCTCAGACTTAGGATCTCTAATATCCACATCTCGATAAGGATAAACTTTTATCACAACAAATGAACCCATCCACTTAGACTTAAGTTTACCTGGAAATAATCTTAACCTTGAATTATATAGCAAAACTTGTAGCCCTGGATGAAAACTTCTAGTAAGAATCCTTCGATCATGCCACATCTTCATCTTTTCTTTATAAATCTTGGCACTCTCATAAGATTCATTCATTATCTCTTCAATCTCATTTAATTGTAACAATCTTTTCTCACTAGCATCTTTCAAATTATAATTGAACTCTTTAATTCATTTAATTGCAATAATCTTTTCTCACCAGCATCTTTCAAATTATAATTGAACTCTTTAATTATTTTAATTTTTCTTTATAAATCCTAGCACTCTCATAAGATTCATTCCTTATCTCTTCAAGCTCATTTAATTGTAACATCCTTTTCTCACCAGCATATTCCTTATCTCTTCAAGCTCATTTAATTGTAACAATCTTTTCTCACCAGCAACTTTTAAATGATAATTGAACTCTTTAATCGCCCAATATGCTTTATGTTCAAGTTCAACTGGTAAGTGACAAGCTTTCCCAAATATTAGCTTATATGGGGACAATCCTATAAGAGTTATGTATGCAGTCCTATAAGCCCACAAAGCATAGTCAAGTTTGTCTGACCAATCCATTTTTGTTGGATTCACAGATTTTTCCATAATTCTTTTGATTTCCCGATTGGATAATTCAACCAAACCACTTGTCTGAGGATGATAAGCAGTAGCAATTCTATGATTTATATAATATTTCCTTAATAACTTCTCCATTATGACATTTCTAAAATGACTTCCCCCATCAGTAATGATAACTCTCGGCATCCCAAATCTAAAAAATATGTTCATTTTCAAAAATTTTGCAGCACTTTGAGCATCACATCGAGGTAAAGCAACAACTTCTATCCATTTGGATACATAGTCCACTGCTAACAAAATATATAAATTTTTGAAAGATGGTTTAAATGGTCCCATGAAATCTAATCCCCAATCATCAAATATTTCAACTTCTAGCGTATAATTGAGGGGCATCTCATTTCTTCTAAAAATATTGCTTACTCGTTGACATCTATCACAAGTTTTGATAAAAGCATTAACATCTTAATATTGCCTACTCGTTGACATCTATCACAAGTTTTAATATAAGCATTAACATCTCTAAAAATTTGTAGGCCAATAGAATCCAGATTGTAAAATTTTGTATGTTGTTTTATCAACACCAAAATGTCCCCGAAATTCATAATTATGACATTTTGGATAATTTCATAAGTTCCTTCTAATGGTACACATCTTTGAATAATTAGATCCTTTCCTTGTTTATATAAAAATGGGTCATCTTAAAAATAAGTCTTAGCTTCAGAAATAAATTTTCTCTTTTATTGGTATGTCATTCCATAGGCTATAATATCGCTAACAATAAAGTTCACAATGTCGACATACCACAGAACACACCACTCATTAATAATGAATAATTTTTCATCTAGAAAATGTTCATTAATTTCTTTTTCAAAACAAAGTGGTTCTTTTAACTCAAGTATGGAGAAATGATCAGCAAATTGATTTTCAGTCCCATTTAGATCTACTATTTCAAAATCAAATTCTTGCAAAAGAGGAATCCATCTTATAAGTTTAGGTTTAGCATCCTTCTTTTTCATTAAGTACTTAATAAAAAGCACTACACAATGAGTTCCAATTAAATATGATCTAAATTTATCAAAAGCATATACTATTGCTAATAGCTCTTTTTCAGTTGTTGTATAATTGATTTGAGTTTCTTTAAGAGTTTTACTAGCATAATAAATTACTTTGAAAATTTTATCATATCTTTGCCCTAAAATAGCTCTTATAGCATAATCACTAACATCACACATCAATTCAAAAGGTTTTCCCCAGTTTGGTGAAACTATAATTGGTGCAGTGCTTAATTTTTCTTTTAATAAATTAAAAGCTTTAAGGCATTCCTTATCAAAATTGAAAATTGCATCTTTCTCTGGCAAATGACTTAAAGAATCGCCTGTAGAATCCAACATGTCCTAAAAAACTCCTAATTTCCCTTACATTTGTTGGATAAAGTAAATTAGCAATCACTTGAATTTTAGCATGATCTACTTCCATATTATTTTCTAATATTTGATGACTTAATACAATCCCCCCTACTACCATAAATTGACATTTTTCCCAATAAGGACTAAATTTGTTTCTTCACAACACTTAAGAACTTCAGATAAATGTTATAAACATGAGTCAAATGAAGTTCTAAACTCTAAAGAGTCATCCATGAATAATTCAATCCTTTTTTCAATTAAATCACAAAAAAATGCATACATCTTTGAAATGTAGTAGGGGCATTACATAAACCAAAGGGCATTCTTCTAAAAGCAAAAGTACCATAAGGACTGGTAAAAGTTATTTTCTCTTGATCCTCAGGAGATATTTGAATTTGGTGATAACCAGTGTATCCATCCAGAAAACAAAAGTATTTATGCCCAACTAGTCTATCCAACATTTGATTTAGAAAGGGTAATGGAAAATGATCTTTCCTAGTATCAAGATTTAATTTTCTATAATCAATGCATATTCGTCACCCTATAACTTGTCTAGTAGGTATTAATTCATTATGTTCATTCATAATTACAGTTCCTCCTCCTTTCTTAGGAACACAGTGAATTGAACTAACCCATGCACTATCTGAAATAAGGTAGATAATTCCAGCATCTAACCACTTTAAAATTTTTTTCTTAATAACTTCTTTCATAACAGGATTCAGTCTCCTTTGAGGATCACCACTGAGTTTGCAGTTCTCTTCCATATGAATTTTATGCATACAAATTGAAGGACTGATTTCTTTAATATCAACAATTGTCCATACAAAGGCTTTCTTAAAAANCACAGTGCTTAAGAACTTTAGATAAATGTTCTAAACATGAGTCAAATGAATTTCCAAACACTGAAAAATCATCCATGAATATTTCAATCCCATTTGCAATTAAATCACAAAAAATTTTCATCTTACATCTTTGAAATGTAGTAGAGGCATTACACATACCAGAGGGCATCCTTCTAAAAGAAAAAGTACCATAAGGACTGGTAAAAGTTATTTTCTCTTGATTTTCAGGAGATATTTGTATTTGGTGATAACCAATATATCCATCCAGAAAATAAAAGTAATCATGCCCAACTAGTCTATCCAGCATTTAATCTAGAAAGGGTAATGAAAAATGACCTTTCTAAGTGGCAAGATTTAATTTTCTATAAACAATGCATATTCGCCACCCTGTCACTTGTCTAGTAAGTATTAATTCATTATCTTCATTCACAGTTACAATTACTCCTCCTTTCTTAGGAATGCAGTGAAGCACCATCTTAAATATGGTAGATAATTCCAGCATCTAAGCACTTTAAAAATTTTTTCATAACAACTTCTTTCATAATAGTATTCAGTCTCCTTTGAGGATTAGCCCTGACTTTGCAGTTCTCTTCCATATGATTTATATACATATAAATTGAAGGACTGATTCTTTTAATATCAACAATTTTCCATCCAAAGACTTTCTTAAAATTTTTCAAAATTTTCATCAACCTTTATTCCTCTTCCATTATTAATTTAGAGGAAATTATAACTAGTAAAGTAGAGGAATCNTTGATGGACAAAATGATTTATCTTTGTCTATCGTGTCCAAAATTTCAAAAATTTCTCGAACATAGTTTGAATATTTCTTAAAAAGTTCTTCACATCGATCTAAATCCTCTTCTTACTCGTGTTCCAAATCTTTTTCTTCAGATTTTTCGTCATAAGTTATTTTAAAATAACATTCACTTAGATATCTTATAACATTCATCCTACATTCATCATTTTTACCTTTTGTATGATATTTCATTGATATTGAAATATTGAAAGTAACAGTTTGATCATTGACACACATTGTTAATTCCTCTTTCTGCACATCTATCATTGCTCTTCCTGTGGCTAGGAAAGGTTTCCCACGCGCATTGTTAAATCTCCTTTTTTTCACATCATCATTGCTCTTCCTGTGGCTAAGAAAGGTCTCCTCAAAATGATAGGTATCATCATTGCTCTTCTTGTGGCTAGGAAATGTCTCCCCAAAATGATAGGTATCTCTTTATCTTTGTCCTTCTGTGGCTAGGAAAGGTCTCCCTAAAATGATAAGTATCTCTTTATCTTCCTCCATATGCTTAGCACAATGAAATCAACAGGAAAGATAAATTGATCCACTTTCACTAGGACATCTTCTATAACTCCTTTAGGGTATGTTATCTAACGATATGCTAGTTGCAGAGTTACAGTAGTAGGGGTTATTTCTCCTAATCCCAATCTTTTGAATATTGATAATAAGGTTAATGCTTGCACCTAAATCACATAAAACTTTCCCATAAAATTAGTCTCCTATTGCACATGGAATTGTAAAGCTACCGGGATCTTTAAGCTTTTCAAAAAGCTTTTTCTGAATTATAGCACCGCACTCCTCACTAAGTGCAACAGTTTCATTTTCTTCAAACTTCCTTTTCCTGTTGAGAATATCCTTCATAAACTTTACATTGGCATTTGTTCTAAGGCTTCAAATAATAGGAATATTAATTATAAGCTTCTTAAATATTTCCAGAAATTTTGAAAATTGCTTATCCAACTTTTGTTGACATGTAAGCTTCTTAAATATTTCAAGAAATTTTGAAAATTGCTTATCCAACTTCTGTTGACGAAGTCTCTAAGGAAATGGAGGTGGTGGTTTTTCCAAATCAATTTTTAGTGGAGAAATATGTCTTTTAGAATCTTTTGGAGTGTCTTCTTTTGATTCTTCAATTTCTTCTCTCTCAACTTCAATTTCTTTTTAAACTCTACCTTCAAACTCTATTTCGCTTCTAAGTTGAACGACTTTTACTTGCTCTTTATTCTGGTCTTCTGGATTTGATTCAGTATTACTAGGAAGTGTTTCTTGGGATCTATTACTTAATGAATTTGCTATTTTCCCAAGTTGATTCTCAATATTTCTAATTGTAGCTCCTTGACTTTGTAATTGATTTACCATTTGTAACATCACTTCTTTTATAGACAACTTTTTCTCCTTAAATTGTGTATTATTGTTGAAACCTAGAGAATAAGTAGATCTATAATTATTATTCCCTTGATTGTTCCAGTTTCCCGATGGGTTTACTTGGTCGTTCCCCCATTGCTAATTATTACCCGAATTGTTGTTCCAGTTAAAGTTGGGATGATTTTTCCAACTTGAGTTATATAAATTTGAATATGGGTTATTCTGCTTATTATTTATGGCATTCAAAGTTTTTAATAATGTTTGAGAATCTAACATTTGGCCTAATGAATTCTCTTCAATCATGAAAATTGGTTGAGAAAAATTCATTCCAAATTAGTCTAACTTCCTTGAAATTGTAGCAACTTTATTTGCTAACATAGTAAATGCATCGGTTTCATGAATATTGGCTACTTTCTTAGGATTCACCCTCTCATAAAGCCATTAAAAATTATTGGTAGCCATTTCTTCAATTAAAACATAAGCGTTATGAAATGGTTTGGACATCAATGAACCACCAGCAACGACATCGATAATTGATCTAAGAGATCCAACTAACCCATTATAAAAAGTTTGAATTATTAACCATTCTGGTATAGAATGGTGTGGACAATTTTTTACGAGTTCTTTAAATCTTTCCCATGCTTCGTAAATAGATTCTCCTTCAAACTGATTAAAAGATGTAATATCATTTCTAAGCTTCGCAGTTTTTTATGGTGAAAATATTTAACAAGGATTTTTTGTGCTAAATCACCCCAAGTTCTGATAGATTTAGGTGCTAACAAATTCAACCACATCTTAGCTTTATCCCTTAGTGAGAAAAGAAATAACCTAAGTATTATGACATCATCTGGTACACCATCGTATTTAAATGTAGCGCACAATTCTATAAAATTGGCAAGATGTAAATTTGGATCTTCAGTTGGTGATCCCCAAAACTGATTATTTGATACCATTTAAGGTTTAAGCTCAAATGAATTAGCCACTACAGTAGGTTTTTGAATACTACAATGAAGTTCATTTACAGTAGGTTGACATAATCTTTTAAAGGTCTAAACTCTTGATGAATTTCAACATTTTGATCATTTTGGTTTACCATTTCTGTAATTTTTTTGGATTTTTAAAAAAATTTAATCTTTTTTATTTTTCTAATTTTTCTAACGGTTCTTTCTAATTTAGAATCATAGGGCACTGTTGACCTCACTTTTGGTTGAGGTCTAGAAACTTCTTTAGTAGCCTAGGTATAGCAATAGGACTTTCCTATTGACTAGCCTTAGAAAACTAGAAAAGGTATCCTCACCATTAGAAATTCAAACTCTTCTCTTTGCTCAACTTGAGATTCCACATATTGGTCCTAACCTCTAATATTTAAAAGGTAAGATCATTATGGGAAAGCTCAAGAAGAGTTCTTATAAGGTTACTTGGCCTTAGGATTGACCCTGGGTGTTGATTTGAAGCTAAGGTACATTCTACCCTTACTATATCTTCACAATACATTAATTAAGATCAATACATGAGAGCCCAAAATTGATTAACCCTGGGTGTTGGTTTGGAGTTAGGATACACAATATCCTCACAATATTCTAGCTAAATTGGGTGTTGGTTTGAAGTTAGGGTACACAATATCCTTACGATATTCTGATCCATAAGGACTTGATTAACCCTGGGTGTTGGTTTGGAGTTAGGATACACAATATCCTCACAATATTCTAGCTAAAACCAATACATAAGAACCCAAAATGGGGATTTTATGATCCATGGTTCATTTAAAATGGATATCCAATTCTATTTGAAAAGCCTAACTTGGTCTTTTGCCCCTAGGCACCTCCAAACTACCTAACTTCATTTGAAAAGCCTAATTTGGTATTTTGCCCCTAGGCACCTCCAAATTACCTAACTGCCCTTGATTTGAAATGCCCAACTTGGTTCCATGGTTCATTTAGAATGGATATCTATCCAATTCTATTTGAAATGCCCAACTTAGCCTTTCACCCCGAGACACCTCCAAATTACCTAACTGCCCATGGGACCCAAATTTGGCCAAAATTCCCAAATTTTGCCAAAATACCCAAAATTGATCAAAAAACATTTCAAACACCTTGAATACATCAAAATTTGCCAAAACTGCAAAATGGCCAAATTACCAAAATGCCCCTCCATGGCCTAAAAATCTAAAAATTTCAAAAATTCCCAATAAATCCCAATAAATCCAAAATATTCTCAATTTCATTTTGTCCAAGTACACCTTGGTCCAATTTGATCAATTTGACCATCTTTGACAAAATTCCTAAATTAGCCCCAATATTGGCTAACATNAGATTTTTCTTCATAAGTTGTTTTGAAATGACATTCACTTAGATATCTTATAACATCCATCCTATAACTTTCTTCATCTTTACCTTTTGCAGGATCTTTCATTGATTTTGAAATGTTAAAAGTAACAGTTTGATCAATAGACTAGCTGAGCATCGATACTTTTACTTTTTGGATGGATATACAGGATACCACCAAATACCTATAGCTCCCGAGGATCATGAAAAGAAAACATTCATAGGTTCTTATAGGACTTTTGCATTTAGAAGGATGCCTTTTAATTTATGCACCTACAACTTTTTAATGGTGCATGATGTCCATTTTCTATAATCTAAATGAGAAAGGAATTAAAGTTTTCATGGATGATTTCTCATTTTTTGGAACCTCCTTTGATTAATGATTAGATCATTTAGAGGGATTTCTAAAATGTTGTGCAGAAACAAATTTATTTCTCAATTGGGAAAAATGTTAATTTATGGTTACATGATGAATTATGCGGGGACATAAAATTTATGAAATTTGCATGGAAGTTGTCCAACAAAAATTCAAGTTATTGATGAACTATCTCCTCCTACCATGGTAAGAGGAGTTAGAAGTTTCCTAAGACATGTTGGTTTTTAGATGCGTTATATTAAATAATTTTCTAAAATTGCCAAGCCTATGTGTCATCTTTTGAAAAAAAAATGTGATATTTGATTTTAATGAGAAATGTCTTCAATTTATTAAAGGAAAAATTAATCACTTCACCAATTATTATTTCACTTGATTGGAAAAAACCATTTGAATTAATGTGCGATGCAAGCGATTATGCTGTTGAGGCAGTGTTAGCGAAAAAGAATGATAAGATTTTTAAAGTTATATAGTTCGTCAGTAAAACTCTTAATGAAGCTCAAAAAAATCATATTAGTACTGAGTTGTTGGCAATAGTATATGCATTTGATAAATTTTGATCATATCTAATTGGAGCTAAATGTATCATGCAAAATGATCACTTTAATATACAATATCTGATGCTGAAAAAGGATGCAAAACCAAGATTAATTAGATGAGTCCTTCTAATGCACATGTTTGATTTTGAAATAATATATATGAAGGGATAAGATAATCAAATTGCTGATCATCTGTCAAGGCTTGAACAAGTAAATTATGGTAAGTTTGATGATGAAATAAATGAAAATTTTCTTCATGTGTGGCATGCTGATATAATTAACTATATAATTAGTGATATTTTACTATTTTTGAGTGGCATGCTCCCTGGTATGCTGATATAATTAACTATATAATTAGTGATGTTTTACCCTACAAATTAACAAGCCATCAAACGAAGAAGTTCATTCACGATGCAAAATTTTACTTATAGAATGACCCTTATTTATATAAGAAATGTAAGGATCAAGTTATTCAAAGATGTGTATCATTTCAAAAAGCCCAAGAAATTATTCAAAACTTTTATGAATTTGCTTTTGGAGGATATTTTGGAATAGATAGAAGTTCGTTTAAAATTCTTCAATCTAGATTTTATTGGCCTAATTTATTTAGGGAGGTTAATATTTATGTAAAAACATGTGATAGATATTAGAGAGTAGGCAATATCTCTAATAGGAATGAAATACCCCTAATTTTTAACTTGGAAGTTGAAAATTTTAATTTATGGGGTTTGGATTTTATAGGATCATTTATACCATCTTTCGGAACTTGTATATTTTAATTATTGCAGATTATGTATCTAAATGGATTTAAGCAATTGCTTTACCTCACAGTGATGCTCAAAGCGTTGTAAAATTTTTTGTGGAAAATTATTTTTACTAGATTTGGAATGCCAATAGTGATCATTACAGATGGAGAAAGTCATTTTAAGAATATAAGAATTGAAATATTAGCTAAGAAATATGGAATTAAACATCGACTTGCCGCAACATTTCATCCTCTGACTAGTAATCCAGCTAAAGTATCCATTCGAGAAATTAAAAGAATATTATAAATGATTATAAATGCTAACAGAAAAGATTGGTCTGCTAGAATTGATTATGCATTATGGACATATAAGATTGCTTATAAAACTTCTATAGGAATGTCACATATAGACTCATATTTGGAAAGGCTTGTCAATTGCCAGTTGAATTAGAGCATAAAATTTATTTAGTCATAAAGGCATTCAATTATAATTTGAAAGATGTTGCTGCGAAGCAAATATTACAATTAAATGAGCAGAAGGAAATTAGAAATGAATCTTATGAGAAGCAAATATATAAGGAAAAGATTAAAATTTGGCATGATCGGAAGATTTTAAGAAATGATTTTAAGTTTGGACAAGAAATTTTACTTTATAGTACATGATTAAAACTATTTCCTGGAAAAATTAAGTTTATATGGTTGGGACCATTTATTGTAACAAAAGTTTATTCATATGATACTATGGATATTAAAGATCCAAAAATTGAAAAAATATTTAAAGTAAATAGACACAAATTGAAACCATACATATGTGGAAACAAGCCTCTATATGATGAAATATTGATGTTGGGCCAATAAGAGTAAAACATTGGATACGTCAGGCTGACGTCATTAAACTAAGTTCTTAGTGAGAGGCAACCCATGGTTATCTGTTTGGATTGATTTTTGATTAATTATTATTTTTGTGTTGAATGCTTTAAGTTTTAATGGAACCTACAAAATGTGAGGAGGCATAAAACACTAATTTAATGATCTAGATGAAGTTGGGATGAGATAATAAGATGTAAGGTGAAGCTTAATTGGGGACTAGAGCCTAGGCGCTGAAACCTGGCGCCTACGTGCCAACTTGCAGTGAGCCTGGTGCCTAAGTGACAAAATCTAGCACATAGGTTCCACGAGTCAGAAAATGTGGAAAAACCACCCCTTGGCAGTTTGAACCTACTTCTCTCCTTTAAAACCTCCATAAACCTACCTAATGATACTAAGGCTTCAATATATTGACGTGATAGAGCATTTAAGAAAAGGAAGTGAGTGCAAGGTCAACTTTTCCCTGTGATTATGGAGATCAATAGCAACAGATTGTTTAATAGGAAGAAATCCATCAACAAAGACCCCCAGACTTTTTTCAATGGATTTCTTGCGCTTAGCCTCGAAGGGATTACAGAAAAGATCAAGAAGATATAAAAAAATATAACAATTATTCATGCTAGGATTTGTGACATTTCTCATCATTTTGATCACCTGGAATGGTAGATGAAACTTTAATTTGATCATATGGCATGTTTCCAGGAGGCACAAGTAAGGATGTATCAAAGAACAACTGGATCAAAGAAAAGTCTGTTGAAGAGTTTCCTCAATGTTCATTTTATACATGCTTGTGCATGATCATTCGATGAATGATAAGATGGAGGATAATAACATTAATGATTATTACTAATGGGTTCTTTGAGTTGGAAAATTTGATATTTAAGTGTGTTTGATATGTTGAACTCTCATCTGTAAATGCATTATGTCTGCATATTGTATGTGTATGTGTTTGTATTTACTTATCTGCTTTTGTTGGATTAATGTTTTGTTTTTTTTGTATTGAACTTATGTTTATTTTATTGAGTTTATATTAAGTTTATGAGTTTGATATATGGTGTTAGTGTGCTTGGATCATTTGGATTGTTTGTATTTAGGAGGTACTTGTGCAAATTAAAAGTTGGAAGATGATTGAAATATGATTAATTATTAAAATGATTATAAACCGAGTAAATTAGGGTCCCAAGGCCTTAGGATTTCTATGCTTATATTCTTAAAAAAATCAAAAAAATAAAAATTGTAAAATTCGGCACTGACACCTAGGCGCCAGAACCTAACACCTAGAAGTATAATGCCTAAGCGTCATAGCCAGCACCTAGGCAATAAACTAGCTAAACTTCTTGTTCAACCCGTTAAACCATGAAACTATCTGGTTCGATGCCATTTTTTAGCTTGAACTTCATCTTATTCCTCATTTGGATGGTAGCACCTCCCCAGGGCTTCTCCTAGCTTGCAAATCTTAGTTAGTTAAGGAATAGAAATTTGGATTTCTTTTTCTCTAGGTAAGATATACACTTTTCCTAAGAAATTTTCTTCTTTCACCATGGATTTACTCTACATTAAATAAATTTTGAAAATATTAAAAAATATGGAGAAATTAGTGAATATCCATGGTAGACGAGTTTGTTTTCTTGTAAAATGCTTGTTGGAGCCTTTAGAACTTATATTTGGAATTTATTTAGAATTTTATTAGATTTTGATATTGCTCCAAAAACAAAGAGATGAAAGGGGAAGGAAGTCTTCCGTAATAAGAAATTTGTCAATTTAAAAGCACAAGATTGATATAACGAGTTTCTCTTATCAAAGAAGTTTATAGCTGAACAAAGTTTTTCTAGTCTTGGTGGTTCTGTAGAGTTATTTTTGGTGGTTCTGTAAGTTTTTCTAGTATATTGCTCATCACTAGAAAGGTTTCTTCTACTTCACTATTATAGCAATTATTTTTGTGGTTCAAGAATTTTATGCAAATCTCCTTGAGGCGCCTGAAGATGAAGTATTTGTTCGGGAGATGGGAGTTGAGTTTACTCCTGAGTGGATCAATGCAGTATACTAGTTACCTCCTATTCATAATTTCTAATAATCTGAGAATCAGAGCTCAATGAGATTATTGGATTTCTTATAGGTGGGCATGGAGTTTGTAAAGTTAAGAACAGAAATAAGGTAAATTTTTCCTCTTCCATGCTTAATGCCCCATCTAAAGCATGACACTATTTTATCTCTGCTTGACTTCTTCCTACAAACCATTTGATTGAAGTGACCAAAGAAAAAGCCATTCTAAATTATTGCATTCAGAAGATGAAACCTATTGATGTTGGCTCTCTCATTTACAAGTCGATTTTCATGTCTGCTAGAGCTAGTACTACAGTGGGTTTGGGCTTCACTTCTCTTATCTTTACTATTTGCAAGAAACCTGGGGTTAAATTTAAGACTTGAAAAGAGCTAAGATAGCCATTAAACCCTATCAGTAAGGCTAATGTGGATTTATATGGAAGATCTCAGGCTAGAGCTTTTGATATTCCATCTACTTCAGCTTCAAGGTCGTCCATTTCTAGTACTTCGACTCATCCTCCTTTTAGCGTGGACACTTTTTTTCAACAGTTGCTGATACAACAAGGTGATATAATTTTTGTACAGTGTCAACTGCAAGAAAATGAAAAACATTGGGAACATTATTTGAAACACAAAAGTGATTATGAAGCGAGTTTCACTACTTCCCTAGTGAGCTTTATGAGAGGAGATCATAGTATATAGTTCTCTGCTTATCCTCATTATCAAATGTTTGAGCACAGCAAGACTATGGACAAAGATGACGATGATGAGGATGATGAGTAGTTATTCGGAGTTTGGTTGTATTTACTTTCCCTAGTATTTACTGCTTTTAGTTATTTGATTGATGTGGATTCTAGACTTTTTAGCTTTCACTGCACTAGTAATTACCTTTTTACTCCATTTCATATATTAAAGCTTGTGTATGAGAATAATTCTTTACTCTGTACTTTTTATGCTAAACATGTTTACTTACTACTACACATGTCTGTTTTTACTACTTGTACCTATATTATTTTCATGTTTGCAACCTGTCAATAGATGATAAATCTGTTAAATTTTTTCTCTCTTTATACTTGTTTTGTACTACAATGTCTTAAATTATTTAAATATTTAGGTTTGGGGAAGGGAGAAAATATTTTAAAAACTAAACTTTATTTGTCCTCAATAAACTTTTTTTAAAAAATTATTTTAACAGAACCTGTGGTATGCAGTGTTATCTGTAGAGAACTATATTTTTAATTATATGCATGTTATAGTAAACTTAAGAAAAATTTTTTAGTGATTAAGCGTAAGTTTAAAGTTAAGATATTTGATATAAAAGTATAGAAGTATTCTTTTACTATTTAAAGTAGGAGAAATTATATTTTTTTGAAATACTAAGTATCTTAGATTTACACTTTGAAAAGAATTAGAGACTTTATGAAAAATCATTTTTATACTAATACACAATATAAATTAAGGAAATGTGAGAATTTTTAACTTTAAGAAGAGGATGGTGAACTTTAAAATCATTAAAG
This sequence comes from Phalaenopsis hybrid cultivar, assembly GCA_002079205.1. Classification (NCBI taxonomy): domain Eukaryota; kingdom Viridiplantae; phylum Streptophyta; class Magnoliopsida; order Asparagales; family Orchidaceae; genus Phalaenopsis; species Phalaenopsis hybrid cultivar. Next base: position 81,650 of record JXCR01148779.1, on the reverse strand, counting down.
ACTATCCAGATATAGTAATCCTCACACAAAAATAAAGAAAAAGAAAGAATTAAAAATGATCAAGAAAGAAAAAGAAAAGCAAAATGAAAGAAAAAAAAAAGTTAAAAGAAAAATATTTGAGGAGAAGCTTGAGGAGATGCTTAATTAACAATTGGCTTCACAATTATCCTATGGGAAGAAACTTATTTACATTTCTAAGATTATTCTTAATTTTAAATGTATTAGTAAAATCTATACTAGTAAATTTCTCATATAATTCTATCTTTTAATTTTTCTAAGATTCTTAAGTCTTACAAATTATAATTATTTTTGAAATGAATAGAAAAACAAAATTTCTAATTTAAGTACTAGACACTCTTATACCCTGATTTTATCCCGAGTTATTAAAAGATTTTATAAAGTTTCACCATCTCATTCATGAGACAAAAGTATAGGAATCTTTAATGAGGCCCACTAGCATAAGTTAAAGCATTTATTTTACAAAATAGATGAGTTAGTTGAGCACAAATAACATTTAAGTTTGGGGGAATTGACACACCTTAAAATGTGCTATTTTTATATATACATTTTATGCTAAATTTTAAGGACATTGCACATTAATAGAAGGTTTTTTGTGTGTTTTTTATTTCAAGCACAAGAGATAGAGTCTAAGAGTAAAAAGAGCAAAAATGGAACAAAAATAGAGCAAAACGGTCAAATAAAGCAAAGGAACAAAAAGTAACCTAACACATAGGTGCTAGGTAGTTAAAACAGGTTTCTAGAAGATTGACGCCTAGGCGCCATATATGGTTTTGATTTTTTTGCAATGAATTTGGATAAATTTTGAAGAGGTAGTTGAAGTGACTTTTGGTGATTTTAGAGCTTTAATTAAAGGGAGCATTAGATTGCCAAAGAAGGGAGAGAGCCGTAGTAGGCGTGGGTGTGTGTGTGTGGCATGAGAGTGTGTTGGTGAGAGTCTTTTTGGTATATGTTTTGGTGTCTCTATTGGAATAAGAACTCATCAAAGATACTTCTAAGGATTTGATTGAGGAGAAGTTTCAGATAAGTACTTTGTATTTTTGTTTGAGTTTTAATATAAATCATATTGGGTTGTGTTATCCCCATGAAGTCTGAGTAGTTTCCTTTATCTTTCTCCTTGTAATAAAAATTAATCATGTGTAGGATTAAAATTTTTTAAGGTTTCTCTTATTCCATACATATGATGATTCATTACTTCATACTAAATTTGTATATTCAATTTGACCAATTGAAATGTTAAATTTGTTGTGAATCTATAATGGCTATGTGTTCCTCAATTAGTAAGAAGCACATTAAAAAAATGGGTGAGCATGTCCATAAATGCCAAAATACACACCTATAACAAAAAAAAATGACAGAAATTGAAGATAAAGAAAATTTTGTGAAACAACATAAGAGCTACTTTACGAAAAATAGAATGATAAATACGAGAAACTTCAATACAATCTAGTCCAGTTTGTGTGCTTTTCACATATCCTTCTTGCTATTGGATTTAATACCTTCTTGACATGAAATTATGGCTTTCCTTTAGCTTTTCCTTTGGGATAGGATATAAGACTTTTAGTATTCCTTCCCAAAACCACATTTGAAATTTTTGAGAGATGGAATAAGACCTTCTTCAATGGAGTACCATATTCACTCTCTCTCTTGCTATTGAATTAAAAGCCTTCCTGACACGGAATCATGACTTTCCTTTAGCTTTTCCTTTGGGATATGATATAGTTCTTTAGAATTCCTACCCAAAATTGACATTTGATATCTTTAAGAAATGGAATAAGACCTCGTTCAATGGAGTATGACATATACTCTCTAGTTGCTATTGGATGTAAGACCTTCTTGACACAGAGTTATGGCTTTCCTTTTGCTTCTCTTTTGGGATAGGATGTAAGTCTCTAAGCGTTCCTTCCCAAAACCGACATTAAAATTTTTGAAGTATTGGAATAAGACCTCTTTCAATGGAGTATGACATCTGCACTCTATCTTGCTATTGGAATTAAGACCTTCCTAACACTGAGTTATGAATTTTCTTTATTTTTTTTTAGGATAGGATATAAGTTTCTAAGTGTTCCTTCCCAAAAATAACATTTGACATTTTTAAGTAGTATATAAGAACTCCTTCAATGGATTATGACATTTGCTATTTTCTTTAACAATTGGATGTAAGACCCTCTTATCGACCCTAAATTGGAATTTAAAATTAGTAGAATCAATTTAATTTAATAGATAAGAATAATAATCATGAAAATTAGTATTTTGAATCTTAAAAAGAAATAATGTTTTAATTATTTGAAAATATGATACGGAATCAATCTCATATATGTGATAGTTTAAATAAACGAGCGTAACGCCACAAGTGATGTATCAATTCCGGGGAATATACACATTACTTGATAGTGAGACTCAATTAAATAAACTATAGGAATTATGACATCCATTTGGTCTTCAAAATCATTTTTTATATAAGCCGATAAGTTGCCCTATTAAATATAGAAGACTAAATAGAGTTTATATTAAGTTGGGTTTCAAAGTTCTTTATAGAGGCAAGCCCTATAGTTAATTACATCTTAAGTGACTGAGGTCGGTTAAGAATACTCTCAATTCAAACTAGTGATTTTGATCTCAAGGATTCCAAATTTTAAGGTTTTTAAGACTTGATATTAGAAATACAAAAGGGATTGGATCAAGTAGGAACAACTATTTTTTGGAATCCAAATAAATGAAAGGTAGAAGATGACATTGATCCAGGGAAAACTTTGGGGACTTCCCAAGCTATTCTATTATTTGGCTTCAATTTAGAAATGACATTACTTAATGTTTTATCCTGCCAAGTTTTATTATTTAGGGCTTATATTTGCATGACACAGGCATACAAATAGCCTGGAAGATAAGAGGGTTTACGTCGTAACGAACGACAATCTCAGAGCCTAAAATGAGTTAGGGCATAGATTGAACAACATGATTGTGCAAAAGCCAAAAGAAGGATTTACGACGTATTATATGAGCTAACTTGAAGTCCTATGGTTTTTTATTTAATTCTAAAAGAAGATATGTTGTTATAGATCTGGCTGCTCTCCCAAAGTTATTTTTTGTGTTCATCCTCATAATGCTGCCCATAGTGTTAGCTCAGAGCTCCTTGTTGAAGTGAAAACTCTAGGCCTTTGTAGTTTAAGGTTTTACAGTTTCCATGTCAAGTTTTGTTGTTCAAGTATTATGGAGGGTGCTTAAAGTTGATTAGAGCAACACCGATTAAGATCCCACGATTCCCTCATTATGGTACCACTATTTTCTTTTGAATTCACTTAGCCTAAATGATTTTTAAGATCATTTAAACCGGGGAGATCTCATTAGCAGCAGTGGGTTACCTCATCCGAGGGACTCCCTTAAATTCAAAAGGATGCATTATGTTTTTTTTGTTGTTTTTTGGATAATTTTAAGTTTAATTTTGAAAAAAAAGGTTTGTCTTAATTTTGAAAATTATTATTTTGGTCATTGAAAATAAAATGACAATAAATAAATTGTAGATGCCTAACTGTCATCTTCTTGCTGCTCTCGTTGAGATGTTAGCATTCATAATCATGTGCATATTACAAAGTAAAAGTAAAAGAAACTACTAAGTGGTACTGAAGCCTTAATGATCTAAATTCAAAAGAGACCACAATTCATAACTTGGTGAGTCCATAAGGGTTTTAAGAATGATTTTCTGAAACAAAGCAAAATGAGTTCAATTGTTCTTCAAAATTTCCAAAAGATTATAAAACTGGTAGTTGCATAGCCCTAAACAACTCTTAAGAATCCTTTAGACTATCTCGAGTTCATTTGAACTTATTATGTTGTTGAATGGAACATCCTGAGGTTTGTTAAATTTAAACTGTGCCCAATTCCCCATCTCAATTAACCCATGAGAAAGGGGGCATGCAGCTTGTAGTGTTTGAGGGAGGTTATTTATGGCTCCATTGCTGACTAATCCTAAAGCATTCTTACATTGAACTTAGCTAACTATAAAGCTCAAAAGACACCGGGGGTAGATGTGTAATTTTGAAGAAAGAGGTCAAATTAATAATATTTAATTAAAAAGTAACCGATGAATCATCCATTGGTTTGAAGATTCTGGATTGGTGAGTTATTGACTTCCTAACTTATATCTCAAACATTTAACCATTCAAATCAATTCATCTTCTAATCAACAACTGGGATAATTACAATAAAAGAGGGGTTAATTGGTTTCTACCTCTTACCCTCATGTCCCAATCACTTTGGAATGTTACTTAGGATTAAAATATTGCCCTTTAAACTTTCAACCCATCCTAAACGGTGGAAATTACAATTTTGCCCCTAAGGCTTCTATCTTCATAAAAAATCTTAAATCAATTTACATGGACTTGGAAATTTGCTGCTCTATTTCTCATGGGTCNTATATATATATATATATATATATATATATATATATATATATATATATATATATATATATGCTGAGAAAGAGTTGACTACAAATACATTCAACAAAGTACTAAAAACAAAAAAAACAATATTAGAATGATTTCCAAAGTAAAAACAATTTCACAAATTTACTGTTCACAATACAACATAACATTTAGAACAAAGTGTCACACTTTAAAAACAAAAGTCACAACAATAAAGTACAACCAAACATAAACCAAACAAAAATCCAACTAAAACATCACCAATCAAAATCTTCTTCTTCTTCCACATCCAAATTTTGCTGCTGATGTGGGATAAAAATAGAGTGAGTAGGAAACTGAATTGAGTGGTCACCCCTCATGTATCTAACCATCACATCATCATAAGCAGCATAATATTCAAACTTCTATCTTGTTAAATCATTATTGCGTGCATTTCTAGCATCCATATTTTCCATTCTACTTTCCATTCTCAAGATATCTCCTTTTTGGAGCATCATCTGCTCCATGAGTTCTTGGAGAGTAGGGGTAATAGAAGTAGTGGTGTTTCAAGTAGAAGGAATATCCCTACTCATACTTCTAGATCTCCATCCAACATGAGATTCATAAGTCTTAATATCGGCATGCCCAACAGGTTTTAGAGGTTCCATCCTCTCCTCATCCACTATAAAATCAACTTCTGTCTGTTCACATAGATTGGAGATCAGGGCAGAGTGTGCTAAACCACTAGTAGTCTCTCCCAAAGCAATAGAATGAGTGTTTTTATAAACAATAGAGACTACATCTATCCTTCTCATCTGTTGGATACAGAAGTTAATGATGGCTCTATCCTTTGTAACCTCACTATGCTGAGTGGTTGGTATCATTCTATCAGAAAGAAAGTAGTGTTAGGCCTTAGATACTACATTTAACATAGGAAGAGGAAATTTTACGTTAATATCATTTTTCACCTTCCAAGATCTTCTTCCATCAGTAAGAAAAAAAATAACTTCATCTAAGGCCTCATTTGTAGTAGAAAATGATTTGTGCTGGCAATTATACACATCCTCTAACTGATAAATTCTGTAATTTTCCTTGGAGTAAATTCCACCATTTTATGAAAAATGAACATATAGTCTTCAGAAGCTTCCTTAAAGTTGGCATGAACTCCATCACTACACTAATAATAGCATTGGCAGTAAAGTAACAAAAATTCTCCCACTGCCGAGCATTGATTAATCTTTCGAATTCTCCACCTAGATTTTTAAATACCTGATCCTGAATTACATTTTTAGTTGCAAGTAGACTATTGAAACAAATGCTAGCCTTGTAGTTGATAATCTTTTGATCATCAAAATCCACCTTTCTCTTTCCCTTGCTCATGCTCGGTGCCATGGTAATCTAAGAAAATTCGATAAAATCCAAATAAATTCTCAAAATTTTTGAAAATCACAATGTGGAAGGTTTTAAACTTAAATCTACTAAGTAAGAGTTCTTCTTCAAAGGATTTTCTCAAAATCTTCTATAAAATTTCAAAATTTTGGAATGAATCTTATGAGATTGCTAATATTTATAAAGAAAAGAAGAAAATGTGGCATGATCGAAAATTCTTACTAAAAATTTTCAGCCATGACAACAAGTTTTGCTATATAATGCAAGGTTAAGATTATTTTCAAGCAAACTTAAGTCCAGGTGGATGAGCCCATTTGTTGTAATAAAAGTTTATCCTTATGGAGCTGTGGATATTAAAGATCCTAATTCTGAGAAAATTTTTAAAGTGAATGTACATTGATTGAGACCTTAGTATATAGGGGATCAACATAAATATAATGATAGAATGATGTTGGGTCAACCAGAATGACCACTGGTTACATCGGGCTGACGACATAAAACCAAGTGCTTTATGTGAGGCAACCCATAATTATCAGTTTGTTTTTTACTTTGATTGTTGTTTTGAGTTTGATTAAGAAATTTGGGTAGTATTTTTGAGTTTCTTATGTGCTAGTAATGATTTTTAGACTTTATTCAGTTACTTAGACATGTTAGAATGAGAATTTGGACATTAAGTTGACTGGTGCAAAAAAATGTGCACTGGCGCTTAAGCGCCAGATATGGCGCTTAAGCGCACAGTTTAATCACATGTGCAACTTTCGATTACTAGAAGGTATAATTGCAATTTTGTTGGAATAAACATGTCTTGGTCATTTCTAGTCATGTATAGAAGTTATGAGGGGGAATTATGCCTATAAATAGAGGGGTTTGGGAAGAAATTTCACCCTGGATTATTTTTAGCACTAAAATTCTAAGCAAGAGAGAGATTTAGAGAAGATTTCTTCATGTGAGATGGATTTGAAGAAGAAGGAAGAAGCAATGAAGAAGAATTTCATTAGTCAAAGTGCATAGGAGATGTATAATGGTTTCTTAGTCGTTAGTTTTGAAGGGATATCTGAGATGATCAACCAGATAGAGAATACTATATCTGTATTAGAGACTAAGGTGCTTGAATTGGATGCTCATCTAGAACATACTGGGTGGCAACTTAAGATGCAACTCAGCCATACCAGTTATATAGATAAAGCGGATAACGCGATGTTCCTTAAGCAAAAGTGGATCGAAGATGATAGTATAGAGCTCGTCACCACCGTCTGTTTTATCAACTTTATATTCCTGGAGAGGCTACTAAAAGACAAGAATTCATTCCTTCTAATGAAAAGTGGCATTAAGTTAAGTGTTAGGAATTGTGTGTTTGGAGTCATGTTTTTAACTGTGTTAGTGTTTATGTCTTGTGTTTAGTGCTTGTGTCACATATGTGTTTAATTGTAATGTGTGTTAAGTGTTTTGTACTTAGGAAAATTTTCTCATCTAAGACTATTTGGAGAGAGAAGAAAGTGTTAAATGTTTTTGTACTTGTTTGTGAATTAATATAAGTTTTCATTTGTGAAAATTTATGTTATTTTTTGCCTCAAACTAAATTAATTATTGTGGAGAATTTTGAGAGAGAAGGGAGTTATAGGAAGTAAAAATAGTCATCTAAGTGTTATGAGACCATTTAGGGGTGGTTTACTTAGGCTAATAGTGCATTTTACTTACAATTAAAAATTTTGAAATTTGTGCACTGGCACTTAAGCACCACATCTCGCTCTTAAGCGTGAGCCAACCTGAGAGGCAGGTGCCTAAGCGCCACTTAGCCGCTCTTAAGTGCCGGTTCATGAAAACCGGTTCGCGAACGGTTAAAATTGAATTTTAAGCCTAAAAATACCATTTTTAACACCTCCTATCATCTTCCTTAACTCAAAATCACGATTTTAAGGGCTAGGGAAAGTGGAATTTGAAGATTTCTTGTTGGAATCGAGTGAGAAATCCTAGATCCAAGTTCCCTAAGGTAAGAGCTTTACTTCTATGCAAAAATTTTGGATTTTCACCATATATTTTGATCACTTTTTGAAGATTTCAAAAATTTACTATTCATGGTGAAAAGTGAAGAAAAATTAATTGAAATTGCTTGAGAAGTTTAGTTAGTGCTTTTGGAAGTTTAGTTTAGTGATTTAAACTTAATTTTTTTTAGTTATTTTTACAATTTATCAAATTTATATAATGACACCAACGATGAAAAGGAGTAGAGGAAAGAGCTCATTCGATTCGAGTAAGTTAGTCAGTTCAAAAGCTCAAGATCAATATAGTGATGCTCTATAATCAAAAAAATTGATTCTGAAACGATGTTTCAAGAGTCAAGGTGGAAAGGTAGAAGAACTGATAGTCCGCCGACAGTGGGAACAAATCTGTTGTTTCTCTGTCATCACAGTGGTTTCTGTTGTGAGGGAGTTTTATGCAAATCTCCTAGAGGCTGATGACGATCGAGTTATGGTTAGAGGAAAGTTGGTACCTTTTACTCCAGAGGTAATCAAATTATTTTACCATTTATCACTAGAGACTTTATGTTTTATTCAAATTATAGTTCTATTGAGGCAGAGTTAGACTAGATTATTTCATATTTGAGTATTGGGAGAGGACTTTGGAAGATAACCAATGAAAGGAGAGTAAATTTCCCAACTTTAAATTTATGTGCACCTTCGAAGGCCTGACACTATTTCATTTCTGCTCGTTTGCTTCTCACCAATCACCTCAGTGAAGTGAGAAGAGAAAGAGTGATGTTGAACTATTGTATTCTGGAGGGAAAGCCCATCAACATAGGGGCCTTGATCTATCACACTATCATCAGTTTAGCTGCTGCTGCTACTGCGACAGGTATGGGATTTGTTTCCTTGATATTTTCATTATGCGAGCAGGGTGGAGTGAAATATGACAATTGGAAGGAAGTTCTGTTACCTCTAAAGCCCATTACAAAGGTGAATGTGAAGACTTATTCTGAGCATTCAATTTTTTGCTAGAGAGGAGGATTTTTTAGAAGTTATAGATTAGAGACGTCTGCTGCATCTACGTCTGTTGCATCTTCATCACAACCATCTACTTCTTGTGCTTCTACATCCAGAGGTGATACCAAGACTCAGGATGAGTTGTTGCAGAAGATGATGGACAATATCAATTTTACCACTGATAAGGTACAAAATTTAGAGCATTTTGCAGATTATACTAGTAGTTATAATAGAAGGAAGAGTGATTATGAAGAGAAATTCCACTCATCTTTGGAGAGCCTAATTAGATCTGAACCAGGAGTGCAATTTACTCTATATCCTCAATATCCTGATTATGAACCTGCCGAAAAATGGCACAACACTGATTCTGACGATAAAGAGTAGAGCTGAGAGATTCATTTTATGGTTGTAATATGATGTGAACTATGTGGTCTGAGCTTGCTACATTTGCATCTGTGTGTTGTTTTGGACCATAATTTATGTTGTGTTTTGAATTTTTATGTTTTATTGTTGTTGTGAGTGTTGTGTTAGATAGTATTTCGTTTTTAAAATTTTAGGGTAGTAGCTGTTGTTTTATGTTTAGTACTATGATTTATTTAGTTTAGAAATTAACTTAATTTCATATTTGTTATAAAGTAAAAAGTCTTGCTAGCTTAGATCTTAAACTTGAAATTCTGAAACTGCTGCCCCGTATTTTTCTTTTATCCTGTTAGTGTGTTGTTTGCTTTTACACCCACTATTTAGAAGTCTATTGAATCTCTACATGTTAAACTAAAATGAAAATATAAAAAAATTGATCAAAAATTAATTTTACTCTTGTCTTTAGTTTTATACTTGTATAATTAGGATGTTAAAATTCTTATTAACATGTTATTTCAATTTTCATTTCCTGCCTATATAATTATCTGATGTTAAATTATTTAATCTGTTAAAAATTTAAGTTTGGGTGGATGAAAAATATTTTCAAAACTGGAATTTTATTTGTTCTCAATTGTACTAGATGTGAAATTTATTTTAAAAGAAAATTATGTATATGAAGTTATATTAGGGAAGTAAAATTTGATTTTATAAATGAGTAAGAGAATTTAGTTGAAATTTTGAGTAATGAAGAAAAACTTTAAGTTAAAAGTTTTTAATTGTACTACAAGTAAATTTGATTTTAAAAGAAAAATTGATTATGTATATGAAGTTATATTAGGGAAGTAAAATTTGATTTTAGAAATGTTGATTTTAAAAGAAAAATTGATTGTGTATATGAAGTTATATTAGGGAAGTAAAATTTGATTATAGAAATGAGTAAAAAGAATTTCTAGTTTAAATTTTTTAGTAATGAAGAAAAACTTAAGTTAAAAATTTTTAGTATAGAAAATGATTAATATAAGTTACTATCTTTAGTAAGAAAATTTTTATTTTTGAAAAATTTAGATAATTTAGACTTTTATTTTTAAATACTTAAATTTCTTTTATTAAAATGATTTTAAAAACTATTTTTATATTAATAAGTAAAAGTTTTATATCAAGACTCTACTTTAGAAAAGGAGAAGTGGAATTCAAAATCTTTAAAGGTCTATCCAGATATAGTAATCCTTGCCTGAAAAAGAAAAAGAAAAAGAAAAAGAAAAAGAGAAATAAAAGAAAAAGAAAAGAAAAGAAAAGAAAAGAAATGTAAGGGAGGAGAATCTTGAGGATTAGTGCTTAATCAAAAATTGATTCTACATTTGATCTTTTTAAAGTATAAGACTTAATAAAATCTTAAGTCTTTAAATATAATATAGTAAGTAAAATTATTTTTAATAAAAACTTTCAAGTTGAGAAAATAAAGAACTAAAATCTAAATTTAGATAACTTACAATATTTCTGAAATAGATATGAACTCGTATTTTCATATTTCTTAACATAAAAAAATTTTCAAACTTCGTCTCATTTACTAATTATTTTTTTTTAGTTGAACTACTGTATTTTTAAATCTAAATATTAGTAACTCCTAAAGAAACTCATACACATATCATACATATTTGACTTTTAAAGATTGAAGTGTCACTTGAAGAAAAGTAACAATTTAAGTTTGGGGTATTTTGATACACCTAAAATATATAGTGCTTTTAGACTTATTTTTATACCAATGTTTGAGATATTACATCTTAATGGAAGTTCTTTTTTTATTTTTCTTGCAGATACAAGTAAAAAATGGAAAAAATACTTAAAGGAGTGAAAAATGATCAAATTTGGAGCAGAAAGGTGAAAATTTGTCGAGAAGAGTTTTGGCGCCTAAACGCCAGATCTAGCGCTTAAGCACTGGTTAAACAGAGAAGGCCGCGCCAAAGGGCCGAGACCCTGCACCTAAGCGCTAGTGGCCGTTACTAGACGAGTAAAATCAGTTTTCACAAATTTCGAATAGAATTTTGAGGCACCCATTAGCTTAATAGGTGGTTGTAACCACCATGAATGAAAATTATCATGAAAGGATGCATCTCTTGGGCAAATACATCGAATCAAGACACATTTTAAAGAGATCTCAAGGCACCTCTTGGAAAACTATAAAAGAAAGAAGAGAGGACTTAAGAAAGTGTCCTGAAAATATTGGCAAGTTTTGAAAGTTCTTTTCTTGGGAGTTACTTCGAAGAGATTTTCAGGAACCACTTTTTATTTACTTTATCCTTCTTGTTAATTTGTTTTGAGTGATTGTAAAAGAGAAGATATTCAAAGGAACTTCAATAGTTTGGTGGAGGACTTAAGATAATTTTTTATCTTTTTGTNCTTTTTAAAGTATAAGACTTAATAAAATCTTAAGTCTTTAAATATAATATAGTAAGTAAAATTATTTTTAATAAAAACTTTCAAGTTGAGAAAATAAAGAACTAAAATCTAAATTTAGATAACTTACAATATTTCTGAAATAGATATGAACTCGTATTTTCATATTTCTTAACATAAAAAAATTTTCAAACTTCGTCTCATTTACTAATTATTTTTTTTTAGTTGAACTACTGTATTTTTAAATCTAAATATTAGTAACTCCTAAAGAAACTCATACACATATCATACATATTTGACTTTTAAAGATTGAAGTGTCACTTGAAGAAAAGTAACAATTTAAGTTTGGGGTATTTTGATACACCTAAAATATATAGTGCTTTTAGACTTATTTTTATACCAATGTTTGAGATATTACATCTTAATGGAAGTTCTTTTTTTATTTTTCTTGCAGATACAAGTAAAAAATGGAAAAAATACTTAAAGGAGTGAAAAATGATCAAATTTGGAGCAGAAAGGTGAAAATTTGTCGAGAAGAGTTTTGGCGCCTAAACGCCAGATCTAGCGCTTAAGCACTGGTTAAACAGAGAAGGCCGCGCCAAAGGGCCGAGACCCTGCACCTAAGCGCTAGTGGCCGTTACTAGACGAGTAAAATCAGTTTTCACAAATTTCGAATAGAATTTTGAGGCACCCATTAGCTTAATAGGTGGTTGTAACCACCATGAATGAAAATTATCATGAAAGGATGCATCTCTTGGGCAAATACATCGAATCAAGACACATTTTAAAGAGATCTCAAGGCACCTCTTGGAAAACTATAAAAGAAAGAAGAGAGGACTTAAGAAAGTGTCCTGAAAATATTGGCAAGTTTTGAAAGTTCTTTTCTTGGGAGTTACTTCGAAGAGATTTTCAGGAACCACTTTTTATTTACTTTATCCTTCTTGTTAATTTGTTTTGAGTGATTGTAAAAGAGAAGATATTCAAAGGAACTTCAATAGTTTGGTGGAGGACTTAAGATAATTTTTTATCTTTTTGTCTTAGACTACTTTTAGTTTTAATTGAGACTTATTGTTGGTTTGACAATGATTTCTTCTTTTAAACCAAAGTGTGGTTTTGTTTTCTCTATAGATTCTGAGTAGTTTTCTTTATCTTTCTTCTTAAAATGATAAGTAATTAAGTTTTGGATGGAAGTTGTGGATTGTATTGATCTTTAATGTTGGAAGAAGTTGTGATGATTTAAATCCATGCACTTCATTTACTTCTTGATTTAGCCAATCCAAATGTTAAAATTTGTTGTGAGAAGATGTAAGAACCGGGTTGGTATTGTCTCAGTCAACAATTGGAAAGAATCACATGAGATTTTATGAATGAGAATGTAGTTCATATGATTGAGTGCAAATAGGTAGGGAAATATTCATTGATGGGTGAAGAGATAGAGGACTTTAAAGTGACAAGTTAAATCCCCCAACTTGGTTTATTGTTTTAGGTTCTAATACGAGAATGTTAGCCCACAGGTGGAGGGAATAGAGTGAACTTTAGAGTGAGAGCTAGTATCTTCCCTGCCTAGCCAGTCTTCAGAACTACTCAAACATTAAAATAGTCAATGTTCTTTGTAGCATCTCTAGTAATGGTAAAGAATATTATTGTTCCTATTTGGCACAACATAATTTGAATACTTCCACAACAGAATTCCTATGCTTATTACTGATTCAAGATAAGAAGAAAGATGTTTTCATATTAAATACTTTTCTTCTACAAAAACATTATTTGTCTTTTTAGTTGTTACTGTTTCGTTAAATATCAAAAATACCAAAAATATTAAAATATTAAATTCCTACAAAAAATCAAGTTTAGTTTAATTAATTTTCTTTTTGAAAATAGAAATAGNAGAAAAATATTTATGCAAATGGGCTTTTAAAGTATGCATGATGGACATTAAATTGAAGTTAACCATGGGCTAGTCAAGTTGGGCTTGAGTTTGATTGAAATTGAGTTTGAACTTTGAAATTGGGTAGTTTATGAGTGAATTGGATTAAAATTGTGGTCAATTTGATCAATTGGGTGCAAATTTGGGGATTTGGGTCTTTAAGGACAATTTGAGAAATATAGGCAATTTTGGTGGATTTGGGCATAATTGAAGACATTGGGCAATTAAAATTATTTTTGAGGACATTTAAAGTGAATTTTGAGTTTTTAGGAATTTTTGGAGTAACATTGGAGATTTTGGAGAATTTAGAGGCAAAATTGAAGTTTTGGTCAAAATTGGTCAATTTGGTCAAATTGGGCTCAATGGGTGGTTGGGATTGGTTTAGAGAAGTTTTGGAATGATTTGAAAGGTTTTGGTAATTTTTGGGTCATGAGGAGTATGTTAGTAATTTTGAAAAATTATGGGGCTAAAAGGCCAAAATTGGTTTTTTGCATAGGATTTAGGGTTTGGGGGCATTTGGCCATGGGTCTTAGCCATAGTTAACCACCTTGGGACCAGACCTAACCAAATGGCAACCCCTTCATGAACATTTACATATTGATCCTACCCATCTCAACCAAAGGCCAGAGGCATGGGACTATCCATGTAAGTTTCTTAAAGGGTGAATGAGGTTAGTTTAATGGGTGTGATTTAGGATTTTAGGAAAAGTGCGGAATTGTGATATGCTTACGTGTGTGAAAGACTAAGCCTTAGCTACCCAGGGTTGTCCTAAGTCCAACAATCCTATGTGGACTATTCCTTGAATCCTACATGTTGGTCCCAACCTTCGAAGTGTTGGAGGTTCATGATCACCCATTTCAAAGAGAGTAAAGAAGTGGTTTGAATTTCTATGTAGGTGGACTCCATCTCTAGTCTTCTGGGATAGTCAAAAGGAAGTCCTATGACAAGGTCCTAAGCATTAAGAGAAAGAAAAGACCTCACCAAAATTGAGTTAAAAAAAAGGATCCCAAATAGGTGTGGCGTGCTAACCAAGCACACCACGCACATTGGCATTAATCGAAGAGATTAACAAAGCCAACACAAACATTCTAAGCTAACACACTCAGAACAAAATGAAGGAAGAGTGAAGAATGTTTTCGTTGGGGAGTACCAAGCGAAACTTCGATCAAAACCGAAGGTTCCAGAACACTCACAGGGGATCAGTGGGTGAACCTTCAAACCATCAAATTCAAAAGGGGATTTTGAATTCGTGAACCCCTAAAAGGAGACGCTTCACAAATTCACGGAAGCAACCATAAGGAAAACTGACGGCCACAGCAAAGATTCGATTCGTTCGTTGATTTGATTCTGATTTTAGTTGGAATTTAATTTAATTTTGAGGACAATTCAAGAATCTAGGATAAGTGAAGAGACCGAGCCGAGATGGAAAGCACAGGAAGGTCATGGAAGGTTTAATTGTGATTAGCTTAAAGGTTTGATGGTTGATGTCTTGGGATAAAGAGCTTAGCCAAATTTGGGGACAAGCTTCCTTGATTTGGGGGACCTTGGTCCATGGCTCAAATTTTTGGTCTTGGGTGATTTGATCAGCATCCGAGGTGGCTAATTAAGGCAAGAGAAGGTTAAGCTTGGTTAATGCAAAAGATATGAACTGATCTTGGGCTTTGGTTCAAAATTAGGGATTGAGCAAAGAATTGGATTTGGGCTTAGCTTGGGCTAGGATTAAAAATTATTTGAAGGGTTTAAATGATCCATGTGGATGTTATGAAGAGTTTAGGAACTGAAATTGGGAGAATTGAATTGCTTAGAGGCTTCAATTGGATGGAATTTTGAAATTGGGCCAATATTGAGGCTTCTAGTATGGACTTGGATTTAGATTGGGTTTAAAGTTGCGTCTAGGTCAATTGAGGGCTCAAATTGGTCTAGGGGGTGTTATGAAGAGTTTAGGATTCAAAATTGAGGAAATTGGATGGGTTATGTGGTTCAATTTGATAGAATTTGAAGGTATGGTCAAATTGGGGATTTTGGCCCAAAATTGAAATTAAGGTTTGGAGGTTGGCTTAATTGGCCTCCAAATTGGTGTAGATTAGGATTGGGCATGTTGATAAATGATTTAGGCTTGAAATTGGGTGAAATTGAAATGCATTAAGTGGGAATTGAGATTAATTTAGGGAATTTGGGCTTTTAGAGTAAAAATTGGGAGTTTGGTCAAAGTTGGTCAGTTTAGCCGAATTAGACCCAATGAGTGGTTAGGATTGGTTTATGAGAGGTTTGGAATGATTTGGGAGGTTTTGAAAATTTTTTCGACATGAAGGGCATTTTGGTAAATTTGGTGGTATTTTTGAAATTTTGGGGTGTTTTGGTCAATTTGAATCGTTTAGAATGATTTGACATGATTTTTGAGGAAAATTGATAATTTGGGTAATTTTTGCAATTTTTAAGGTTCTAGGGTCAATTTGGTAAATTTTTAAAAAATTTGAAGCTAAAAGGGCAAAATTGGTTATTTGGATAGGATTGAAATTCATGCCAATCACATTGTTACCTTATTTTAGCCATAGGACCAAGGGGAAGCTTATTTTGGATCCTTCATGTGTGGGTCTTAGCCACCCTAGCCAAGGGCTAAGAGCTTAGTAACCCCCCCCCCCTACATGAGTTTCCAAAGGAGCAAAAGGGAGCAAGTTCAATGGGTGTGATTTCAAGATTTTAGGACAAGTGGACAATTGTGATGTGCTTGAGTGTGCGGAAGACCAAACCCTAATCACCTAGGGTTGTTCTAAGTCCAAGTAGTCTTATGGCCACTTATCTTCTGAATCCTCACTTGTTGGTCTCAAACTTCAAAGTGTTGGAGGTTCATGAGCATCCATGTGGGTTCCAAAGAGAGTAAAGAAGTGGTTTAAATTTCTATGTAGGTGGGTTTCATCTCTAGTCTTCTAGGATAATAAAAAAGAAAGTCGTTTGGCTAGATCCTTAAGTACCAAGAGCAAGAAAAGAACTCACCAAATTTAAGTCAACAATACAGATGCACGGGTGCGCACATATGTTGGATTTGGTAAGTCCTGTTGGATTTGGAAAGTCTCGCAAGTAGGTATGTAATAAATCTAAAATATATAGTGTTTTTAGATACATTTTTATAACTATTTTTGAGATATTGCGCTTTTATGAAGGGTATTTTTTGTTTTTCTTATGGATACAAGTAAAATTGAAAAAAAATTCTTAAAAGAGTGAAAAATGATCAAATTTGGAGCAAAATGTTGAAAAATTGTGCAAAAGAGTTTTGGCGCCTAAGCGTCAGATCCGGCGCTTACGCGTCGGTTAAACATAAAAGGATGTGCTTAAGCACCGAGAACTCACGCTTAAGCGCCAGTGGCAGTTACTAGACGAGTAAAATTAGTTTTCACGAATTTCGAAGAGGTTTTTGAGGCACCCATTGGCTTAATAGGTGGTTGTAACCATCATGAACGAAAATTATTATGAAAGGATGCGTCTCTTGAGCAAATAGATCAACCACCATGGACATAAATTATCATGAAAGGATGCATCTCTTGGGCAAATACATCGAATCAAGACATATAGCAAATACATCGAATCAAGACACATTTTGAAGAGATCCCAAGGTTCTTGGAAAACTATAAAAGAAAGAAGAGAGGACTTAGAAAAGAGTCCTGAAAATATTGGCAATTTTTTAAAGTTCTTTTCTGGGGAGTTAGTTCAGAGAGATTTTCAGGAACTACTTTTTATTTACTTTATCCTTTTTGTTATTTGTTTTGAGTGATTGTAAAAGAGAAGAGATTCAAAGGAACTTCAAGAGTTTGGTCGAGGACTTGAGAGAAGTTTTTATCTTTTTATTTTAAACTACTTTTGGTTTTAATTAAAACTTGTTGTCGGTTTGATAATGATTTCTTCTTTTAAACTAATATGTGGTTTTATTTTCTCAATGGATTTTGAGTAGTTTTATTTATCTTTCTTCTTAAAATAATAAGTAATNTCCTTTTTGGTTGAATCCTCTTAGCATCATTTTATCAGCTGTAAGCTCTTGAGCTTCGATGTCCAAATAGGCTAATGTCCGTAGGCTCATCAAGTTTAAGGATGCTCCAGGATCTACTAAAACTTTGGACAACACAAATCTACCGATGTTAATAGAGATGTAAAGCGGTCGGTTGTGGTCGGCGGTACGAAGTAGCAAATCTTCATCTGTGAAAGTTACCCCGAGCTGTTCTTATATGAACAAAATTCATCTGAGGATGTGCTAGCCAATTGAGCTAGGGAAATCTCTGGGTGAAGCCCAGCTCTAACCAAGGACTCTCTCATCTCCTTTGATTGGATCAGAGCGTCATAGATGCTCAATCTGGCTGGCAACTTCCTAAGATGAGCTAGCACATTATGATCCACTTTGTATGATCTTCTAATTTTCTCTTGGTTGTGTGGTTTTTTCACTCGTGGAGGTGAAGGTAGCTCTTCTCGAGTTACTATTTATTTTCCTTTATCTGTTAGATCTATTCTTGAGGGTAACACTCTCCCACTCTCTAATTTCTTCTTCTTGAGTATCATTGTTGAATCTTCCGGTGTTTCTTCTTTGTCAGAAAGATCTAAGTTGATGGCAAGCAGTGCACCGTGGTGCTCAAGAATTGGTGCCTCATTCCCGGTGCTGTCGTAAGCGGTATCATCGATGTCTTCTTCAGTATTGTTAATGAGTTCGTCGAACTTAAGTAGGATTTGAGGATCATTTTGGGAATCGAGATCAAAGCTAGAGTGGTTAAAATTAGTTACGTTATCACCAAAAATAGTTAAACTGTAGCTGAAATCACAATCATTATGTTCATAAGACCCCGGAGGGGCAAAAAGATAATCATACAAAGTTAGGGGTTCGAGGATTTTCTTTCCCGAATCCGAAACAACCAATCTAGTAGAGGCAGCCCCTATCCTACCCCCCGTGCTATCGATCTTCGTAGCGATGTCCTTCTTTTTCTTTGTCTTTGATGATGAAAAATCTCCTGGCGAAATCTTCGACTTCGGTTTGGCAGGTTGAAGACTCTGAATGAAGGCTTCTTTCGATGCGTTTTGGATTTGATTTAATATTTTCTTGAATGATTTTCTTCAAACTTCATACCATCCTCTTTTTCAGTATATGTGGAAGATTGTTTCGATGAATCCTTTGATATTCCTAAATATATAGTGTTTTTAGACACATTTTTATACCTATTTTTGAGATATTGTGCTTTAATGGAAGACAT
The DNA here is from genome assembly GCA_002079205.1 of Phalaenopsis hybrid cultivar. Taxonomy (NCBI): domain Eukaryota; kingdom Viridiplantae; phylum Streptophyta; class Magnoliopsida; order Asparagales; family Orchidaceae; genus Phalaenopsis; species Phalaenopsis hybrid cultivar. The sequence continues at coordinate 62,950 of JXCR01148779.1, read as the reverse complement.
TTTTGTGTTTTTCTTGCAGATACAAGTGAAACTGGAAAAAATGCTTAAAGAAGTGAAAAAGGAACAAATTTGGAGAAAAAAGGTGAAACATTGTGCAAAAGAGTTTTGGCACCTAAGCGCCAGATCCGGCGCTTAAGCGCTGGTTAAATAGAGAAGGCCGTGTCTATGCACCAAAACCCTGCGCTTAAGCGCCAGTGAAAGTTACTAGACGAGTAAAATCAGTTTTCATGAATTTTGAAGTGGTTTTTGAGGCACCCATTGGCTTAATAGGTAGTTGTAACCACCATGGACGGAAATTATCATCAAAGGATGCATCTCATGAGCAAATACATCGAATCAAGGCATATTTTGAAGAGATCCCAAGGCACCTCTTGGAAAACTATAAAAGAAAGAGGAGAGGACTTAGAAAGTTCTTTTCTAGGGAGTCAGTTCAGAGAGATTTTCAGGAACAACTTTTTATTTACTTATCCTTTTTGTTATTTTATTTTGAGTGATTGTAAAAGAGAAGAGATTTAAAGGAACTTCAAGAGTTTGGTGGAGGACTTGAGATAAGTTTTTATCTTTTTGTTTTAGACTAATTTTGGTTTTAATTGAGACTTGTTGTTGGTTTGACAATGATTTTTTAAGTGTGGTTTTGTTTTCTCCATGGATTCTGAGTAGTTTTCTTTATCTTTCTTCTTAAAATGCTAAGTATTTTCTCCATAGATTCTGAGTAGTTTTCTTTATCTTTCTTTTTAAAATGATAAGTAATTGTTTTCTCCATGGATTCTGAGTAGTTTTCTTTATCTTTCTTCTTAAAATGATAAGTAATTAGTTTCTCCATGGATTCTGAGTAGTTTTCTTTATCTTTCTTCTTAAAATGATAAGTAATAAAGTTGTTTTGTTTTCTCCATGGACTTTGAGTAGTTTTCTTTATCTTTCTTCTTAAAATGATAAGTAATTAAGTTTTGTGGAAGTTGTGGAGACCTCCATGAATTTTGAGTAGTTTTCTTTATCTTTCTTCTTAAAATGATAATTAATTAAGTTTTAGATGGAAATTGTGGAGAGCATTGATCTTTAATGTTGGAAGTAGTTATGATGATTTAAATCCATGCACTTCATTTACTTCTTGATTTGGCTAATCCCTTTATCTTTCTTCTTAAAATGATAAGTAATTAAGTTTTGGAAGGAAGTTGTGGAGAGTATTGATCTTTAATGTTGGAAGTAGTTATATGATTTAAATCCATGCACTTCATTTACTTCTTGATTTGACCAATCTAGATGTTAAAATTTGTTACGAAAACATGTAAGAACTAGGCCGGTATTGTCTCAGTCAACAATTGGAAAGAATCACAAGAGGTTGTATGAATGAGAATGTAGTTCATCTGTTTGAGTGCAAATAAATAGGAAAATATTCATTGATGGGTGTAGAGTTAGAGGACTTTAAAGTGATAGGTTAAAGTCCCCAACTTGGTTTATTGTTTTAGGTTCTGATACGAGAATGTTAGACCCTAGGTGGAGGGAATCGAGGGAACTCTAGAGTGAGAGCTAGTATCTTCCCTACCTAGCTGGTCTTCAGAACTATTCTAACTTTAAATTAGCCAATGTTCGTTATCGCATCTTTAGTAAGGGTAAAGAATATTTTATCTCATATTTGATACAACACAATTTGCATACTTCCACAATAAAATTCCTATACTTATTTCTGAGTCATGATAAGAAGAAAGATATTTTTATATTAAGTACTTTTCTTTTACAAAAAGTTTAGTTATATTTTTACTGTTTTGTTAAAATATCAAAAATACCAAAAATATTTTAATTTTAAATTTCTAAAGAAAATCTTTTTTAGTTTAAGTAATTATCTTTTTAAAAATTAGAAAACTTTCTAAAAAGTGCATATTGCATAATCTTCCCTATGGGTTCGATATTCAGGTCTTAATAAAAAAGTCCTATATTACTTGATAACGATATATATACTTGCGCAGTATCCCAATATAAATATATATAAATTGAAAAGTTAAATTCTTATTTTTATTCAGAATCAAGTTTTTGGTTTTGTTGCCAAATAAGGAAACATAAGTGAAAAATACCATTAGAACTATTGTTATACTGTGCATAAGCATGAGGTATCCAAGGATCAATATGTTGCTGTCACTTTTGGTTGAGGTCTAGTTTTTCCTCTTTAGTAGCCTAGGGTCTAGCCGTAGGATTTTTTTTCCAGTTGACTATTCTTAGAGAACTAGAAAAGGAACCCTTGCCATTAGAAATTCTATTCTTTTTTCTCAACTCGAAGTTCCACATATTGATACTACCATCTAGCATTTAGTATGGGTGGTCAAAATAGACGGGATCAAGAGGATCCCCCATAGAATTACTTGTCCTTAGGATTAATCCTCTGGTGGTGAAGTCTTGGTTGAGCTCACACACGCACTTGCATATTACACTTCTGCTCACAACCTTAAATCCAAACCTGCTTAACTTTGATCCCTTAACCTTTTGGGAGACTTATGTAGATGGTCCCCTGGACCCACTAACCCTAGGCTAGGGTTTAGCTAGGACCAGTACATGGAGGAATCAAAGTAGGAAATTCTATTGGTCTATGGCTCAAGGAGGGTGGTTGACACCCCAATTTTACCAAAATACCCAACTCAGACTTTTACCCTAAATCTACCAAAATTACCAAATTACCCATGAACCCCAAAATAACCCAAAAAACTCAATTTTGTCCGAAAATCTTCTCAAACCTTCTGAAACCACCCAAATTGTCCAAAACACCCCAAACTTTTAAAAATTACCAAATTACCCCTCATTTTGCCAAAATTACCAAAATACCTTTTGTCATCCAAATTGTCCCAAAACCTTCAAAATCATTTCACATGTCCCCAATATCAATTTTGACCACTCCATTGAGCTCAATTTGACCAATTTAACCTATTTTAACCAAAAGCCCTAAATTGCCTTTAGAGGCCCAATTACCCAAATTCACCCCCAAAGTCCAACAATTTGATTTTAAACTTCCATAATTTCAATTTTAAACTCAAATTCTTCATTTCTAAGCTTGATACAAACCAAATCTAAGCCCAATTAATGTAAATTTGAATCCAATTTTAACCCAAATCATAAAGCCTTAATTTGACCCAAAATCAAAATCTCACTCAATTGAACTCCCAAATCTATCCAATTTCTACAATTTTGCATCATAAACTCTACACAACACTTCCCCATATAAAATTGAACCTTCAATTGGCCTTTTTCAACCCTCAATTTCACTCAAAAAACAAATGTTGACCAAAACCCTTAATTTTGCCCTAAAATGGCCATGTCCCCAAATTCTACCAAGTAGAACTCCATAACCCCTAAATTTCCACTCAATTGATATACAAAACTCTTCATGACAATTATTAGGACCAATTTGAAACATTAAATGGGCCCTAGCCAAACTCTAGCCTAAATCAAGCCTAAGATTATGATCCAAAATCCTTCAAATTGAACCTCCAAATCAAATGAAAATCACTCCAAATCTTTTCTAAACTTCTTGTGACAACCATCTACACCATTTTCATCAATAAAATGAGTCCAACATTTTATCTAGTAAAACCTAAACCCAACTTCAAGCCAAATTGCTGAAAATTGAATTGATATACCAAAGTTGACCAAACCAAGCCAAATTGATCAAACCAAAGCCACTACAACCCCCATTTGGACTCTAGTGTCCAGTTTAGACCCACCTAGCCCACCCTATTTGAGTTATGAACCAATGGTCCCTAAATTTTAGGGATTTCATCCTTCTTTCGGCCTAAACCAAAATATCCTTGCCATCTTGCCATTCTATTAAGAATTAATCATTATTAACCCTCCCCCTGGCTCACTTGGTTGCCTGAGCACCTTTTCTGCCCTAGTCAGCCACTCTAGTCATCAAAATAGCCAAAATCAAGAGTTACCTCCACCCAATCTAAAACCAAACTCATCCATTCAAGCTGGCCAGTTCTTATTGGCTTTGATACTTTTCAACCCTCCACATAAGAAATTAATTACACCTGGATTCAAGCCCAGCCAGCCACCAATTCCCCCTTTATTTAAACCATCTCATCCATGGTCAAAACAAGAGTTAACCAATTTCCTTGGGGAAACAATTCCCAATTGATTCCAGATACTTTCCAAGGACTCCTAAGCTCAAGCCCACCATTTTCCTCCCCTGGATTCCTTTGTGAGAGATCAATTTTGAGTTTAAAATTCAAGGAAAACTAGGATATATTTTCTGCACACCTTCAGGGTCCACCAAAGTCCAATTAGCTGTGCACACACCATCCCTAGAGTGAGAGGAGTTGATCCGCCATAAAAGTCCCAGCACAAAGAGACTTTAACCTAGCTTTAGACCAACACCTGAAATCGGCCTTGGTCAAAATCATACCCAGAAAATTTACCATTGTCCGAAAGCTAATCAAGAGGTTCTTTGGATTCCTTTGAAGCTTCTCTAACCATCTGATTGAGGCCACACCTCTTAGACAAAGGTATTGGGCTCTCACGCTAAATCAAACATAATTTGATTCTTCATACGTATATACTATATTTCATGCTTGATCTACCATATAGATAGGTTAGTCTTGAGTAGATGAAGGTGTAAGAGCAAATCTCATGTGATTTGGTTGAGTCTAGCTCGAGATCATAAGTTTTTAGTGTAGACGGCTTATGGGTTAGGTCATCAAGCATGATGACGGAGAGCCGTCCGATTGTGCTTGTATCAGATGGACGAAGGATAATTATGTACATTTCTATAGTGAATTAAATTTTTATAACTTGTCCTATTTTATTTAAATTAATTGTTAAAAAATGAATAAAATCAATTCCACATTGTGTAGAAAAATCATGTTGACTCACTCTACAAATTTGAAATTTATTTGATTAAGTTTGGGTACTAAAATTGATTTTACGAGGAAAACTATTTTTTTGTAAAAAAAAAATTTATATTATATTAAATACAATTAGGAAAATTATGAAAAGTGTTTTCTGAGTTCTTTGTGATTAGCGACACTTAGGAAAAAAAATATTTATGAGAAAAACTTCATTTTTGAACTACATTTTAAATTAAAAATAATTAAAAATTCAAAAAATCTAAAAATATTTCAAAATGTGCCTAAATATTTCCTAACCACATACGACTCATTAAAATATTTTTCCCAATTTCTCTAAGTTAAAAATAAAATTTTAAAGGCCTAAAATATATTTTCCTTATTTTCCCATTAAATAATTGTAATCAATAAATTAAAAATCATAAAAAGTTAATATTTATCTCACTGAGTTCCCTAAACTTAGAGAGATTTAATAAAAATAATTTTTATAATTAAAACATAATTTTCATTTAATTAAATCGCTAAAAATCAATAAGAAATTGTAAAATTAAATTAAAATTTAATTTCAAAAATCAAGGAATTTTGCCTAAGTGTTCCTCTGACCTAGGTGAACCTCTAATATTTTCCCCATAAGCAAAAAAAAACTTTTTTTGTTTAACTAAATAAATTAATATTTAAAGCTCCTATTTTCTAGTTTAAAATAATTATTTAAATTAAATAAAAATTTGAAAGACACATTTTCTTCTCTGATGTTTTAATTTCCCGTGGGCAAAGTACTCTAAAACTTTTAAAGTCATTTGGATTATGCTTAATGGGTTATGAGGTGGAGTGCCCCAAGGGCAAAATGGTTATTTTATATTATGGTACCTTAATCAAAATTTAGGATCAACCAAAAGAAAAATGGATAATTTTGATCTTAATGAACACTTTTGGATGATTGAACACAATGGGTTAAAAGGTAGAAATCAATTTGCCACTTTTCCATGATAAGAGTAAAATTATAATCTTTTAAATTCTCAAGATTTGGAAGTTAATTAAAATCAAATGATTCTAAAGTGACGGGCTTAGGCTAAGAGGATGACAATTCACATTTTTCGTATGCCCACAATTGATGATGGTATGATGTTTTAATGAGGACATGTATCACATAAATTAAAGTTTTAATTGTTGCACTTTCTCTCATTAAAATCTTTAAGGGTTTGGTAGTGATCTAGGCTTGATATTTAAACTTGCTTGTGAGATTTAGAAAAGGATAACCTCATTGATGATAAGCACTTCTAAACACTATGATCCCAACTTTTGTGGTGGGTACAAAATCTTTAATCACTTAAATTTGCTTAGGAGCCTTCACCTAAATAACTTTTAAATGAAATATAAACTAATTAACTAAGTACCCTGTCATTGGGATAATTAAAATGTCAAAGATGACCAAGTAAACAGGGTAATTTTTAACTTGACGTCGGATGATTAATAGAACAATATGATAAGTTCAAAATGAGATTGAAATGTTTCAAAAGATCTTTAAAGCAGTTCAGGTTCATTCCCCGAATACTTTGGAATCTCTTGGATATTTTGACGAAAAAATCAAACTTGCCATATTTTATTCTAAAATCATCTGTTAAAATCTTTTAGGACTCAATAAGTCATATTTTTGAGTCTGTTAGATACACCTTCATCTACTCTTGCAATTTAGTTAAATTTTTGCAAAATTATATATATGTTACAAAAGCTAGTCTTTTAGCAGCAATGCCTAGAAGATGACAAGTATGCTTTTACAGTGCTAATTAATTTCAGTCATTTTGCTTTTTGCAATTTACTTTCACTGCAAAATTTTAAAACTGCTTTGACGTGCATTCAACTTTACTTGAAATAAAAAATCAAAACCATTTTCAAAAAATTAATCAACATTTTGAAAAATCTAATTTTTTTTTTTAAAAATGTAACCATAAATCCTTTGAAATTTCACTAAACTTAAAACGTCCTTTTAAAAATACAAGAGTCCCTTAGAGGATGTAACCCACGGTCTCTAACGAGATCTCTCCTATTTAAATGGGTTTCACACCTCATTTAAGCTAAGTAAATTTAGAAGAAAATAGTGATACCAAAACGAGAGAACCGTGAGAACTTAACTGGTGTTGCTCTAATCAACTTTAACCTCCCTCCCTCCATAATGATTGAACTTTAAACTTGTCATTTAAAACTTTAAGACTTTGAATTTTGAACTTCTACTTCACCGAGGAGCCTAGACCTAACTTTGTGGGCAACCTTCTACAACAACAATCTACAATAGCATGAGGATTATCAACAACACATCTTTACTTAGAATTAAACAACAAGCCATAAGATTTTGAGGTTATCTGACTAGTGCGACATATGTCCTCAACATATTCTTTTAGGACCTTGTATGGCTTTGCTATACAATTTAAACCTGAACTCACCTTAGGATTCTAAGGTTGTCATTCCTCATGACCTAAATTCTAACATCTTCTAGGCTATTTGTGCGAGTGTCTCAGATAAATGTAAGCCCTAACAAATAAAAATTAACAGGATGTAAAATTTAAATAATTCTTCTTCTCAAAACTGAGGCCGAACCATAGGATAGCTTGGGAGGTCACCGAGGTTCTCCTCAAGATTCATGACATCCTCTAGTTTTTATTCCTTTGGATTCCAAAATAAAATATTTCAAATTTGATCCATTCCCATTTCATACATCTTTGTCTGATCTTTTAAAAAGACCTATCCTTTTGAATTCTTGAAGACTACATCTCCTTACTTTTACAGACAGTTTTCTTAGGTGACTTCGGTTATCTAAGATGTAATTAACTATAGGGGCTTGCCCTTATAGAAAAATTTTAAGAATCCAGCTTAATATAAACTCTATTTAATTCTTTGTATTAAATAAGGGAACTTGTCGGTCAACATAAAAAAGGACTTTTGCAGACATAAACGAATGTCATAAATTCTTTAGATTATTTAATCGAGCATCACCCATGAGTATTGTGTCTACCCTTCGGAATAGATGCATTTGTTGCGGTGTTAGGCTTGCTTATTTAAACAATTGAGGATATGAGATCAGTAATGTCTCATATTTTTAAAAATTTAAAATACTAATTTTTCCAAATTATACATATATTTAAATTAAATTAAACATGTTTTAAAACCGGGCATCGGGATATCCATTCTGGTGACTAACAATTTCTAATTTGCGGACCAACAATTTCTGGCAACTCCAATAGGGACTAGTTTCTCTCCCCAAGTAAATCAGGGAATCTTATCTTCATACATTGGTAATTTGTCCATCTTTCTTATGGACTGAATCACCCTTTATCTGTTGGCATGGTTCACCAATTTCTTTCTTTGGTGAGTACGATCAAGTCTTTCAGACTTTAAGACCGTCTATTCAATCAACTTTGAATGGAGAGGTTTAGTAATTTATTAGGACTTTTGTCTTTTATGTGGGGTCAGACGCTTGAGAGGTGTGTTGGTTGACTAATTCTGTCTGGGAATTGTGCGTTGTGAAGTTGGTGTCACACTAGGTCCTAAAATTTACTCTTCTCCTCGTGTCTTTCAGGTTTGGTTTGCTACTTTGCAAATTATTTCAAATTGTGGCACTCTTGGTTAACTTTAACCTTTTAATTAAATACATTCCTCTAATTTTAATTTAATTTAGTAAATTTTAAAGTTTCCACAAACTAAAATTAAATAAGGACTTACCCAGTGTATAGTACGACCCTTGTTAATTTTTAGTGTTCACACTTAAATTATAAGGTATTGGCCAAATAACTAACCCAGAGTTTTTTTTTTGAAGCTGTTGCAATAGCGTTCCCGATGCTCACTTCCTCTTGCAACCTCCAACTAGCTGTGATGCCCGTAATGTTGCTCTACCATTAAGTTTGGAGCTGGATTTGATGAGGTTAGAGTTGTGCTCAGAAAGGCTCCATTTGTTATAATGAAAGTTGCCACTCCGGAAGTACAGAAGTCGTTTGTTCTGAACTATCCTCAAGAATTCCTTTCTTGCAAGAAGGTGTAGATTATTACTACTCTGACACCTATTAAGTTTAGTGTTCCCTTGTTTGCTAAAGGAAAGGAGAATATGATTATTGAAGTAATAGTTGGAGGATTTACTGCCTCATAATTAGTGTTTGAAAATGGATTAGTGCCCTACAATTTTGGATTAGAGAGAACTATTATAAAAATTAGAAAAATTAAAAAAATTAAAAGTCTTGAAAAATAAAAAGAAATTACTAAAATTGCAAACCAAAATGATCAAAATGTTGAAATTCACAAGAATTTAGACCTCTAAGAGATTATGCCAACCCAACTGTAGATGAACTTCATTGTAGTATTCAAAAACTTACTGTAGTGGCTAATTCATTTGAGCATAAACCTGCATTTATCCAAATGTTATCAAATAATAAGTTTGAGGGATCACCAACTGAAGATTCAAATTTACATCTTGCCAATTTTCTAGAATTATGCGCTATATTTAAATATGATGTTGTATCACATGATGCCATAAGACTTAGGTTATTTCCTCTCTAACTGAGTGATAAAGCTAAGATGTGGTTCAATTCATTAGTACCTAGATCTATCAGAACTTGGGGTGATTTAGCATAAAAATTCCTTGTTAAATATTTCCACCATAAGAAACTGCGAAACTTAGAAATGATATTACATCTTTTAATAAGTTTGAAGGGGAATCTATTTACGAAGCATGGGAAAGATTTAAAGAACTCTTAAGAAAGTGTCCACACCATGATATACTAGATTGGTTAATAATTGAAACTTCTCTTAAGAAAGTTTCCACACCATGCTATGCCAGATTGGTTAATAATTCAAACTTTTTATAATGGATTAGTTGGGTCTCTTAGATCAATTATCGATGCCGCTACTGGTGGTTCATTGATGTCAAAACCATTTCATGACGCCTTTTCTTTAATTAAAGAAATGACTACCAATAATTTTTAATGGCCTTCTAAGAGGGTGAATCCTAAGAAAGTAGCGAATATTCATGAAACTGATGCATTTACTTTGTTAGCAAATCAAGTTCCTGCAATTTTAAGCAAGTTAGACCAATTTGCAATGAATTTTTCTCAACCAATTTCAATGATTGAAGAGAATTCATTAGGCCCAGTTGTAGATTTTCAAGCATCATTAGGACTTTAAATGATAAGTAACAAGCAGAATAACCCATATTCAAATTATTATAACCCAGGTTGGAAAAACCATCCCATCTTTAACGGGAACAACATTTTGGGTGGTAATAATTAGCAATGGGGGAACAATTAAGTAAACTCATTAGGAAACTATAACAATCAAGGGAAAAACTCATTAGGAAACTATAACAATCAAGGGAATAATAATTATAGATCTACTTATCCACCAGGTTTAAACAGTAACACACAATTTAAGGAGAAGAAGTTGTTTATAGAAGAAGTGGTGTTACAAATGGGAAATCAATTAATAAGTTAAGGAGCTAAAATTAGAAATATTAAGAATCAACCTGGGTAAATAGCAGATTCATTAAGTAATAAATCCCAAGGAACATTTTAATACTGAATCAAATCTAAAAGACCAGAACAAAGAGCAAGTAAAATCCATTCAACTTATAATTAGAAGATAGTTGGAAGTTAGGGTTCAAAAAGAAATTGAAGTTGAGAGAGAAGAAATTGAAGAATCAAAAGAGTACGCTCAAAAAATTCTAAAAGACCTATTTCTCCACTAAAACTTGATTTAGAAAAACCACCACCTCCATTTCCTCAAAGGCTTCATAAGTAGAAGTTGGATAAGCAATTTTCAAAATTTATAGAAATATTTAAGAAGCTTACAATTAATAATCTATTTATTGAAGCCTTAGAACAAATGCTAAGCTACGTAAGGTTTATGAAGGATATCCCCAACAAGAAAAAAAAGTTTGATGATAATGAGACTATTGCTTAGTGAGGAGTGCAGTGCTACAATTTAGTAAAAGCTTCCAGAAAAGTTCAAAAATCCTTAGCTTTACAATTCCATGTGCAATAGGAGACAGATTTTATGGGAAAGCTTTATGTGATTTAGGTACAAGTATTAACCTTTTGTCATTATCAATATTCAAAAGATTGGGATTAGGAGAAATAATCCCTACTACTGTAACTCTGTAGCTAGCAAATAATTCAATAACATACCCTAAAGGAGTTATAGAAGATGTCCTAGTGAAGGTGGATCAATTTATCATTCCTATTGATTTCATTGTGCTAGATATGGATGAAGATAAAGAGATGCCTATCATTTTGGGGAGACCTTTCCTAGCCATTAAAAAGAGCAATGATAGATGTTTAAAAAGGGGAATTAAAAATGTGTGTCAATGATCAAACTGTTACTTTCAATATTTAAAGATCAATGAAATATCCTACAAACGGTAAAGATGATGAATTTTATAGGATGGATGTTATAAGATATCTAAATGAATGTCATTCAAAATAGCTTGTGAAGAAAAATATGAAGAAAAAGATTTAGAACATAAGCAAGAAGAAGAATTAGATCGATGTAAAGAACTTTTAAAGGAAGATTGAAACTATGTTTGAGAAAGTTTTGAAATTTTGGACACGATAGATAAAGATAAATTATTTTGTCAATCAATTGAAAAACCACCAGAAACTTGAGTTGAAGTTACTTCCTGAAATTTTAAAATATGCCTTTTTAGGAGATTCCTCCACCTTAATGGTTATAATTCCCTCAAAATTAATGATGGAAGAAGAAGAAAGGTTGATGAAAATTTTGAAAAATTTTAAGAAAGCCTTAGGATGGACAATTGCTAATATTAAAGGAATCAGTCGTTCAATTTATGTGCATAGAATTCATATGGAAGAGAACTGCAGACCCAGGGTTGATTCTCAAAGGAGACTGAATCCTGTTATGAAAAAAGTTGATAAGAAAGAAGTTTTAAAGTGGTTAGATGCTGAAGTTATCCACTCTATTTCAGATAAAGCATGGGTTAGTCCAATTCACTACATTCATAAGAAAGGAGGAGTAATTGTAACTGTGAATTAACATAATGAATTAATACCTATTAGAAAAGTTACAGGGCAGGAATATGCATTGATTATAGAAAATTAAATCTTGCCACTAGGAAAGATCATTTTCCATTACCCATTCTAGATCAAATGCTGGATTGCATTGATTATAGAAAATTAAATCTTGCCACTAGGAAAGATCATTTTTCATTACCCTTTCTACATCTAATGCTGGATAGACTAGCTGGGCACAAATACTTTGGTTTTCTGGATGGATATACTGGTTATCACCAAATACAAATATCTCCTAAAGATTAAGCAAAAAAAAACTTTTACCAGTCCTTATGGTACTTTTCTTTTAGAAGGATGTCTTTTGGTTTATGTAATGCCCTTGCTACATTTCAAAGATGTATGATGACAATTTTTTGTGATTTAAGTGAAAAAGGGATTGAAGTATTCATGGATGATTTTTCAGTGTTTGGTACTTCATTTGACTCATGTTTAGAACATTTATATAATGTTCTTAAGCACTGTGAAGAAACAAATTTAGTCCTTAATTGGGAAAATATCAATTTATGGTAGCAAGAGGAAGTGTATTAGGTCATCAAATATCAAAAAATGGTATGGAAGAAGATCCTGCTAAAATTCAAGTGACCGCTAATTTACCTTATCCAACAAATGTAAGGGAAATTAGGAGCTTTTCAGGAGATGATGGATTCTACAAGCGATATATTAAATTCTTCTCAAAGATTGCTAAGCCTTTATGACATTTACTGAAGAAAGATGAAATTTTCAATTTTCATAAGGAATGCCTAAAAGCTTTTAATTTATTAAAAGAAAAATTAATCACTGCAGCAATTATAGTTTCACCAAACTGGACAAAAGCTTTTGAATTGATGTGTGATGCTAGTGATTATGCTATAGGAGTTGTTTTAGAACAAAGATATGATAAAATTCTCAAAGGAATTTAGTTTGCTAGTAAAACTCTTAATGAAACTCAAATTATCTATACAACAACTGAAAAAGAGTTATTAGTAATAATATATACTTTTGATAGATTTAGAGAATATTTAATTGGAACTCATTATGTAGTGCATACAGATCATTCTGCTATTAAGTACTTAATGAAAAGAAGGATGTTAAACCTAGACTTATAAGATGAATTCTTCTTTTGTAAGAATTTGATTTTGAAAAAGTAGATCAAAACGGGACTAAAAATCAAATTACTGATCATTTTTCCAGCCTTGAGTTAGAAAAACCACTCTATTTTGAAAAAGAAATTAATGAAAATTTTTGAGATGAAAAGTTGTTCACTATTAATGAGTGGTGTGTTCCGCAGTATGCCAATATTGTGAATTTTATTGTTAGCAATATTATACCCAATGGAATGACATAACAACAAAAGAGGGAATTTATTTCTACAGCTAAGACTTATTTTTGGATGACCCATTTTTATATAAATAAGGAAAGAATTATTCAAAAATGTGTACCATTAGAAGAAACTTATGAAATTATCCAAAAATGTCATAATTCTGAATTTAGGGGACATTTTGGTGTTGGTAAAACAACATACAAAATTTTAAAATTTGGATTCTATTGGCCTACAATTTTTTGAGTGTTAATGCTTATATCAAAACTTATGATAATGTCAAAGAGTAGGCAATATTTCTAGAAGAAATGAGATGCCCCTCAATTATATGCTAGAAGTAAGTTAAAATTGGCCTACAATTTTTAGAGATGTTAATGCTTATATAAAAACTTGTGATAGATGTCAACTAGGCAATATTTCTAGAAGAAATGAGATGCCCCTCAATTATATGCTAGAAGTTGAAATATTTAATGTTTAGGGATTAGATTTCATGGGACCATTTATAACATATTTTTGAAATTTATATATTTTGTTAGGAGTGGACTATGTATCCAAATGGATAAAAGTTTTTTCTTTACCTTGATGTGATGCTCAAAGTGTTGCAAAATTTTTTAAAATGAACTTATTTTGTAGATTTAGGTTCCCAAGAGTTATCATTACTGATGGGGGAGCTCATTTAAGAAATGCCATAATGGAGAAGTTATTAAATAAATATCATATAAATCATAGGATTGCTACTACTTATCATCTTCAGACAAGTTATTTGGCTGAATTATCAAATTGGGAAATTAAAAGAATTATGAAAGAATCCAACAAAAATGGATTGGCCATTCAAACTTGACTAAGCTTTGTGTGCTTATAGGACTGTATATACAACTCCTATAGAAATGTCCCCACATAGGTTAATATTTGGGAAAGCTTGTCACTTACCAATTGAACTTGAGCATAAAGCATATTGGGCGATTAAAGAGTTCAATTATAATTTGAAAGATGCTGGTGAGAAAAGGTTTTATAATTAAATGAGCTTGAAGAGATAAGGAATGAATCTTATGACAGTGCCGAGATTTATAAAGGAAAGATGAAGATGTGGCTTGATCAGATTCTTACAAAAAATTTTTAGATTTATAAAGAAAAGATGAAAATGTAGCATGATTGAAAGATTCTTACTAAAAATTTTCAGTCAGGGCTATAAGTTTTGCTATATAATGCAAGGTTAAGATTATTTCCAGGCAAACTTAAGTCCAGGTGGATGGGCCCATTTATTGTGATAAAATTTTATCCTTATGGAGGTGTGGATATTAAAGAACATAAGTCTGAGAAAATATTTAAAGTTAAATGACATATGCTAAAACCTTATTTCATAGGGGATCAGCACAAACTTAATGATGGAATGATGTTGGGTCAACCAGAATAAGCACTGGTTACGTCGGGCTTAGTACATAAAATCAAGCGCTTTGTGGTAGGCAACCCATAGTTATCGATGTGTTTTTATTTTGATTGTTATCTTGTGTGTGATTAAGAAAATTGGGGTAGTATTTTTTGAAATAGTTATGTGTCAATAATGATTTTAAGACTTTATTTAGTGACCAAGATATGTTAGGATAAGAATTTGGATATTAAGTTGACTAGTGCAAAAATGTGCACTGACACTTAAGCACCAGATCCGACACTTAAGAACGACAGTTTAAACACATGTGCAAAATAAATATTTTAGAAGTTTTAACCGACAATTAGTTTACGTACCAAAAAAGTTTTTAAACGTGTCTAGGAGTTCTTAGAATGATTTAGGCATATAAACAGAAGGGTTTTGTGTAGGAAATTCACCCTAGATCATTTCTAGCCCTAAAAGTTTAAGAGAAAGTTAGATTTAGAGAAAATGTCTTCATGTGAGAAGGATTTGAAGAAAAAGGAAGAAACCATGATGAAAAGGTTCATTAGTCAAAGTACACAAGAGATGTAACGTTAGTATTGAAGGATATCAGAGAAGATCAACAAAGTGGAAAATACTATGGCTTTTTTGGAGACCAAAGTACTTGAGTTACATGCACATCTAGAGCATTTTGGATGGAAATTAAAGATGCAATTTAGGTACACAAGTTATATAGAGGAAGTGGATAAGGCGATGTTCCTAAAGTAGAAGTGGATTGAAGAAGATAGTATCAGAGCTCGTCTCCACCATTCGTTTTATCAGCCCTATATTCCTGGAGAGACTAATGAATGATAGGAATTTTTTCCTTCGAATGAAGAATGAAATTAAGTCTAGTGTTAGAATTTTTGTGTTAGAAGTTGTTGTTTTCAAATATTTTAGTGTTTAAGTCTTGTTTTTACTATTTATGACTTTTTTATGTGTAATGATTGTTGTGTATTTGTATTTAAGAAAATTTTCTCTTCCAAGACTATTTGAAGTGAGAATTAAGTGTTTAAAAGT
The DNA here is from genome assembly GCA_002079205.1 of Phalaenopsis hybrid cultivar. Classification (NCBI taxonomy): domain Eukaryota; kingdom Viridiplantae; phylum Streptophyta; class Magnoliopsida; order Asparagales; family Orchidaceae; genus Phalaenopsis; species Phalaenopsis hybrid cultivar. The sequence continues at coordinate 47,332 of JXCR01148779.1, read as the reverse complement.
ATTTGTACACGTTTGTGAATTAATATAAGTTTTTTTGTTTGAAAATTTGTGTTATTTTTAGCCTCAAATTAAAATAGTTATTATAAAGAATTTTGAGAGAGAGGGGAGTTATAGGAAGTTGAAAATAAACATTTAAGTGCTATGAGACCATTCAACAGTGGTTTACTTAGGAAAATAGTGCATTTTACTTTAATTTGAAAGTTTTGAAAATTAGGCATTAGTGCCTAAGCGCCACAACTCGGGCTTAAGCTCGAGCCAACCTGAGAGGCAGGTGCCTAAGCACCACTTACCCGTCCTTAAGCATTGATTAACGAAAACCAGTTTGTGAATGGTTAGAAGTGAAATTTTGGCCCTAAAATTGCCATTTTTAGGCCTCCCGTCACCTTAAACCTCTCAAAATCACGGTTTTGGAAGGCTAGGGCACATGTAAAGTGAACATTTCGTGGTGGAATCAAGTAAAATTTGCTAGATCTAAGTTCCTTGAGGTAGGAGCTTTACTTCTATGCATAAATTTTGTGTGTTCACCATGTATTTTGAGCACGTTTGGAGAAATTCGAAAAGTCACTATTCATGGTGAAAATTGAGAAAAAGATTTATGGAAATTGCATGGGAAGTGTAGATTATACATTGGAAGTTTAGTTTAGTAATTTAGACTTGATTTTTGAAGTAATTTTTGGAATTTATAAAATTTTTAGAATGATACCAAGAATGAAGAAGAGTAAAGGAAAGAGCCCTTTTGATTCAAGTAAATTTGTTGGTTTGAAGGTTCAGGATCCATACAGTGATGCATTGCAATCACGAAAACTGATTCAGGAGCGGTGTTTTAGGAATCCAGGTGGAAACGTAAAGGATTTAATCATTCACCAATAGTGGGAACAATTCTATTGTTTCTTTGCTGTGGTGGTTATTTATTTTGTTAGGGAGTTCTATGCAGACCATCCTGAGGCTGAAGACAATAGAGTCATGGTTCAGAGAAAGTTGGTACCTTTTTCACCAGAGGTAATCAACTTGTTTTATCATCTGCCACCTGATACATTATATTTTTATGCAAATTATAGTCTGACTGAAGTGGAGTTAGGTGAGATTATTTCCTACTTGACTATTGGGAGAGGACTTTGGAAGATCACTAATGAGATGATAGTCAACTTTCCAACTTCAAATTTATGTGCTTCTTTAAAGGCCTGACACAATTTTATGTCTGCTCATCTACTACCAACAATTCATCTCAGAGTAGGGACAAGAGAGAGAATGACGTTAAATTATTGTATCCAGAAAGGAAAGCTCATCAATATAGGAGCATTGATTTGTCAGGCTATCATCAGTTCATCTACTATCGTTACTATTGCAGGTCTGGGATTTGCTTCCTAGATCTTTTCATTGTATGAGTAGGCAAGAGAGATATGATAGCTAGGAGGAAGTGATGTTACCTCTAAAGCCCATCACTAAGGTGAATGTGAAGACTTATTCTAAGTATTCTATTTTTGGCTAAAGAGGAAGATTTTCTAGGAGTTATGGAATGGAGACGTCTGCTGCTTCTTCATCTAAGCCATTTACCTCATATGCTTCTAAATCTAGAGGTGATTCTACTGAGACCAAATATCAATTATTGTAGAGGATGATGGATAATATTAATTTTACCGCTGATAAGGTACAAAATTTAGAGCATTTTGCAGAGCATAGTGATAGGTATAATAGGAGAAAAAGTGATTATGAAGAGAAATTTCTCTCATCTTTGGAGAGCCCAAGGAGTGCAATTTCCTCCATATCCTAGATACTCTGATTATGAGCCTACAAATGTTTGGGATAATGGTGATTCAGATGATGAAGAGTAGAACTAATATATTTATTTTATGATTGTAATATGATATGAACTATGTGGTATGGGCTTGCTACATTTTCATCTGTGTGTTGGTTTGAACTAGGTGATGTGGTTTGTACTTTTATGTTTAAATGAGAATTATGATGTGATGTGTTTTCATGTTTTGGACTTGAGACATGTATGTACATTTACTTGTTTAGATATTGTGGTGTGTGAGATTTTTATTTTTAATTGTATTGTAATGTTTGTTTTCGTTAGTAGCTTATTTTAAAATTCTAGGGTAGTAACTCTTGTGAGTTTTGTGATTTAGTTAGTTTAGAGCATAACTTAATTTTATGTCTTTTGTAAAGTTGAAAATCTTGATAACTTAGGTCTTAAATTTGAAAGTTAGGAAATTGCTACCCTGTATTTCTCTTTTATCATGTTATAGTGTTTGTTATTATGTTGAGATTGTGAAGTCAAGTTAGAGTGTTAGTTTGCTTTTATGTTTATACCCACTATTTAGAAGTCTATTGAATCTCTACATATTAAATTGAAATGAAAATATTAAAAAATTTGATCAAAATAAATTTTAGTCCTACTTTTAGTTTTATTCTTGTGTAATTATGGTATAAAAATTCTTATTTTCATTTCGACTTATATATATTTGATGCTAAACTGTTTAATCTCATAAAAATTTAAGTTTGGGGGGGGGGATGAAAAATATTTTGAAAACTTTAATTTTATTTGTTCTCAAATGCACAACAGTGAATTTGATTTGAAAAGAAAAATTGATCATGTATATGAAGTTATATTAGGGAAGTAAAATTTGATTTTAAAAATGAGTAAGAGAATTTAGTTGAAATTTTGAGTATTAAAGAAAATCTTTAAGTTAAATGTTTTTAGTGTAGAAAATGATTAATATAAGTAACTATATTTAGTAAAAAACATTGTATTTTCGAAAATTTTAGAAATTTACACTTTTATTTTTATTACTTAAATTTCTTTTATTAAAGATACTTTTCAAAGCTAGTATTATATTTATAAGTAAAAGTTATTTATCAAGACATTGCTTTAGGAAAGAAAAAGTAGAATTCAAAATTATTAAAGGTCTATCCAGATATAGTAATTCTTGCCTAAAAGGAAAAGAAAAGAAAAGGAGAAAAAAGAAAAAAAAAGAAAAGAAGAGAAAATAAAAAAAAAAAGAGAAAAGATAAAGAAAAAGAAAAAAAATATAAGGGAGGAGAAGCTTGAGGATTAGTGCCTTATCAAAAATTGGTTCTACATTCGATCTTTTTAAAAGATAAGACTTGAGAAAATCTTATGCTTATAGATATAATATAGTAAGTAAAATTATTCTTTATAAAAAATTTTAAGTTGAGATAATAAAAAAACTTAATTCTAAATTTGGAAGACTTACAATATTTCTGAATTAGATAGGAACTTATATTTTCATCTTTCTTAACAGTAAAATTTCTAAACTTTAAGTTGGTCTCATTTACTGAATAGTTTTTCTAAATTGAACTACTATATTTCTAAATATAAATTTTAGTAACTCCTAAAGAAACCCATATACATATCATACATATTTAGTTTTTAAAGATTGAAGTGTCACTTGAGGACAAGTAATATTTTAAGTTTGGGGGATTTTGATACGCCTAAAATATATAATGTTTTTAGACACATTTTTATATCTATTTTTGAGATATTGAACTTTAATGGGAGGTGTTTCTGTGTTTTTCTTTCAAGTACATGTAAAAAGGTGAAAAATGCTTAAAGGAGTGAAAAATAGTAAAATTTGAAGCAAATAGGTGAAAGATGTGCAAAAGTGTTTTGGCACCTAAGCGCTAGATCCGCCGTTTAAGCGTCGGGTAAACTGAGAAGGCCGCGCATAAGCGTCAGAGTCCACGAGCTTAAGCACCAGTGGCAGTTATTAAATGAGTAATTTTCATTTTTGCAAATTTTGAAGAAGTTTTCGAGGTACCTATTGGCTTAATAGGTAGTTACAACCACCATGGACGAAAATTATTGCAAAAGGATGCATCTCTTGAGGAAATACATCAAATCAAAAGACATTTTGAAGAGATACCAAGACACCTTTTGGAGAATTATAAAAGAAAAAAGATTGGGACTTTGAAAGAGGTCCTGAAAGTATTGGAAAAGTTTTGAAATTTTCAAAATTGGGGAGTTAGTTGGAGAGATTTTCAGGCACAACATATTTATCCTTTTTTTCTAGTTTTATATTGAGAGTGTTGTAAAAGAGAAAAGATTCAAAGGAACTTCAAGTGTTTGGTAGAGGACTTGAGATAAGTTTTTATCTTTTTTTTAGACTAATTTTAGTTTTAATTAAGACTTGTTGTTGATTTGACAACAATTTCTACTTTTAAACTAAAGTGTGGTTTTGTTTTCTTCATGGATTCGGAGTAGTTTTATTTATATTTCTTCTTAAAAGGATAAGTAATTAAGTGTTGGATGGAAGTTGTGAAGAGTATTGATCTTTGATGTTGGAAGAAGTTGTGATGATTTAAATCAATATACTTCATTTACTTCTTGATTTGGTCAATTGAGATGTTAAAATTTGTTGTGAGAACATGTAAGAATCGAGATGGTATTGTCTCAGTCAACAATTGGAAACAATCACATGAGGTTGTATGAATGAGAATGTCGTATTGTCTCAGTCAATAATTGGAAAGAATCACATGAGGTTGTATGAATGAAAATGTAATTCTTATGTCAGTCAACAATTGGAAAGAATCCCATGAGGTTGTATGAATGAGAATGTAGTTCATATAATTTAGTGCAAATAAATAGGAAAATATTCATTGAAGGGTGTAGAGTTAGAGGACTTTAAAGTGACAAGTTAAAGCCCCCAACTTAGTTTATTGCTCAATTAAAAATTGGAAAGAATCACATGAGGTTGTATGAATGAGAATGTAGTTCATATGATTGACAGTAAACAATTAGAAAGAATCACATGAGGTTGTATGAATGAGAATGTAATTCATATGATTTAGTGGCTGGTATTGTCTCAGTCAACAATTGGAAAGAATCACACGAGATTGTATGAATGAGAATGTAGTTCATATGATTGAGTGCAATAGGGAAATATTCATTGAAGGGTGTAGAGTTAGAGGACTTTAAAGTGACAGGTTAAAGCCTTCAACTTGGTTTATTATTTTATGTTCTGATACGAGATGTTAGCCCTCAAGTGGAGGGAATCAAGGAAACTCTAGAGTGAGAGCTGGTATCTTCCCTTCCTAGCCGGTCTTCAGAACTATTCAAACTTTAATTTAACCAATGTTCTTTTTATCATCTCTAGTAAGGGTAAAGTACATCATTGCTTCTATTTAACACAACACAATATGCATACATCGACCTCAAAATTCTAATACTTATTTCTGATTCATGATAAGGAGAAAGATATTTTCATATTTAGTGCCTTTCTTCTATAAAAACTCAGGTTATCTTTCTAAGTTTGTACTGTTTTTAAATTACCAAAAATATTTAAACTTTCTTTACTGTGAAAACGTCTTTAGTTTAAATAGTTAGCTTTTAAAAAATAAAAAGTTTTCCAAAAAGTGCTTATTGCATATCTTCTTNAAATATTTAAATTTTCATTATTGCAAAAATCATCTTTAGTTTAGATAATTATCTTTTTATTAAAAATAGAAAATTTGTTGTTTAATAGTGCATATTGTGTATTCTCTCTGTAGTTTTGAATTTCAGGTCTTAATCAAAAAGTCCTATATTACTTGATAACGATACGTATACTTGCATAGTATCCTAATATATATATAAATTAAAAATTAAATTCNTTTAGTTTAGATAATTATCTTTTTATTAAAAATAGAAAGTTTGTTGTTTAATAGTGCATATTGTGTATTCTCTTTGTAGTTTTGATATTCAGGTCTTAATCAAAAAGTCCTATATTACTTGATAACGATACACATACTTGCATAGTATCCTAATATATATATATAAATTAAAAATTAAATTTTTATTTATCTTCAAGATCAAGTTTTTGGTTTTGTTGCAAAGTAAGGAAATATAAGTGCAATATAATCTGAATTATTGTTGTGCTTTACATATTAGCAGTATCCAGGGATCAAGTTTTTTAGCGTCGTTGTTAAGGGAGAAATTGAATTTAAAAGCAAATTTCTATTTTTAGAAAGTTTTATTTAAACTTTAAGTTATCTTATCTTATTTTATTTTTTTTAATTTATTTTATTATATGTTAGTGTATATATAATTCAGGTTCTGAAGGACTAATGCCCCACAATTCTGAATTAGAAAGAACTATTAGAAAAATCAAAAAAATAAAAAAAAATTACAAATTTTGAAAAATCCAAAAAAAATCATAGAAATGGCAGACCAAAATAATCAAAATGCTGAAATTCATCAAAAGTTTAGACCTTTAAGAGATTATGCAACCCTACTATAGATGAACTTCACTGTAGTATTCAAAAACTTACTGTAGCAGTTAATTCATTTGAGCTTAAACCTACTATTATCCAAATGGTATCAAATAATCAGTTTGGGGGATCATCAACTGAAGATTCAAATTTACATCTTTCCAATTTTCTAGAATTGTGCGTTACATTTAAATACGATGGTGTATCAGATGATGCCATAAGACTTAGGTTATTTCCTTTCTCACTGAGGGATAAAGCTAAGATGTGGTTGAATTTGTTAGCACCTGGATTTATCAGAATTTGGGGTGATTTAGCAAAAAAATTACTTGCTAACTATTTTCCACCATAAAAAACTGTAAAGTTTAGAAATGATATTACATCTTTTAATCAGTTTGAAGGAGAATCTATCTATGAAGCATGGAAGAGATTTAAAGAACCCTTAAGAAAGTGTCCACACCATGTTATACCAGATTGGTTAATAATTCAAACTTTTTATAATANGAAGTGAATCTTCGATCAGAGGGTCTTGGCATGTTTGTTATGATCCAAAGAGGCTAGGGATTGAGTCTCTGGTCTTGGTGTAAGGCGTAGATATGAATTCGACCGCGGCGGGATTTGGGTGTTGGTCTAGAGCTATGGTAGAGGCTCTGTGGAAGGGGATTTTATGGGGCTTTGGTTTCTTTCAATATTGTAAAGGGTGGGTAGAGTTAATTTGAGTTTGGGTCGATTGTGGAGGTGTATTGGATTCTGTTCTGGTTTCTGGTAAGGTTCCAAGCTCAAAATAGTGCTTCGGCAATGAGAATTGCTGAGGGAAAATGGTTGGAATGCACTGAGGGGATCTTAGGGAAGCTCTGTGTGAAGTTTGGAGAGGCCTCACTAAGGAAGTTTCCGCACACCTCCCATGGCCATGGAGGTGAGTTTTTATAAAAATGGCCGTGGGTGTGGCTGTTAGGGCATAAGTTCGGGTGCATTGTGGTGCTTAGGTGGAGGACAGAGGAGCTCCATCAATTGGTTTGGCTGAGCTAGCCTCTAGGTTTGATTTGGGTGAGGTTCCATGGGGGTGGCTCTCAGTTTTGAGCTTGTCCGGTGCTAGGCTTGCCTGCTGGCCAGGGGGAGGTGACTAGGAGCTTAGTGAACCCAGGGGAATATGTCACAGTAATTTAGTGCNATAGGACGACATATATATATATAAAATGAGGATGTTGGCAGCTGAGGAGGAAGGTGCTCTACTAGTGTTTCTGAAAGGATGAGGTTTGGTGGCTGCTGGCTGAAGGAGAACTTCGAGGTGGTTCCTTGTGGTGGTTACTTCCTTTCAGGTTTTTCTTCCTGGTGGCGGTGGAGAATTTTTGTGAGTGCTGTTTGGTGGTACTATTCCATTGGTTTCCTCTCTGGCTGCTCTATAGCTACAGGATTTCCTTCCCCACTTTTCTGGTGCTGGGTGGGATTTCTCCTATTTCTGCTGCAGTTTTGCCATGACTACACCTATTGATATTGCTACTAACTCTCATTGACTAAGGCAACCTATGCTGGGGTTGTTGGAAACTCTACTGATGTTCTATAGGATCTGGACCATTTGGTTTTCCCTTAGAAATTTCATGATACTGCTGCAGGTAAAGGAAGCTGTCCTTGCATCCACCCACTTGGATCAAAGGAGGGAGAAACTGCTGTGTTCTTCACAAACAGAGAGATAACCTCTTTTAAAGAAGAAGTAAAATTTACATTAGTAGGGAAATTTCAGTTGGGACATCCAAAAATAAAGCTGGTTAGTAATTTCTTTGAATCTCTAAAATTTTTTGGTAATTGGAAGATAGGACTGATGGATGGGAGGCATCTGCTAATCCAATTAGCTGTTGAGGAAGATTATGCAAGACTTTTTGCAAAGTAATCAGTAATTATTGCTGGAGCTACTATGAAAATTGTAAAATGGACTCCTGACTTTTATTCAAGTAAAGAACAACCTGTGGTTCCTATTTGGTATAAGTTCTCTAGGCTTCCACTTCCTTTCTTTAAGCTGAATGCCTTGTTTAACATAGGGAGAGCTCTGGGTACACCTTTGAAAGTGGATGCACCTACTTATAACAAAGCCACGCCAGCACTGGCCAGAATACAAGTGGAAAGAGACATCACCCTCTTTGTGGATTGGCTCAGATACTGATGGTTTTTGGCAGAACATTGTCTCAGAACAAAAACCATACTATTGCCAACATTGTAGAATGTTTGGCCATACAATGGAAAAATGCTACAGATTACATCCACCAATCAAAAGAAATGCTGGCAAGGATCATAAGAAAACAGGAAACATCTTACTACAAGCCATAGAAAACTTTACTGAAGAATCACATCTGCATAACAGGAAGGATCACACTCAAAGAACTGAGGAAATACCCCCAACCATAAAAGTAAACTCTTCATCAGAGGATCCTTTAGATGAGCCATCAGAAGTCTCCCCTACAAACAGAAACACAGGTACTTCTCCAATCAATATAGTTAGAAAGGAAATCCAAGAAATTATTATAATCACTCCCTCACCTCCCCCTCATGAGGAAGGACAGACAAACATTCATGGCAAGGTACCTGAGGATCATTTTATTGTTGATATTCAACATGCAATAGAAGATGTTTAGAAGGTACGAACAACTAGAAGGAAAAGAAAACAAGTAAATGAAATACAGAAACTACAACAGGGAAGATCAAAACAGGTTGAGAGTAAAGCCAATATGAAGATTGGTTCTCCCCAACATCATAGAGGCAGAACCAGATCCAACAAATGATTAATATCCTTTGCTGGAACATTAGGGGAATTGCCAATCCCCTCTCTCTTAAAAGAGTTTTACATTTAAATCATAAATATAAACCTTGGTACATTGTAATTCTTGAGCATATGGTTCACAAAAACCATCAAAAGCTTGTCAAGAAATTCCTTGGATTCATTAATTTTACCAATACCAATAATAAAATCTGGATTTTATGTAGAAAAGAAATCAGATGGAACATCATTGTTAATCATCAACAATTTGTCCATTTTAAGTTTAACATAAATGGACATGTGGGCTATGCTACTTTCACTTATGTAGGTTGTACTAAGGAAAACAGAAAGGAGCTGTGGAGTTGCTTGTTGAATATCAGTCAGCTAATGGATTCCCCATGGATTGTGGGGGGAGATTTTAACTGCATTGCCTTTCCTGCTGAAAAAATTGGGGGTAGAGCTCCTAACCTTACTAAAATGAATACTTTCACTGATAATATCCATAGGGCTAGGCTGTTTGATCTGGGGTTTAAAGGCCCTGCTTTTACTTGGAAGAGGGGTAAAATCTGGGAAAGACTTGATAGATGTTTGGTCAATGACAAATGGTACAACCACTTCTTTTCACTTTTGTTACCCATCTTAGCCTTATTGGTTTTGACCATAGACCTATCCTTATCAGTATCTCCTCTTCAGATAACATATCTTCCCCTTCCCCATTTAAATATCTGAACATGTGGTCTTCTCATCCTTCTTATAACTCTTACATTGCCAACCTTTGGAATGGGATTTCACACACTGACCCCTTATCAAACTCAGCTTATTACATATCAAAACTACTAAAGCTCTGAGGAGTTAGAGTTGGGGGACTTTTGGGAATGTCCTCACCAATGTGCAGGAGCTTGAGGAGGAGGTCTTAAGATTAGAGTAACTTGAACAGGAGGGCTTAGCTGAGGAAAAAGAACTGCTAACTACTCAAAATAAACTTCTTACTGCTATTGATTACCAAGACCAATATCTAAAGCAAAAAGCTGCTATGAATATCTTCAAGGAGGGGGATAGAAATACCAAATTCTACCATGCTTACATAAAGTATAAAAGGAAATGTAATATTATTCATGCTATTGAGACTGTTGAGGGGAATTGGCCTCATGAGAAAGCTGAAATAGCTAATGATGCTGTAAGCTATTTCAAAAATCTGTTGAACCAAGAGAACAATCCCAAAAGCCCTATTGACCCAGATTATTTCAATGCTGAGAAGGATTGTACTGCAAATTTAAAAATTGCTGACATCCCTGATGAAGAGGAGATATGGAAGGCTATTAATTCCATTGATAGTAGCAAAGCAACTGGTCATGATGGTTTCACAACTGAGTTTTACAAGAAATCTTGGGACATTATTAAACCTGAGGTGATTGCTGCTGTGGCAAATTTTTTCGAAGGAAATAATCTCCCACAGCACTTAAGTGCTTCTACTTCTGTGCTGACCCCTAAATCTGAGATACAAACCACCTGGAATCACTTCAGACCTATTTGTCTAGCCACTGTAATTAGCAAAGTGATCAGCAAAATCATTGTCAATAGACTCTAACCTCATCTTGAACACATCATTAAACCCAATCAGACCGCATTTGTAAAGGGGAGATCTATTATTGACAACACTCTCTTGGCACAGGAACTTCTGAATGATCTGAATAAGACATGTAGATGTGGTAATTTGATATACAAGTTGGGTTTGAAAAAGGCCTATGATACTATCAGTTGGGGATTCATTATGGATGTTCTGACTGCTAGAGGTTTCAACTCTGACTTCTGCCAGCAGATTCATAGATGGCTTCACAATAATAATCATTATATTCTCATAAATGGCAAAGGTTGGGGGTCTTTCACTGCTTCCAGAGGTTTGATGCAAGGGGACCCCTTATCACCCACTATCTGGATGATTCTCTTCTAAGCGAAAACTATACTATCTATTATCATAGATCCAACCTTGCCATCACCCACTTGATCTATGCTGATGACATCATGCTTTTCTCTAGAGCTCATAAAAATGCTGTAAGGAAAGTGTATTAGACTCTTCAAAAGTTCCAAACACACTCTGGTATGTGTTTCAGTCCAGAGAAGTGCATGCTGATTTTTAATAAAAATGCAAATCCAAATTGCAAACAATGGGCTTCTAGTTATAATGGCTTCTCAAACTCTCAGCTTCCTGTCAAGTATTTGGGGACCATGCTTCTTATTGGAAGAACCAGACAAATTTAGTTTGAAGAAGTCATAAATAAGATCACTACCTACCTTAATGGGTGGATTCATTCCTTTCTTTCAAATGGGGGCAGAATTACACTACAGAAAAGCATTCTAACTACTTTTCCCTTTTATATCCTGCAGATGACTAATATCAAGAAAAGCACCCAGATTCAGCTTGAAAGGGCATTTAACAGATTTCTATGGTCTTGACAGAGGCAACAGATGCATTGGGCTTCTTGGCAAAAAGTGGCTAAACCTCAACTGGCTGGGGGCATTGGCTTCAAGGGTATTAATCAGTTTTTCCAAATCAACTTATGCAAGCTTTGGATTAAGTTCAGAGCTCAGACTTCTCTGTGGACTCTTTTCATGAAGGGAAAATATTGTAGAGATCAGCACCCCACACTTGTTGAAAGAAAAATAGGGGACTCCAAAATTTGGGGAAAGATGCTAATTATAAGACATACTGCTGAAAACCTATTCATTTGGGACTTGTGGAAAGGAGACATAAATTTCTGGCTTGATAATTGGTGCCCTAAAGATTGGCTATCCCCTATCTGTAACACCCTAACTCTGACCTCAAGGTGGCTGACTATTGGGTGGATGATGATTGGTATTCTTAAACTAAAGGGTATAAGGGGGCCTTCTATATGCAAGTTCTGTATTCATGAGGAGGAATCATTGCCCTATCTTTTTTTTGAATGCAACTTTGTACAGCTTCACCAACTGCTAGCCCACTTGAATATTAACAAAAACCTCTTTACTTGGGATAATATCACCACTTGCTCGTAGACATAGAATAAGAGGAACTATGAACTATGCTTCTATACCTCTCATTGTTGCATGGTTTATTTGGATAGAAAGAAACAAGGTTAAGTTTGAAGAAGGTACACAAAAACTGAGAAGATACTCAGAAATAGCCTTTCCTATGTTCACAAGATGATTAAGTTTAGAAGATTTCCTAACATCTCTAACTCTTACTCTTTGGGAGAACCAGTCAAGATTTATGTTCATATGTTTTTCTGGAAACCTCCTGGTTACCACACAGTCAAGGTAAATACTGATGGAAGCTTCAATGAGTTAGGAGCAGGTGTTGCGGGTGTCTACGGAAATCACTTAGGGAAATGCTTATTATACTTCCACATCCCCATTATGGCTGCTGATGCTATTGAAACTGAATTAGTGGCTGTCTATTGGGCTTTACAAATTGCGAAAATGTCTAGTTGGTACAACTTATGGTTAGAAGTGGATTCTACTACTGTAATCAAGATACTGAAAGATGAGGCGCTTACACCCTGACACCTTACTTATTGGACCAAAAAGATTAGAGAAATATCTTCACAGTTAAATGTGCTATATACTTTTATCTATAGAGAGGGAAACCAGCCTACAAATTGGCTTGCCAGACAAGGTTACAACTTAAAAGAGTTCTCTGTTGCTGTTTCCCCTCCCCACACCCTTCAGTTGTTACTGCAGGGTGACAGGATTGAGGTCCCACATTTTAGAATTGTTAACCAAGATCTTAAGTGACTGTTTATTCCTCTGCCATGGTTTTCCTTTCCCCCTCTTTATCTTCAGATTTTGCACTCCATGTTAGCTGGGGTTTTATTTTCGCAAACT
>JXCR01148779.1:0-34174 GCA_002079205.1 Phalaenopsis hybrid cultivar | reverse complement strand
TTAATTCATATTTTTATTCAGGATCAAGTTTTTGGTTTTTTTGCGAAATAAGGAAATATAAGTGAAAAATATAATCATAATTATTGTTATACTATTGTTATAAAATATAAGCAGTTTCGGGATCAATAACCTTCACAAATGAAGACTTGTTGCTCGGTACCATCGACCACAACCGACCACTCTGGATTTGTACTGTCTAGAGATTTGGTAGATCTTGGAGAATCATTTAACTTAATGACTTTACGGATGTTTGCATACTTAGAAATTGAGGCTCATGAGCTTACAGCCATTAAGATGATGTTATGAAGATTTAATTAGAAGGGAGAGATTGCCCTTTAAACGATTACACTATTAATGAAAGTTTGAGAACTAGTAACAACTGTGAAATTCCATATCATTGATGCAGACACCTCTATCAATACTTTACTTAGATGACCATGGATTCACAAGCATAACAGCATAACGTGGTTTCGTCATCTCTACATCAATGCATCAAGTATTTTAAAGAAGGACAAGAGCATTATATCAAGGGAGTTTTACAACCAATCTCAGTTAATGAAGTGAACATTCATGAAGACACCGCCTACAACGCACCTTAAAAGAAGATTATCTTTTCTTGTGAAATTATGGCAAATGAAGTGGAAGATTCAAAAGAATCATGGGTAAGGCATTTTGACTCCACTTCAATGATCTACAATTGTTTCTTTACAACAATTTGGTAGAAGTTTTTTCAACCCATACACCTGAGATTGAGGTCGGGGGCGTGGACTAGGAAGAATCAACACTACTGTTGAATGGACTAGGCCAGCCATCAACATCAATATGGAATAAATTTCTTATGAAGAAAGCTCTGAGGAAGAAATGATGATGATAAAATAGAAGAAACCTCAGTACGAGATTTCCTTAGAAGATGTGGAGAAAAGTGAATATGAGTTGATATGTGATTAGATCAACCATTATATGAATTTCATGACCCTTGTTCCAATCTACCCTCAAAAGTTTGATAGTTTAGATGTCAAAAAAGTCCGTAACATTGGTTCAAAGCCGATCAAGTCTCATCATGCTTCCCTTTCTACTAGTTCTGAAAATCATGTGAATTTGGAAGATGATTCTAATGAGTTAATGGAATTTCATTTTGGTTACTCTTCTGCGTGCTTAATAAAATTAACTCCACAGGGATATGTACCAAAGAAAATGCCAATGGATAAGCTACAACTTTTTAAAAAATTTGTGGAATGTTAAAAGTTGAACCCCTAAATCAAAAGAGGGTCTTAGATTTGACATTGTAGGACCACTCGATGACGCAAAAGTTTGCATGTTTGTTTCTAGTGGATTGGAAGAGGATTGCCTCGATATATAGGACGACATTGAGAATTAGTTAACAGATGCTGCGCCCATCTGAATTTGAAGTCGAGATTAAATCAACAGTCGATGAATTGAAAGAAATCAACCTCAGGATTGAAGAGCAACCCTGACCCACCTTTATAATTTATGTAGTCAATAAGGAAGAATCCATAGAATTGATAATGTTACTATCGAAAAATAAAGATTGCTTCTCCAGGAGCTATGATGAAATGCTAGGGCTATCAGCAGAAGTTACTATTCATGAACTCGTGGTCGACAAAGATATGACCCCAGTACAACAAGCTCCCAAAAGGATGTACGTCGAGATAGAGCAACAAGTCATTGCTAAAGTAAAGAAGTTAACAGATGCTAAGTTTGTAAGAGAAGAGAAATACCCTATAAGTTTAGCCAACATTGAACATGTTAAGAAGAAGAATGGACAAATCTGGGTTTGGGTCAACTTCAGAGGTTTACATAAGGCATGTCCAAAAGATGAGTTTCCGTTACTGATACCAGAATTAACGATGGACATCACATTGACACATGAGATTTTTTCTTTCAAGGATGGATCATCAAGCTATAACCAAATCAAAATGGCTCTAAAGGATGCAACACTTACAAAATTTAGAACGTTAATAGAAATTTGCTACTACACAGTAATGTCATTCGGGATGAATAATGCCGGACCAACTTATCAACGAGCAATGATGAAGATCTTGGATGACCTCATTCATAACCAAGTGGAGTGCTACGTGGATGATCTTGTCATCAAAAGTAAACAAAAAAATGGACCATTTGGATGATTTGAGGATTATGTTCGAACGATTACGATAATATAATCTCAAGATGAATCCCTTAAAGTATGACTTTGGCTTCACCTCTCAGAAATTTCTAGGATTCATTGTTCATCATCGAGGAAGCTAGATCGACTCAAATAAGATCAAAGCTATTTTTAAAATTTCTCCTCCTAAAACCTTGAAACAACTACGTTCCTTCCAAGGAAAGTTGGCATATCTGAGATGATTTGTTTCTAATCTCTCAGCTATGTGTCATTCCTTCTCGGCATTAATCAGAATGGATGCTAAATTTATTTGGGATGAGAAATGCCAATGAGCCTTTGAGGACTTTAGGCAATACTTAATGCACCTCCTATTTTGGCAGCCTCTATTATAACAAAACCTTTGATACTTTATACTGTAGCCTTAGACGACTCTCTCGAAGCCCTGTTAGCTCAAGTCAATGATGAGGGTATGGGAAAAAATTTTTACTGCTTGAGTTGTCATCAAATACCGATGGAGGTAAGGTATCCAGCTATTGAGTAGCATTGTCTAGCTTTAATTTTCACTGCCAAGAAGCTTAGCAATTACATGCTTTCTCATAAGGTTACCCTTATTTAGAAAGTTAATCCACTGCAGTATTTGATGACCAACACTTTTCGGACTTTTAGGAAGGTAGTTGATGATTTTATTGCAATTTGATATAAATTTTGTTCCCCTATGTGCTATTAATGGATAGATTTTAGCAGATTTTCTCACAGCACACCCACTTTCAGCTGGGTCCCCTCTCAATGATGAGCTGTCAGATGGACAAAAATGGCAAATAGAGCCGTCCAGTGCCCAACATTGGGAAATGTGCTTTGACGGAGCTTCATTAGCTAGAAAGGACAAAGGATCAGAGATAATATATGATCCCAATATTTTTTGTATGCAAGGATTTATGAAGTTGACACCACTAATTGAGGATTTTAATCCCCAGCAACGGCGCCAAAAACTTGATCTCGATAAAGTAAGGTTATGTAAAATTTATATAAGTATAGGCAATTAATAATGAGATTATACGCAAGTATATGTATCATTATCAAGTAATAATGGACTTTCTATTTAAGCCCCAACTATCGATCCCACGGGAAAGGTTTAAATTTGAGATGATAAATTAACTAAGAAATTCACAGAAAGTAAAAAAAAATCACTGCCACTAATTTCAAATGTTGAGATATTTTTAAAATTAAATTACTTCACTATTAGCAAAATAGAAATGTAAAGTTTAAACAGTAACTACTAATCTACCAAACTATGTTTATGTAATGAAGATTTCTTATGTGAAAAAGCATCTTTCCCACTACGATGAGGTTTTGGTGAAATGAGATGAGATAAATGTTTATAATATGTATTGTACCAAAGATGAGCAATTTTAATTCTTTACCCATATACTGTGTTATGGAAAATTATTGGCTAATCTCATGTTTGGTCCCTAAATCTGTGTCTAGGCTATGAGGATACCGACTCCCACTGTAGAGCTCCCACTTCCCTTTACTTGAATACTAACTATCGCTTTAGTTTTCAAACACTAAGACCAAATTGGGGATTTTAGTCTTTAACCCTAAAGAATCTCCAATTCTACACCCAACAAAGTATATTTCCCTATGTATTTGCACTTAATTCCATGAAGTAATTTCTCCTTCATGGAATCTAATGTGATCCTACTATATTGTAGAACTCATACTCATTTTCCCAGAACATATGTTTCAAAACACATTTTAAAATTACAATTGGCTAGATCAAAGAGTAAATTAAGTTTGGAGTTGAAAAATCATTACAATTTATTTTATATTTTAATATTAGCACATCCATGTTATCTCTTCTTTTCACCACCTCAGAGTAGGGAGAAAGATAAAGGAAACTACTCAGACTTCATGAGAAAGATACAACAAAACCAAATTTCATATATAAAAGAAAGTTCATACAACACTAATAAAAAAATAACATTTATCTGAAATTTTTTCTCAAAGGAAATCCCTTGTGGCCTTTCTTAGGAAATGCAGGAAGAAGATATCACTTTTTCCCTTCTCTAATACTCACACAGAAAGATTCACACTCAATCTCACCACAAAAACTCTAAACTCTTAAATAAAACTCATTAATTGACTCTAAAATAATGATGGAATGAAGATGGAAAACTATATGGCGTGTAGGAAAATGAAATGAAATGAGGAATGGTAAAAAAGAAGCACTTTTTTGATGAATTTTGGCCCCATATAGAGCATCAAGTCAGTTCTCCAAAAGGTGCCTCCAAAAATCTCTTAAAAAAGCATCCAAATACGTCGAATCTTCTAGAATCGGTTGCTGAACTGACATTGGTGCCGTCAGCGCCAGTGTCCCGTAATTTAAATTCATCTTATTTATCAAAACAACGCTTTCAGTGCTACCTCTAGCACCATCGGTGCTGCTTCTGGCGCCATCGGCACTAAACAAATTTTAACTTCTTCATTTTTGCTCTAAATTTCATCCTTTTTGCTTCTATTTTGCTTTAGGCCCTAAATATCAACAACCAGTAAGAAAACATAAAAATACCTTCCATTAAAGTGCAATATCAACAAAAATGTGTATAAAATATGGGTCTAAAAATGCATGTATTTTTGGTGTATCAAAATCCCCCAAACTTACATGTTACTTGTCCTCAGATAACTCCTCTATTACATAAAATTATGACTTATGATAAAAAATTTAACTTTTAGATTCTCATACTTTATTCCACTAAATATAATAGCATAACTTTAGAAATATTCAAAACAACTTCAATTAATACTGAAGATATAAAAATATTCAATAATCAAGTCAAAGATTTATGTTCTTCTATTCTTTTCAAGAAAAAATACAAATTTTCATATTAAAGTTACTTAGAAAAACCATTTGAAAAAAAACTTCATAAAACTTTACTAGTAAATAAGCTAACTTTTAAATAAAAGTTTAGAAAATATGGCTATGTGTTCTTTCTTAAGTTGATTCAAGTGAAGCCAATTTTTAATTAGGTATCTCCTCAAGTTTCTCCCCACATCTTTTTCTTTTTTTTTCTTTTCAGGATCATTTTCAATCCCTTTTTCTTTTCTTCTGTTTCTCTTTTCTTCTTTTTTGATATGTGGGGATTATTATATTTGGATAGCCTTTAATGATTTTGAATTTCACTATCCTCTTCTTAAAGTTCAAAACTTCTTACATTTCTTCAATCAACAAATTTATATTAACTTAAAGATTTCATAAAGTTTAATTCCTTTATTTTTATATGAATTTTTAAGATTTTTAAAACTTCAAATATACAAATTTTTTTACTTAAAATAAAAAAACATATTCCTATTCTCTCATACCAAATATCTTAGTCTCTAAAATTAACCTTTATTATTGAAAATTTTTACTTAAGTTCACTATACATTTAGAAACATAAATATACTTATCTAAAGTTAACTCTTAATACCAAAGGTCATGTTAATTTTAAAATTTTTAAATTATAGTTAAATGAGGACAAATACAATTAAGTTCCTCTTTTTTAAAAGTAATTTTTCTTTCTCCCCCAAACATAAAATTTTAAAATATTTAGCATGAAGAACTTAAAAACAAAGGGTAAAAGAAAATATTAAATACAAAAATAAAAGACATACCTGTTGAAGGTTTTGATTTTTGAAAATAAATTTTGAAATACTGCAGGCGATAATATGAAAAACCTACGAGACTTAAAACATTAAATAGTCCATAGTACATATAGAATCTGCTGAGAAAGAGTTAATTACAATACATTTAACAAAATATTGAAACTAACAACACAACTAAACTGAATTCCAGAAATGAAAACAGTTTTACAAATTACAGTTTCACAACACAACATAACAATAGAGTCTCAAAATCTAGCAAACAGTCTCAACAATTTAACAAAAATAAATAACACTATCACATAGTACAATCAAATATAAACTACTAAAAAGATCACCAGTCATCATCTACTTCTTCATATACATCCAACTTTTGCTGCTAATATGGAGTAACACAGGGTAAGTAGGAAACTGAACTGAATGATTACCCTTTATGTATTTCACCAATGCATCATCATAAGAAGCATCATATTCAAACTTTTGCCAAAACAAATCATCTGTGTGAGCTTTTCTGGCTTCTATGTTTTGCATTCTATGATCCATCCTCAAAATATCCCATTACCGAATCATCATATGGTCCAATAGTTCTCTATTACTAGGGTCACTAGAAGTAGGGGTCTTAGAAGTAGAAGGAATATCCCTGGTCTCACTTCCAAATCTCCAATCAACATGGGACTCGTAGGTCTTTATGTTTGCAGGCCCAAAAGGTTTTTGAGGCTCATCCTCTCCTCATCTGTTCTAAAATCAACTCTTGCCTGCTCACAAAGTGTGTAAATAAGAACAAGGTATGTCAAACCACCAGTAGTATCTCTTAGAGCAATAGATCGACTGTTCATATAAATAATAGAGCCTATATTTATGTGCACCACTTGCTGAAAATAGAAGTTCAGGATGGCTCTATCCTTGGTCACCTCACTATGATGGATTGTCAGAATCATTCTTCTAGAAATAAAGTAATGACAGACCTTAGATACTACATTAAGCATGAAAAGAAGAAACTTTACCTTAACTCCATTCTTCACATTCCAAGTTCTTTTTTCGCTAGTCAGAAAAGAAATAACCACATCTAAGGCCTAATTTGTAGCAGAAAATGATTTATCTTGGCATCCATAAAAATCCTCTATCTGATAACAACAACAACAATAACAACAACAAAGCCTTAATCCCACTACGTGGGGTCGGCTACATGGATCCTTTTTCTCCATTGCGTCCTATTTAGTGTCATGTTTTCTTTTAGTTCTAATAAATTAAGCTCATTTTTAATACAATAAGCCCAAGTTTTCCTAGGTCTACATTTAATCCTCTGATTGATAAAACTCATTTAATTTTTTTCGAGTAAACTCCACTCTTTTTTCATGAACAAAAACAAAATCATCAGAAGCCTCCAGAAAGTTAACATAAAATTCCATAACTACTCCAAAAATCGCATCAGCAGTAAAATAACAGAAATTTTTTTTAGTGCTGAGCAATAATTAATCATTCAAATTCTCCTCGCAAATTTTTAAAACCACGATCCGTAATCACTTTTTTTTTACGTAGACTATGAAATCGAGCATTATCTTTAAAGCTAACAAATTTTTGTTCATCATACTATATTTTTCTTTTGCTCTTTCTTGAGGCCATAGGAAATCTAAGAAAAATTTGATCAATATCTGAAAAAATTCCCAAAATTCTGAAAATCACAATGTAACATGTTTTAAACTTAAATCCACTAAGTAAGAGTTTTTCACCAAAGGATTTTCTTAAAATCTCTCAAAAAATTCCAAAACTTTCAGATCTAGGCAATGTGAGATAAATTCTTGGTGAAAATAAAAACAAATTGTTTGAAGTGTAGCTCTTACCTAGATAAGATGAAATCCAAAGTTCCTTTGCCTCTAAATCACCTCAAATCCACCCAAAATCCAGTCCTAGGTGAAAAAATAGAAGGTTGAAGGTAACTAAGGGGTAAAATTGAGGGCTAACAGTAAAAAAACATGAATTTCTAAGGCTTAAAAACTACTCTCGAGTTGAAAGCACCGTCGACACTCATTCTAGTATCGTCGGTGCTGAAGGCCCAAAATTTATTTTCTATTTCTCCAAATTTTCAATTTCCTTTCAATTTACTCCAAAATTTTTTTTATCTAATAATAATTCACAAACAAATATTTCACAAACAATCATTTTCACAAATAATAACAAACTAACTTTTATATATGAAAATACACTTTTACAAACACATATTTTAATCACACTTTCACACATATTAAGAAAACTAAATAAAAATCTGTGTTCAAATCAAGCCACAACACTAAAAACTGACAAAAAACTATGCAAACAATCAAATTTCAAAATTCTAAAGCAAAAAACAAACCTAACCAAATCAAATCCACACAATCACATTAAATACATAAATATTTTTAAACTAGTAGAGAATCCAAACTTTTCAGTCATTCCACCTCATCTTCAGTGCTTTCACCTCCTTTAATATCTCCCATGAATTGGTAATGAACATATAAATTGTAGAAGTATTGGTATGGGAATTAATCTGTCAAATTTTCTTTGATCCATCCATTTTATTTAAACATTTGAACTAATCCTTCTTCAAAATTTTCAGTATGATCAAAATTTTCTTTCATTGTTCAATCTAGGTGATAAAAAAGCTACTTAAGATCTCTCACTACATTCATAACATTTTGAAGTTCTCTTTCAATTTTCTTCAATTTCTTCTCCAAAGCAAGTGAACTTCCAACTATTGGTGGCATCAATGGGGTTGAAGCTTGTGAAGAATGATCTAGGATAGCATCTAATGCTTCATTTCCATTTCCAACTTAATTATCATCAATAGGGATCATGGCTCCCAAGGTAATAAAACTTTTTCCCAACTTTCATATCACACTTTGGATTGACTATAAATTAGAAAAATTGTGGAAGGATGCTCAAGTCCATGAATTGGCCCATTCATAATGATACCCATAACAAATTGAAATATGATAGATCCTATATCAATAGGTCTTTCCATTTAAATGCAGTAATTTAAAATAACACTTTCTTTGGTGAGTCTACTAATCTTCATAATAGGGAGTAATTTTGCAGAAATGAAAAAACGTCACTCCTTCAAAATTAGATTTAAGTGATGAAGCAGGGAAACTAATATATCCCTTATCGCGTATCTCCCACATATCACTTTCATCCGTCAGAAAATTATAGACATCTCGCATCAAATCTCGTGTAAGGATAAAATTTGTAAAATGATAGATTGAAATGTTTTCTATCATATACAACTCATTAATTCTCTCAGGAGTAAATGGTACAGCTTTACCTCGTACGTAGACAACTCATTCTATAATTTCATGTAAATTTGCATAAAACTCCTTTACTACAAGTACAACAATCGTAGCGGTAGTGTAGCATAGAACTTCCCCATCATCTTTGCATAATGATCTTATCAATCTGAGAATTTGGATTGATAAATCCATGCTTAACAAAACCTCTCTCCTTGATCAATCTCTTCTTCATATTAACTTTGTTGTATAATCTATGTGTGTCAAAACTAATAAACTTTCTTCTATTAAAAATTTCATACCCTGAAGTATTTCTCAAATTGGAAGTCATGGAATTTGAAAATAGGACGTTTCTAGTCATCCAAGGCAGTTTTTAAGACTTTAAAAACACCTCCCGATGAGTAATACAGAGTAAAATCCCACCAAAGTCTACTAAAATTCATCCTTAACCGTCAAACTACTCTTGGCGCCATCAGTGCTCCCGATTGGCGTTGTCGGCACTGAAGTCCATTTACTTGGGCGCAGTTGGCACCCATTCTAGCACCATCAATGATAGTGGCAAAAAATTGTGACTTTCATTTTTTTTGTTCAATTCAGTTCCAAAATTTCTTTCAATACCAATATTTTACTTAATTTATAATATATGAAATTTGGTAGGATTATTATCTACTAATTTATAAAACACTTATCAGAAATACTAATACATAGACATATATATATGGGTTACCTCTGACAAACGCTTGGTTTAACATCGTTAGCCCGACATACCATTGGTTTAGTTGGGTTGAATTAACATTACAACATTTTTAAATTGAGGTATGTTCCCTTCATAGTAATGTTTCAAACGATGCCCATTAACTTTAAATATCGTTCCAGTGTTAGGGTCATTAATAATAATAGTTCCATAATGATATACTTTGATAACTTTAAATGGTCCTAACCATTTGGATTTTAGTTTTCCTAGAAATAATCTCAATCTTGTATTATGTAATAGAACTTCTTGTCCAATTTCAAACTTCTTTTTAATAATCTTCCGAATATGCCATATTTTCATTTTCTCTTTACAGATTTTTGCATTATCATATGTTTGAATTTTAATCTTCTCAAGTTCCTTGAGTTGCAATAATCTTATCTCACCAGCATCTTTTAGATTAAAATTAAATTCCTTAATAGACCAAAATGCTTTATGCTTCAATTCTACTGGTATGTAGCATGTTTTTCCAAAATTTAGTCTGTATGGGGAAATTCCTATAGGAATCTTGTAAGCATTTCTATATGTCCTTAATGCAGTATCTCATCTAGTAGACCAATCCAATTTATAAGGATTTACAACTTTTCTAAAATTCTTTTTATTTCATTATTTGATATCTCTGCTAGACCGCTAGTATGAGGAGGATAAGTAGTAGAGAATCTATGCATAATATCATATTTCTTAATCAGTTTTTTGATTCTCTTATTCCTAAAATAAGATCCTCCATTAGTAATAATTACTCACGGCATTCCATATTTTGTAAAAAAATTTTTAATTAAAAATTTAGAAACACTCTAAGCATCGCATCTGGGTACAACATTAGCTTCAATACATTTAGACATATAATCAACAGCAAGTAATATATATAAATTTCCAAATGAAGGCATAAATGGTCCCATAAAATCTAATCCCCACACATCAAAAATTTCAACTTCCAATGTGTAATTTAGAGGCATTTCATTTCTTTTAGAAATAATCATCTATCGCATATTTTAATATATTCATTAACATTTCTAAAAGTCTAGGCCAATAAAATCCAGCTTGCAAAATCTTATATATAGTTCTATTTGTTCCAAAATGTCCTCTAAATTTAGAATCATGGCATCTTTAAATTATCTATTGAGTTTCTTCCTATTGCACACATCTTCTATTGATTAGATTTTTACATTTTTTATATAAATATGAGTCATCCCAAAAATAGTATTTTAAATCATTTATAATTTTTTTTAATTGTGGATTTTTAATATGAGGTGGTAGAATATCACTTATAGTATAATTTACTATATGAGCATACCACGGTACATCAATTTCATCAATACTATATAACTGTTCATTAGGGAAATTTTCTAAAATTTCATTTGCAAAATTAGCTAATATTTTTTTTCTATTCTAGATAAATGATCAACTGTTTGATTATCATTACCCTTTCTATCAACTACGATAAAATCAAAATCTTGCAAAAGAAGTATCCATCTAATCAATCTTGGTTTAGCATCCTTCTTTTGCAATAAGTATCTTATAGCAGAATGATTAATATGCATTATATATTTAGTCCCAATTAAGTAAGGTCTAAATTTATCAAAGTAATAAACAATAGCTAATAGCTAATAGCTCTCTTTCTGTAGTGGTATAATTAATTTGAGCATCATTAAGAGTCTTACTGACAAAATATATAACTTTAAAAACTTTGTTGTGTCTTTGTCCTAATGCAACCCCAAGAGCATAATAACTAGTATCGCACATTATTTTGAATGGTTTCTCCAAATCAGGTGTTACTATTATAGGTGCAGTGATTAAATTTTTCTTTAATATCTCAATTGCTTGGATGCATTCCTCAGCAAAATCAAATATCATATCTTTTTCTAAAAGTTGGCATAATGGATTAGTTATTTTTGAAAAAAATTTTATGTAGCTCCTGCAAAAACCAGCATGTCCTAGAAAACTTCTCACCCCTTTAACATTAGTAGGAGGTGATAATTTTTCTATAACTTGAATTTTTGCAGTTTCTACCTTCATGCCATTTTCAAAAATTGTATGTGCAAGTACAATACATCTTGCAACCATAAACTGAAAATTTTCTCTATTTAATACTTGGTTGATTTTTTCGCATACTTCCAGAAATTTTTCTAAATTATTAAGACATAACTCTAATGAAGTCCTAAATATTGAAAAATAGTCCATAAATACGTCAAGTCCATGTTCTATAAAATTGCTAAAAATTGACATCTTACATCTTTGAAGTATTGGAGGTGCATTACATAGTGAAAATGTATTCTATGAAAAACAAATATTCCATATGGGCTTGTAAATTTTTTCTTCTCTTGATCCTTTGGAGCAATAATAATTTGGTGATAACCGGTATATCCATCTAAAAAGCTATAATATTTATTTCCAGCCAATCTGTCCAACATTTGGTCTAGAAAGGGTAAAGAAAAGTGAGCTTTTCTGGTGGTCAAATTTAATTTTCTATAATCAATTCAAATTTGCCAACCAGTTACTTGTCTTATTGGTATTAATTCATTTTTCTCATTTTCATCAACAGTCGCTCCTCCTTTCTTCGGAACACAGTCAATTGGGCTTACCAAACCACTATCTGAAATAGGATATATAATTCCAACATATAACCATTTAAAAATTTTTTTAACAACTTCTTTCATTATTGGATTTAATCTCCTCTGAGGATTAGCTTTATGTTCATATTTTTCATTTACTAAAATTTTGTGCATACAAATTTAATGGCTAATTCCTTTAATATCTATTAAAGTCCATCGAAAAACATTTTTATATCTTTTCAACATTTCTATTAATTTTTGTTCTTGAATTTTAGTTAACTCAGAAGATACAATAACAGGCAAAGTAGATGAATCTTCTAAAAATACATACTTTAAATGGGCAGGTAATATTTTCAATTCAAGTTCAAGTGGTTTAATACTTGAATGAATAAGATTTTTATTATCGTTTTCCAACAAGTTCAAAGCTTCAAATTTTCCCTGAATAGAATCCAAATCTTCTTCTTTTATTTCATCCTCATTCTCAAAAAATTCTTCTTGCATCAATTTGTCTTCAAACTCATTCGTAAACTGCTCATTACTCAGATAATCAACTACTTCCATCCTGAAACATTCATTATATTTTTTTATTGCAGAATATTTCATAGCTTTTACTATATTAAATTTACTTTTTGATCATTAACTCTCATTATTAATTCTCCTTTTTGCACATCTATCATAACTCTTTCTGTTGTAAGAAATGGTCTCCATAAAATAATAAGAATCTTTTTATCTTCCTTCATATCCAATACTATGAAGTCAACGGAGAAAATAAATTTATCCACTTTTACTAGTACATCTTCTATAACTTCTTTTGGATAAATTATTGATCGATCAACTAATTGAAGAGTTAATGTAGTAGGGGAAATCTCTCCTAAATCTAAATGTTTAAAGATCGATAAAAACATAAGATTGATACTCGCTCCTATATCACATAAAGCTTTTCCGTAAAACTTTTCACCACCACAAGGTATAGTAAAACTACTAGGATCTTTTAATTTTTCAGGAAGTTTTTCTTAATAATAACACTACACTCTTTATTGAGTGCAATAGTCTCATGATCTGTAAACTTTCTTTTCTTGTTTAATACATTCTTCAAAAATTTCACATAACTTGGCATTTGTTTCAAAGCCTCAACAAAAGGAATATTTATTGTTAACTTCTTAAGGATTTTTAAAAATTTTGTAAATTATTTTTCTTTATTCTTCTGCTTCAGTCTTTGAGGAAATGAAGGTAATGGTTTTTCTAAAGGACCTTTTGTTTCTTTTTTTTTTCATTTTGGTCACTTTCCATTTCTTCCTTCTCTTTATCAACTTCAGTTTCTCTTTAGATCCTTATTTCAATTTCTTTTCTACTTTGGAATTGAATAGCTTTAGTTTGCTCCTTATTTTTATCTTTTGGATTAACTTCCACAGTACTCGGAAGAATTCCAGAAGGTCTGTTACTAAGTGTAGTAGCAATATGTCATAATTGATTTTCAGTATTTCTAATAGCAACCCCTTGATTCTGTATATGATTCCTCATGTTCAACATTACTTATTCCATCGTCATCTTCTTTTCCTTAACTCGTGGGTTAGGGTTGGAGTTAAATCCCAGAGTATAATAAGGTCGATAATTAGGATTTCCTTGATTGTTCAAATTTCTGGATGAGTTAACTGAATTGTTATAATTATTTCAACTAAAATTAGGGTGTTTTTTCTATCAAGGTTTGTAATAGTTAGAATAGGAGTTGTTATTACAATGATCTATCGTAGTGAATTTTCCTCTAATACTGGAGGCATTTGAGAATAGGTCACCTTATATGATCAATTCTTTTTGAAATAGCAGCAATTTGAGATGCTAAAATAGACATTGCATCAGAATCATGAATGCTAGCTACTCTCTTAGGATTTATCCTTTCAGAGGGCCATTGAAAATTGTTAGTAGCCATTTCTTCAATTAAAGAATATGCTTCATCAAAAGGTTTTGACATTAGTGATTCACCCGCAGCAGCAACTATAATATATCTAAGAAATGTTTGAATTATTAACCAATCTGGTAAAGCATGATGTGGACATTTTCTAAGAAGAT
The DNA here is from genome assembly GCA_002079205.1 of Phalaenopsis hybrid cultivar. NCBI lineage: Eukaryota > Viridiplantae > Streptophyta > Magnoliopsida > Asparagales > Orchidaceae > Phalaenopsis > Phalaenopsis hybrid cultivar. Next base: position 19,780 of record JXCR01148779.1, on the reverse strand, counting down.
CTTCAAATATTTCCCAGGCTTCATATATCAATTCTCCTTCAAATAGTTAAAAGGATGTAATAGCATTTCAAAGCTTAGCGGTTTTCGAGGGTGGAAAATATTTAGCCAAAATTTTTTGTGATAATTCTCCCCAAGTTCTAATAGATCCAGGTGCTAATGAATTTAACCAAGCTTCAGCTTTATCCCTTAATGAAAAAAGAAAAAGTTTAAGCCTAACAACATCATTACACTCTTTGTCATATTTAAATATAGAATAAATTTCAAGAAAACTAACAAGATCTAAGTTAGGATCTTCAGTAGGTGTTCCTCCAAACTGATTATTTTTTATCATTTGGACAATAACAGGTTTAAGTTCAAATGAATTAGTAGCAACATCAGGATTTTGAATAGTCAAGTGAAGTTCATCTACTGTCAGATTAGCATAATCTTTTAAAAGTCTTTATCGATTTTCATTTATTGGATTATCTAAGTTTTTTGTCATTTCTTTTAAAATTTTAATTTCTCTTTGTTATTTTCAAATTTTTCTAATAGTACGTTCTAATTTTGAATCATAAGGTACTAAACCTTCAGATCAAATATTTCGCATAAACAAATAAAATAAGCGAAGTAAAACTCTTTAAAAACACTCTTAAATGAAAACATACTTCTTTTTGGATTTTTGATTTTTTCTAATTGTTTATATATATATCTCTAAATTTCTGAATTTACCAAATTTATTTAATTTAATCGATACCTTCCCCGACAACAATGCCAAAAACTGGATCCCGATATTTTTCGTATGCAAGGACTTATGAAGTTGACAACACTACGTAAAGATTTTTATCTCCGGCAATGATGCCAAAAACTTGATACCGCGAAAGTAAAGTTGTGTAAAACGTATACAAGTATAGACAATTAATAATGGGATTCTATGCATATATACATATCGTTATCAAGTAATAATGGACTTTCTATTTAAGCCCTAAATATTAATCCCATGAGGAAGGTTTAAATTTAAGATGATAAATTGACTGAGAAATTTACATAAAGTAAAACAAAATTACTGTTACTAATTTTAAATGTTGAGAGGTTATTAATAATAAAAATTACTTAACTATGAACAAAACAAAAATGCAAAGTTTAAACAGTAACTAGTAATCTACTAATCCGTGTTTATGTAAAGAAGATTTCTGATGTGAAAAAGAATCTTTACCACTACAAAGATGTTTTGGTGAAATCAGATGAGATAAATGTTTATAATATCTATTGTGCCAAATAGTAGCAGTTTTAATTCCCTACCCTAATACAGTGTTATAAAAAATCATTGGCTAATGTCAGATTTAGTCTTTAAATCCGTGGCCAGGCTAGGAGGATACCGGTTTCCACTCCAGAGCTCCCACTTCCCTTCATTTGAAGGCTAACACTTGCTTTAGTTTTTACACACTAAGATCAAGTTGAGGATTTTAGTTTATCACCATAAAGATTCTTCAATTCTACACCCAACAAAGTATATTTTCTTATTTATTTGCACTTAATTCCATGAACAAATTTCTTCTTCACGGAATGAAATGTGATCCTTACTCTGTTGTAGAGCTCATACTCCATTTCCTGGAACAAATGTTTCACAACACATTTTAAAAATTCAATTGGCTATATTGAAAATTAAATTAAGTTCAGAGTTGGCAAATCATCATAATTTATTTTATATTTTGATATTGGCACATCCATGTTATCTCTTCATTTCACTATATCTTAGAGTAGGGAGAAAGATAAAGGAAACTACTTAGACTTCATGAGAAAGATACAAAAAAATACAAATTTCTTATATAAAATAAAGTTCGTACAACAAAAATAAATAAACAACACTTATCTAAAACTCTTTCTCAAAGCAAATCCCTTCTAGCCTTTCCTAGGAAATGCAGGAAGAAGATATCTCTCACTTTTCCCCTTATCCAGCACTCATAGAGAAAGATTCACACTCAATATCACCACAAAAACACTAAACTCTTAAAGAAAACTCACTAATTGACTCCAAAATGATGTTGAAATGAAGATGGAAAAGTGTATGGCATGTAGGAAGATGAATTGAAATGAGGAATGACAAAAAAGGAGCACTTGTTTTGATGAATTTCAGCCCCATATAGAGCATCAAGTCGGTTATCCAATAGGTGCCTCCAAAATATCTTCCAAAGGCGTCCAAATACATTGAATCTTCTAGAATCGGTGGCTAAACCGACATTGGCACCGTCAGTGCCATTTTGGGGCCTTTGGCGCTGAACAAATTTCAACTTCTTCATTATTTCTCCAAATTTCATCCTTTTTGCTTCATTTTGCTTTAAGCCCTAAAATTTAACAACCTGCAAGAAAACATAAAAATACCTTCCATTAAAGTGCAATATCGCCAAAAATGAGTATAAAATATGGGTCTAAAAATGCATATATTTTTGGTTTATCATTACACTAGGAAAATTAGGAATTGGTTTGATTTTTATGACGCTGGATCAGGGTATGTTGATGTTATCCTATCACCTGATTGAGCCATGTACAAATAACGAAGCAAAATATGAAGCACTGATCACCGGGTTGGATTTGGCAATCTCAATGGAAATAACATACATTTCTTTCTATCGCGACTCACAAAATACCAACCAACAAGTTGTCGGATAGTATATAATTTTAAAGCCAGTTATAGCAGAATACCATCGGTACGCGTTGAAGTTACTGGAACAAATCCCTAATGTGACTCTATACCAAATTCCTCGGGAAGATAAGGCCCATGTCAACGTTGTAGCAAAACTTGTTAAGGAATTGGCGTGTCCATTGGAAGATTCCATCAAAATTAGATTACAAGGATGTCAATATTTGTAAAAAAGAAATCTGCCAGAGGACAAGTCTGAGGCATATCAAATCACGAGTAGAGTTATGTCATATGCTCTAGTTGGTGATGTTCTCTACAAAAGATCATTCGATCAGATGTGGCTGAGATGTATGAGCAGAGCTGAAGCACATAATATCATTAAAGAAGTACACGCCGGAGTGTGTGGAGCTCACCAATTAGAGACAAAGATGAAAATGAAGATTAAATGACACAAATCATTTTTTTCCAGCAAAGATATTTGATTGTATGTATACAACTAGAAGGTGAACAATTATTAAGTGCATGGGGTGGTCTTACACCAACCTTTGAATGTGCTACACCCAACTGTCGCCTCGTGGCCATTCGAGTGTTGGGGCACATACATAATTTGTCCAATAGACCCTTCGTCCTCTAAGGAACACAAATTTACTCTTGCCATTATGGATTACTTCTCCAAGTGGGCTGAAGCAGTGCCGTTATGAGAGGTTATGTCACAACACGTTCTATAATTCTTTAAAAGTCAAATTGTTTACCATTACGGTGTACCACGTAGAGTAATTTTAGATAAGGAAATAGCCATAGAGATCACTAAGATCAACAATATCATAATATGACATGGGATAGACTAGAGATACTTTAAAATGTACTATCTCATGGCAAATGGCCTGGTTGAGGCCTTTAATAAAATGCTCTTTCAAATCTTAAAGAAAACATTAGAAAGAATAAAAGAGGTTGGCATGATAAATTTTTAGAAGCTTTGTGGGCCTATCAGACAACGTTCAAAACTCCAACTCAATGTACATCGTGTGCACTTATATACGGGTCTGAGGCTATACTGCTGCTAGAATTCTAGACACCGTCTCTCAGAGTCGCCGTCGCGAGTCGGATTACAATAGCAGACTGTGCAAAGCTTAAACTTGAAGAATTTGACAGTCTCGAGGGAAAACAATTAGAAGCACAATAGAATTTGGAACTCTACCAAGAAAGGATGGTGCAGGCTCATGACAAATTGGCTTGCTTGATGGTGTTCAAAATTGGAGACCCCGTTCTTGTTCTCAAAAGACGTATTCTTTCACAACCCAAGATAGGTGGAAAATTTGAACCAACTTGGGAGGGACCATTTGTTATGGAGAAGGTATATTCAGGAGGATCTTACCAGCTGGTAGATTTTTGAGGTGAAAGACCTATGTTCCATGTTAATGACCGATATTTGAAGATATACTACACGACATCACATTTCTTGAAATGAGTTTTTAAAAATGTTGCTTGTTTTTATTTATTTGTCCAGCGTCTGTAACTATGTCCAAAGTTTTGAAATAAAATTATCGTCAATAAAATGAAAATTTTTGAATTTGTCTAACTTTATTTTCATAACCTCTGAAATTTCAAGAAATTAAGTTAAATAAATAAAAAAAATTACACTTGTTTAAATTTAAAACTTGTTTAAATTTAAAACTGGTTTAATAATTAATTTGTTCTTGTTCTTAGTCGTTTCAAATTTCAACGCACTGATATTTCTTTATCTTTTGTAGAAAGATGTCGGGGCAGAAGCTGATTTACACTTTTAAAGACGGCTTGAATCTCGCACTGAATGAGGAAAGGGTGGCCCAAGGTAGCATTGTATACTTTAACTTAGACTTTGGACAAGCTAACATGGACACTAAGGGTCCCTTGATGAAGATAGTCAGTTGTTGGGATGAAAAAGGATTTCCATCACGTATAAGGATAGGTACCGAAAAAGACACCTCACTGAATAGGAAGAAAACAACGATAGAACAATATCCAATGGAAGGGACCAATTGCCTACAATCCCTCGTAACTATACCGATGGGGAATTTAATCAATGCTGATGAAGAAAGAGTGTCAGATGCACCACTCAGAGGAACGCAACACAATAATGCCAACAGCCGCAAGCATAGAGTACATCAGGAGAAAAGATGTATACAAGAAGTAGAAGCAGCACTTACCTCGATTCCTGAGTGGAAAATTTATGACCCATGCATGAGGGAAACTTCTACCAGTCTTCCTGTCAAGGAAGATGAGTCACAAGTTGCTGCAGAATAGACAGTGACAGAAATTTCAAATGAGCTTTGCATGGGCTACCTAATGTGCAACGTTGAAATTCCCATACAAGCGTCGACAATAAGAGCATTCACGGAGTGCCTGAGATGCAGCGTTGAAATTTCCATACATTGGTTTTAGATTATAATAAACAAAGAACAATATAACAAAAGTTTGATAATAAAATTTAAATAAAGTTTTTAAAAAATAAATCAACCAATAAAATTTTATTTTTAAAAAATATACATTAATAATTAAATGTGATAAAGATAACAAGAAAATGATAAATTTGATAAATTTGTTTCTTTTGAGTTCGAGGTTTCTCACTCTCCATTTTCACAGCATGGATGTCTTTATCTGCACCAATCTGTCACAACCTTCATGAAGTTCCACACTCTTAACAAAATCCCACAAAGTTTTCCTCACCACTGTCAATCTTCACAATCCCTAAATCTATGAGCTCAACACCATAAATTCTCTACACTATTCTCACATTGTCCATGGGATCAGTGCCCACATTTTGATTCCCACTTCTCCTAGATAGGTATATGATCCTGACTTACTANTTAAAGGTGAGACGATGTGTGCCTTATAAAGAAATTTAAGAGATTATTCAAAAATGCCATGATTTTGAATTTAGAGGACATTTTGGAAATGATAGAACTATTCAGAAAATTTTACAATCTGGATTTTATTGTCTTAATCTATTTAGAGATGTTAATATTTATATCAAAACATGTGATCGGTGTCAGAGAGTAGGTAATATTTCAAGAAGAAATGAAGTGTCTCTAAATTTTAATTTGGAAATTGAAATTTTTGATGCATGGGGATTGGAATTTATGGGACCATTTATACCCTTATTCAGAAATATATGCATATTAATTGTAGTGGATTACATTTCAAAATGGATTGAAGCAATCTCTTTACCTCGATGCGATGCTCGTAGTGTTTCAAAGTTTTTATTTAAAAATATTTTTTCATGATATAGAATGCCAATAGTAATCATTACCGATGGAGGAACTCATTTTAGAAATGCAACAGTTGTAAGATTGGTGGAAAAATATTATATAGTGCATAAAGTTGCAACAGCTTATCATCCCAGACGAGGGGTTAAGCCTAAGTATCTAATCATGAAATTAACAGAATTTTGGAAAAGAGTGTTAATTCTGGTAAAATGGATTGATATACTAGATTAGATACTGCATTATGGGCATATAGGACAGGCTATAAGACACCTATAGGAATGTCCCCTTATAGATTAATTTTTGGGACGACTTGTCACTTGACAATTGAATTGTAGCATAAAGCTTATTGGGATATAAAAGAATTCAATTTCAATTTGAAAAAAGCTGCTGAGTAAAGATTATTGCAATTGAATGAGCTTGAGGAAATCAGAAATTAATCTTACAATAATTTGAGGATTTATAAGGAAAAGATGAAAGAATGGCATGATCGGAAGATAATAAAAAGAGAATTTGAACATGGACAGGAAGTTTTATTATACAATACAAGATTAAAATTATTTTTTGAAAATTTGAAGTCTAGGTGGAAAGGGTCATTCAGAGTTATAAACATCTATCCCTATGGGATAGTTAATATTGAAAACCCAAGATTTCAAGATTATTTAAAGTGAATGGGCACAGATGGAAATCACATTTTGATTGTCAAAGAATAGCTTTTAAAGAGACAGTAATGTTGGGTCACTGGTCCCGTTACTGCTTATATGCAAAGTATAACAATGTCTTTGATGATATTTTTCACTTATGTTTCCTTACTTTGCAACAGAACCAAAAACTTAATCATGGAGAAGATAAGGATTTAACTTTTTAATTTAATATATATCGGGATACTACGTAAATATACGTATCGTTATCAAGTATTATAGGACTTTTTGATTAAGCTCCGAATATCAAACCCTCAAGAAATTTTACAATATGTACTATTAGTCAACAAACTTTTTATTTTAAAAAAATAATTACTTAAACTATAGATATTTTCACAGTAGGTGAAATTCAAATAATTTTTGGTATTTTTGATATTTTGACAAACAATAAAACTTCTAAAGAGAAATTGAGCTTATGTAAAAGAAAAGTACTTGACTTGAAAATATCTTTCTCCTTATCATGAATCACAAATAAGTATAGGATTTCTATTGTGGAAGTATGCAAAATGTGTAGGGCCAAATAGGAACAATATTATTCTCTACCCTTACTAGAGATGCTATAATGAATATTGGCTTCTTTAATGTTTAAATAGTTCTGAAGACCGGCTGGACAGGAAAGATACCAGCTTTTAATCTAGAGTTCCCTCAATTTCCTCCGCCTTGAGGCTAACATCTCGTATCAGAACCTAAAATAATAAACCAAGTTGGGGCTTTAACCTGTCACTTTAAAGTCCTCTAAGTCTAGACCTTTCAAAGATTATTTCCCTATTTATTTGCACTCAATCATACGAGTTACATTCTCATTCATACAACCTCATATGGTTCTTCCCAATTGTTGACTAAGACAATACCAGCCCGGTTCTTACATGTTCTTACAACTAATTTTAACATCTAAATAGGCCAGATCAAGAAGTAAATGAAGTGCATGGAATTAAATCATCACAACTTCTTCCAACATTAAAGACTAATACTCTCCATAACTTCCATACAATACCTTAATTACTTATCATTTTAAGGAGAAAGATTTAGAAAAATACTCAGAATCCATGGAGAAAACAAAATCACACTTTAGTTTAAAAATAAAAATCATTGCCAAACCAACAAGAAGCCTCGATTAAAACCAAAAGTAATTTAAAAACAAAGATAAAAACATATCTTAAACCTTCCACCAAACTCTTGAAGCTCCTTTGAATCTCTTCTCTTTTTCAACACATTTGTCTGTCACAATAAAACTAAAAACAAAAAGGATAAAGTAAATTTCTAATGCTTGAAAATCTCTCCAAATGTTACTCTCAAAACTCCCCTTTTGTAGCACTTTTCAGGATTCTTCAAAAAGTCTCAACTTTCTTCTTTTATGAATCTCCAAGAGGTGCCTTCGTAACTCTTCAAAATGTGTTTTAATTCGATGTATTCTCCAAAGCATGCCTTCTTTCACAAGTCTTTTAATCATACTTTCATTTTTAGTGGTCATAACCACCCTCTATAGCCAATAGGTGTCTCAAATGTCTCTTAAAAATTTTGCAAAATGAGTTAAACCATCAAATAACCACCTTTGGTGGTTAGGCGCGGCCTTCTCTATTTCACTGGATCTTAAGTGTCGGATCTGGCGCTTAGGCACCAAAACTCTTTTACACTATTTTCACTTTTTTGCTTCAAACTTGATCCTTTTGCAATCCTTTTAACATTTTTCATCTTTTTACTTCTACCTGAAATTAAAACACACAAATACCTTCCATTAAAGTGCAATATCTAAAAAATAGGTATAAAAATATTTCTAAAAATACTATATATTTTAGTCGTATTAGTATAAGGCCACTTTAAATGGAGTATGGAATCTGATTCTCTACCTAATTTTCTCAAGATATGTTTAAGGCAACCTTAAATGGAGTATAACATCCTAATTTCATTTCTTGAGATCGGTTTAAGACCACTTTAAATGGAGTATGACATCTGATTCTCTATCAAATTTTCCAAGACAGATATAAGGCCACATTAAATAAAGTATGGCATTCTATTCTCATTCTTTTAGATCGGTATAAGATCACCTTAAATGGAGTATGGAATCTGATTCTCTTCAATTTAAGACCACCTTAAATGGGGTATGACATTCTGATTCCCTACCCAATTCTTCAAGATAGGTTTAGGGCCACCTTTAATGGAGTATGGCTTCCTATTCTCATCTCTTGAGATCAATTTGAGACAACCTTAAATGGAGTATGGAATCAAATTCTCTACCCAATTCCTCGAGATCAGTGTGAGGCCCCCTTAAATGAAATAATGCTTCTAATTGTCATTCCAGGATTGATACCCAAATTTCAATCTCTATTCATGGGTGATTACCTTAGTCATGATTCCCAATCTCCTAAACTATTGAAATTTGAAATAAAGGTTGAAGTTTTCTAACATCAACTTGAAATCAAACCTTCTCTGCGACCGTCAATGTTTCTGATGGTTGTTTCTAGAATTTCCTTCCTTTTTCTCCATCGCGAGTCCTTATTTACTCACCAACGGAAACCTTCTAATCTTTTCCATTTTGTTCTTAGTGTGATATTTGAGGTGGTTGTGTTGGTTTTGTTGATCTCTTCAGTCAATGCCAATATGTGTGGTGTGCTTGCCCGACACACCTCACTTATTAGGGGTCCATTTGTTGACCTCACTTTTGGTTGAGGTTTAGTTTTTCCTCTTTAGTAGCCTTGGGTCTAGCCATACGATTTTTTTTCAGTTGACTGTTCCTAAAGAACTAGAAAAGAAACCTCATCATTAGAAATTCTAAACTCTTCTTTGCTCAACTTGAAGTTTAACATATTGATCCTAACCTCTAGCAGTTACTAGGTGGACTTAATATGGAGGACCTCAAGGGGAGCCCCCATAAGATTACTTATCCTTAGGATTAACCCTCTGGTGGTGTGTTCTTGGTTGGTCTCACACACACTTGCACATTACACTTTCACTCATAACCTTGAATCCAAACTTGTTTAACTTTGATCCCTTAACTTTTTGGGACACTGATGTGGATGGTCCCTTAGACCCACTAACCTTAGGCTAGGGTTTATCTAGGACCAATACAAGGAGGACTCAAAGTAGGTAATTCTATTAGTCCATGGCTCAAGCAGAGTGGTAGACTTTTACCCAAAATTTACCCAAATTACAAAATTACCCTTGAAACCCCAAAATTTATCAAAATTTTCAAAATTAGCCAAAATACCCAACTTTGTCTATAAATAATCTCAAAATATTTGAAACCACCCAAATAGTCCAAAACACCACAAATTTTTCAAAATTACAAAAATATCCCCTCATTTTGTCAAAAATATCAAAATACCCTTGGTGACCCAAATTGTCCCAAACCTTAAAAATCATTTTAAATGTTCGCAAAATCAATTTTGACCACTCCATTATGCTAAATTTGACCAATTTCACCTATTTTGACTAAAAGCCCCAAATTGCATTTAAAGGCCTAATTACCCTAATTCACCCCCAATGTCCACCAATTTGATCTCAATCTTCCTCATTTTCAATTCTAAACTCAAATTCATCATGTCTAAGTGTGATTGAAACCATATCTAAGCCCAATTGACCCACATTTGAATATAATTTTAAGCCAAATTAAAAAGCCCCAATTTCATCCAAAATCAAATTCTCACTCAATTGAACCCCCCAAACATATCCAATTGCCCCAATTTTACATCAAAAACTCATCAAAATAGTTCCCCATTTCAAATTTAACCATTAATTGGCCTTGTTCAACCCTCAATTTCACTTAAAAATCAACTTGGACAAAACCCCCATTTTTGCCCCAAATTGGCCTTGTCCCTAAATTCTACCAAATTGAACTTCATAACCCCAAAATTTCTACATAATTGATATCCCAAACTCTTAATGAAAATTATTATGACCAATTTTAACCATTAATTGGGCCCTAGCCAAAAATCTATCCCAACTCAAACCAACACCCCCAAAATTGTTTATGAGCCAAAATCCTTCAAATTGAACCTCGAAATCAAATCAAAATCACTCCAAATATTTTCTAAACTCCTTGTGAAAATCATCTACACTATTATAATCAAATAATTGAGTCCAATGTCATGATTTTCCCAACCTAAACCCAACTTCAAGATAAAGTGCCCAAAATTAAACCCTTATCACAAAGTTGACCAAATCAAGCTAAATTGATCAAGCCAAAGCCAGTATAGCCGCCATTTGGACTCTAGTGACCAGGCTAGACCCACCTAGCCCACCTTATTTGAGCTATGACCCAATGTTCCCTTAATTTAAGGGATCTCATTTGATTTTTTTTCTTAAACCAAAATATCCTTGCCATCATGCCATAGCATTAGGGTTTAATCATTATTAACCTTCCCACTAGCTCACCTAGCTACCTGAGCACCTCCTCTACCCTGGCCAGCCACCCTAGTCACCAGAGGAGCTAAAACTGAGAGCCACCTCCACCCAATTCAAACCCAAACTCACCCATTCAAGCTGGTCAGTTCCAATTGGCTTTGGTACTTTTCAACCCTCTACATAAGCAACTAATTACACCATGATTGAAGCCCATCCAGCCACCCTTTCCCTCTCTATTTAAACCCCCTCCTCCATGGAAAAAATAAGATTTAATCAAATTTTATAGGGAAACTCTGCCAAATTGATTCCAGAAACTCTCCAAGAACTCCTAAGCTTAAGGCCACTGTCGGCACTATTTTTGGTTGGAGTTGCCCGTAAGAAGCTGTCGGTCACCGGAATCAAAATCCAATCTCCCACTTTGGATGGATGGTTAAGCTTAGAAAAGTATGAAATTAAACTGACCCCATATTTTTTATAGTTTAAATGAAAGTGCGTTTTACCTCAAGTCCTGTATCTATCCTAAAGGATAAATAGAAGACTTGAGGATGAGGCTCAATCAAATAAACTAAAAAATATATGACATCCTTCTGGAATGCAAAACCTTTATATTTGTCGAGAAGTTCCCTTATTTAACATAATAGATTAATTAGGGTTTATATTAAGCTGGGTTTGGAGATTCTTCCTATAAGGGCAAGCCACTATAGTTAATTACATCTTAAATGATCAAAGTTACCTAATAAGACTCTAGATAAAAATCAAGTAATATTATACTCAAGGAGTTTCAAATTTGGACGTAGATTTGTGAAAGGGGAATGACTCAAATTTGGAACATTTTGTTGTAGAGTCCAAAAGAGGAAGAACTAGGGGATGTCATGGATCTAGAGGAGAACCTCAGTGACCTCTCAAGCTATCCTAATGTTTGGCTTCAGTTTTTAGGAGAACTATTTAAGTGTTTCATCCTGCCAGTTTTTATTTGTTAGGGCTTACATTCATGTGACACGATCACACAAATAGCCTGAAAGATGTGAGGATTTAGGTCATGACGGATGACAACCTCAGAATCCTAAGATGATTTAGGGCTTATATTTTATAGCAGGGCTATACAATAGTCTAAAGATAAGGTGAGGATTTACGTTGCATAAGCAAGCAACCTCAAAGTCCTATGGCTTTGTTGTTTAAGTCTAAGGAAGGAAGATTGGTTTAGTTCGGGAAGATAGGTTTTGCTGTTGAAGATAGTCGTGCTGCCCACCGTGCTAGCTCTAAGCTTCTTGCCGTGACGAGTTTGAGTTTTCAAGTGTGTAAAGTTGTGATGTCAAATCAGGTGGCCCTATGGTTGAAGTCCTTTAAATTTTATGGAGGCATGTTAAAGTTGATTAGAGCGACACCGATTAGGATTTTACGGTTCTGATGTTCCGACACCATTATTTTCTATTGGATTCACTTAGTCCAAAGGAACTTACTAAACTCAACTTAATGAGTTTCATAATTTTATTTAGACCGTGGAAAGCCTCGTTAGCAACCGTAGGTTACCTCTTCCGAGGGATTCTCGATCATCCGATATAAAAATCTTAATTTAGTTGAAGTTGTAGTTTTGTGTGATGTTTGTGATTAAATTTTGAGTTGTTTTATATTTTGAATGTTGTGGAGGTGAATTTTATCTTGGTTGATTTTAATTTTCGTTTTGGTTTTGCTTTTGGTTTTCATGCAGAGTCATATCGTTGTTTAGCATGCAAGTTTGCAGGTATAAAAACACGGTATGAAAGTACAAGAAAGACTGCGCTGAAAACTGTAAAAGCGTACATGGCGAGTCTTCTAGTTCCACCTCCTGAAACTCAAAAGGCATGTTAAGGCAGTTTATATGAGACAGGGAAGTAAAATTTTGATGACCCACCTAACCCTAGGTCATATCTTGGTGGGTCCTTAGAAATTTAATGAAGGATGATTTTGTCGAGGAAAACATATTAAGTTTAGTAGATCTTCAAGATATCCAACATGTCTAGAGAAAGAAGCAGGTCTGTGCTACTCTCTCGCTGCCTGATGAAAATCCAGAGTCCTTTTAAACTTATTATGTTGCTTAATAAGTCATCTTGTAAATACCCTTATTGCTCAGTGAGCACTGATGTCTCAATTATCCCTAAGAATAGTGTAATTATCACTTGTGAATCCATTTAAGAATTTTGTGGGTGAAGACTCTTAAAGAAGCAAGTTAGTGTTGTTGGAACACTTAGCCAATTTTAAACTCTAATTGGGCTTGTAGTGTTTGAAAGATGTTTTAATTTTCAATGATATTTACTTTTCTAATCCTCATTTAAATGAAACTTGATTTAACCTAAGTCACTACTAAGCCCTTAAGACCTTGGTGAGTGTCTTAGTTAGTTTTGAAAAGGTTAGGTTTTAGGTGCTTATGATTTGAATTTTATCTAAAAATTAAAATATGGTAGTAAATTTATTAATTATTGATGTCAAAAGTCATACCCCTAAGCCCTAGGTTCATTTTATTTTAATAAACTTCTAAATTTTACTAATTTAGAAATCAATTAACTTATATTTTTAATTAAGAAAGTGAGGTTGATTTCTACCAATTAACCCCTTGTGTTTCAAACATCCAGATTAAGATCAGAGGTTACCAATTTACCTCTTTAAATTAAGCCTAAGTGTTAATTAAGGCTAAATTTCCAAAATTACATATTTGCCCCTAAGGCTCTAACACTTCATAATTTGTCAAAGTCAACTCAAATGACTTTGAAAATTTCATCCTACCTCATTCATGGGTCAATTAAGATTTCAGAGGAGAAAATGTGAATTTTCAAAATTTACTTTATTTTATATAATTATTTTCATGCAACAATAGGATTTTTCAAAGAGAATTCTTAACTTGACCAATGTAATTCCTAATTCCTTGAAATTTTTATTTGAGGTAGAGTTAGACTAGGGAATTCTTTGGACCAAATTTCATGATTTGTTGAATTTTATCTGAATTTTAAGAATTATTGTAAGTTCTGAGGGATTTATTAAATATAAAATATTTTAAATGGGGAAAATTAAGTTTTGTACTTTTGAAAAGTCCTCCTTTGGTCAAAGAACTCAAAGGAGAAGATTTTATATTTTTTTTGAATTTTATTTGATTTATTGAAATTATTTTTATTGAAAACTCATTTTTAGCCTTTTAAAATTATTTTTAAGCTTTGAAATTCAGTTTCTTTTTTTAGAAAATCAGGAAAAATATTCTAGTTGTTCCTAAGTTCTTAGAAAGAAAGTTAGAACATCTTCATGAGTTTTATTATTTTTGTGATTTTTATGAATTTTTAATTATTTAAATAAAACAAACATGAGTTTTATTGAATTTTTAATTATTTTAAATATTTAAAATAGGCTAAAAATCAAGTTTTTATTTTAAATATCATTTAATTTTTTGAAAATACCCTTGATCACAGAGAACACAAAAAATAAGTTTTTCTAAATTTTGAGTTATATTTTGATTTTAAAAAAAACCAGTTATACGCTAAAAAAGATATTTAACTTGAAAAATCAATTAAGACCATCAAATGGACTCAAAATGCTTTGAACTTTTAATGAGGAGTTATCTGGATCTAAGAAAATAGTAAAGTTAAAAAATCAATTCATTTTGATTTTTATATTTTCAAAAATTATTTATCTTAGTGATTTAGTGTTTGTGAAAATTAGGTGCATTTTAAATGACTTGATTAATGACCAATTTTCCTAAAGGTTCCCTAGTTATCATAAACCTTCCAAAATTTTCTTGGAATTTTCTAATCAACGTGATAATTTCCATGATTATTTTAAGGAAATAATGTGCATAAACTTTAAAAATATAGATATCTGTCTAGAGACTTCCTATAACTTTAAAAAAATGAGAGGATGTTTCCCTTGACAGAAGATATATCATGTTAAAATTTTAAGCCATAGTGAAGTGCCAATATACTTGGAGAATCAAGAGATTCAAATTAGTATTTAATTAATTAAAAATAAAATATGCATCACATAGACTTAAAATCATGTTCACATTGTTCTTCTCTATTCACTGAGCAAGAGGGTATTTTTATTTTATTTTTGTGATTTTTCTACAACAAGATATGAATTTTTGAATTTAGGGGTATTTAAATAAACAGGAAAAATCCCTATTTATCTATTTAAACAACGCGGGGCCTTATAGATCCTAGACAGCTCCGAACTCCACGCGACGCGCTCCCATTCGACGCAGCCATTCACCTCAGGCTGACTCGACCCACGGTATATGTTTTAAAGCGCTGTCCAGCTTGATCCTCTCCATCCATCTGATACACGCACAATTGGAAGGCTCCCCATCATCATCCCCGATAGAGTGATCCTGTGACCGTCCACACTAAAACCCTAAGATCTCAGTCTAAAATCAACCAATTCACTTTAGGTTTGATCATATCGACTCGTCTAAGTGAGACGAACATATAAATACGGTAATCATGCAATTAAATTAAGCTTAATCAAATGGAGAGTCAAAATAGGCTCTAAAGAAGGAGAAGTTTTATACTTTTACTCTGAGAAGTGAAGCTTCAACCAGAGGGTCTTGGCACATTCGTTGGGGTCCAAGGAGGTTAGGGATTAAGCCTCTTACTATGGTGTAAGGCCTAGGTATGAATTCGACCAAGCTGGATTTCAGGTGTTGGTCTAGAGCTATGGTGGAGGCTATTTCATGAGGCTTTGTCTTTTTTTAATGTTGTGAAGGTGTGGGCACAAGCAATTGAAGTTTGGTAGAGTTTTCAGAGATGTCATGTTTCTGCCCTAATTTTCAAGCTCAAAATTAGGGTTACACAGGGGGAATCAAGGCAGTGGAGTGATTGGAATAGGCTGTGGAGGTCTCAAGGAAACTTTGTGAGTGATTTGGGAAGCTCTCTCTTAGAAAATTTTAGGACATCTCTCATGGCCGTGGAGGTGATTTTTTATAAAAATGGCAATGGGGTGGCTCTTAGGGCATAAGTTTGGGTGCATTATGGTGCTTAGGTGGAGGGCAGAGGAGCTCTACAGTTTGATTTGGATGAGCTGGCCTCTAGGTTTGATTTGGGTGAAGCTCCATGGGGGTGGCTCTTGGTTTGGCCATTTTTTGGCGACTAGGCTGGCTTGCCTGCCAGGGGGAGGTAGCTAGGAGCTCAGGGAGCCTAGGGGAATATGTTATAGCAATTTAATGGATTGAGGTTTAATTTTGGAAAAAAAAAATCCTAAGCTTAATAAAAAATGGAATGAAGTCCTTTAATTTAGGGGACCTTTGGTCCATGGCTTAGTTTAGGTGGTTAGATGGGTTTTGCCTCAGTCTTAGGGTCTAACCAATGGCTGAGGTGGATTTAATTTGGTGACTTTGGGGTAGTTAGGTCATCTTTAATGCATAGGTTCAATGTGGGTTCAAGTGATCAAAGTTTGGGTTTGGGCTAGGTTAGCTATATCAAATGACCCATTTGATTGATCAACTTTGTGTAACTGATTGTTATGAAGAGTTTTTTTGAAGGGTTGAAGTTATTTTGAGTTCACTTGGTAGGTCAACTTGAGGGATTTTTGAATTTTTTTCCGATTTGAGAATGTTGGGCTAGACCTGGGTCTAGCTTGGGCTAGCCTTGGGCTAAGTCCAAATTGAATGGTCCACCTGACCAAGGGAGGTGTTGTGAAGATTTTTCATAAAGAGATGGAGTGGAAATTTTGTGGTTAAGGCCCTCAATTTGGTGAAATTTTTAAGACATGGTCAATTTGGGAAAATTTGGGGCTTCTCGATTTAGGTTGAAATAAAATGAAATTGAGGTCCTACCAAGGCCAATTGAAGGTCAAATTTGATGTGTAGGATTGTTATGAAGATTTTTTAACAGAAGTTGTGGCCAATTGAGTGGGCTATGGGTTTAATTTTGTGGAACCAAGTCGTGGGCCAAAATTGGGTTTTTGATGTAAATCAAAATTAAGTTCTAATCATGGAACAAACGGGCTTGAATTTGGTCTTCATTGGTCATATCAAGGGTGAATTTGTGTTTAGAATTGAAATTGGGGTAACTTGAGACCAATTGGATAGACATTTAGAGTGATTTGTGATATGGGCCTTTAAAGGGCAATTTGGGGGTTTTGATCAAATATGGTCAAATTGGCCAAATTGGGCCATGTCATAGTTGAGGAAAATGAAATTGGGAATATTTGGGATTTTATAAAATTTTTAAAATTTTGGGCCAAAAAGGGGTATTTTGGTAATTTGGCCAATTTGGGGATTTTGGGTAATTTGGGTGTTTTCAAGGTGTTTGAAATGATTTTTGAACAAGTTTGGGTATTTTGGCTAGATTTGAAGATTTTGGCCAAATTTGGGGTAATTTGGGGGAATTTAGGGGCAATAGGGTAGGTTAGTTATCTTGATAGAGTTGGATTGCCAACCACCATAAAAAAGCCATCGATCAATGGAAACCCCATTTTNTAGATCCTAGACAGCTCCGAACTCCACGCGACGCGCTCCCATTCGACGCAGCCATTCACCTCAGGCTGACTCGACCCACGGTATATGTTTTAAAGCGCTGTCCAGCTTGATCCTCTCCATCCATCTGATACACGCACAATTGGAAGGCTCCCCATCATCATCCCCGATAGAGTGATCCTGTGACCGTCCACACTAAAACCCTAAGATCTCAGTCTAAAATCAACCAATTCACTTTAGGTTTGATCATATCGACTCGTCTAAGTGAGACGAACATATAAATACGGTAATCATGCAATTAAATTAAGCTTAATCAAATGGAGAGTCAAAATAGGCTCTAAAGAAGGAGAAGTTTTATACTTTTACTCTGAGAAGTGAAGCTTCAACCAGAGGGTCTTGGCACATTCGTTGGGGTCCAAGGAGGTTAGGGATTAAGCCTCTTACTATGGTGTAAGGCCTAGGTATGAATTCGACCAAGCTGGATTTCAGGTGTTGATCTAGAGCTATGGTGGAGGCTATTTCATGAGGCTTTGTCTTTTTTTAATGTTGTGAAGGTGTGGGCACAAGCAATTGAAGTTTGGTAGAGTTTTCAGAGATGTCCTATTTCTGCCCTAATTTTCAAGCTCAAAATTAGGGTTACACAGGGGGAATCAAGGCAGTGGAGTGATTGGAATAGGCTGTGGAGGTCTCAAGGAAACTTTGTGAGTGATTTGGGAAGCTCTCTCTTAGAAAATTTTAGGACATCTCTCATGGCCGTGGAGGTGATTTTTTATAAAAATGGCAATGGGGTGGCTCTTAGGGCATAAGTTTGGGTGCATTATGGTGCTTAGGTGGAGGGCAGAGGAGCTCTACAGTTTGATTTGGATGAGCTGGCCTCTAGGTTTGATTTGGGTGAAGCTCCATGGGGGTGGCTCTTGGTTTGGCCATTTTTTGGCGACTAGGCTGGCTTGCCTGCCAGGGGGAGGTAGCTAGGAGCTCAGGGAGCCTAGGGGAATATGTTATAGCAATTTAATGGATTGAGGTTTAATTTTGGAAAAAAAAAATCCTAAGCTTAATAAAAAATGGAATGAAGTCCTTTAATTTAGGGGACCTTTGGTCCATGGCTTAGTTTAGGTGGTTAGATGGGTTTTGCCTCAGTCTTAGGGTCTAACCCTGGCTGAGGTGGAATTAATTTGATGGATTTGGGGTAGTTAGGCCATCTTTAATGCATAGGTTCAATGTGGGTTCAAGTGATCAAAGTTTGGGTTTGGGCTAGGTTAGCTATATCAAATGACCCATTTGATTGATCAACTTTGTGTAACTGATTGTTATGAAGAGTTTTTTTGAAGGGTTGAAGTTATTTTGAGTTCACTTGGTAGGTCAACTTGAGGGATTTTTGAATTTTTTTCCGATTTGAGAATGTTGGGCTAGACCTGGGTCTAGCTTGGGCTAGCCTTGGGCTAAGTCCAAATTGAATGGTCCACCTGACCAAGGGAGGTGTTGTGAAGATTTTTCATAAAGAGATGGAGTGGAAATTTTGTGGTTAAGGCCCTCAATTTGGTGAAATTTTTAAGACATGGTCAATTTGGGAAAATTTGGGGCTTCTCGATTTAGGNGTACTAGGTATGACAAGCTCCTGATCAAGCAGACCTCCTAAGTCATGCTCCAGGATAAGAGTTCCCTTCGCATGTGCTTAGAGGTACAACCCTCTCATAGCTCGTACGACAATAGTTCTTCTAGTTCCAGGACTGGAATCCATATGACATTTTGCTGTCATCCATCCTGCGGAAAGTCACAGACACCCTAAGGTGTCAGACCCCTGGAATATAATGTTTGGCAATGTATGCACCGTTACCTTTATGAACGACTACTGAAATGACTAATAGAGGAATCTCCACAGAACCTCTAAACTCATCAGGGCCGATGACATCTATTTCTTTCCCAAATAAAATATTGCTCTTGCTCATAAATGAGACCTTGCAGAAGGGCCTCACAAAATCATGATGATATATGTATGGAGGAATGCAATCACCCTCTTCATAGATATTGATAAAACAACTATTAGGAAATCGGGTAACGGGTAAAATATTCCATTTTACCATTCTTTTGATAATCCACTTTATCATTGGCGGTAGCAGATCTACTTGATCGTGTTTGAGGATCCCAGGCGGATTCCCTTGTATGTCATTTGTGAAGTTTTAACAACAACCACACTGGATGGTGATTCTTCCTTTTCTCTCATCCATTTTTTTGGCTCAGAATATGTTCTTTCCATGAGGAGGCCCGCTCGACCTCTATCTCTTAAATCAATGATACAGTCCAGAATGCCTCTTGCATCACTTTCGGAGAAAATCCTAATATACAGCTCCAGGACTTCCAATATATTGATGAGTTCTCCTTAAAAGTCTTCATAAAACTCAAATTCTCTTTTATTTACTTTACTTATATTGTAGTACTCTATCATATA
>JXCR01148778.1:108835-124971 GCA_002079205.1 Phalaenopsis hybrid cultivar | reverse complement strand
GTTAGAAAACTGCATACATACATATAAATTATTGATTTTACTTATCCTAAACAATAATGATGGCTGCAGTTACAAATAAATTATTTGACTTCAAAGACTCCTCTCCAAACTCACTAACACTGCTCCTTTCCCTACTATCATATATAGCGACAACACACCTACGATAGCGTTCACCCACAACCCGATGTTTCACCCCCGAAGTAAAGCTATTGAAGTGGACATTCACTTCATTTGTGACCATCTAAAACTGCAGCACATAACTTTACAACATATTTGACCGAAGACCAATCAGCAGACATCCTGACGAAATCCCTCTCCACTAATTGAGGTCAACTTACAACCATGGTAATGAACCACTCAATAGATCATCCGCTCGAAGGGGGACAATAAGGAACATACATGATTCGCGCTAGGATGGACGTTGGTTTTCTCAGTTCTTCTGAACCCGAATTGCTCTTATTTTGCCTCGGCCTCTTTGACTGACTTGGAGATTTTTCTCTTTTATATTAGGAGCATTAGCTACTTGTATTTATCATTCTAGCCTTATAACTATCTGTTTCTATATGTATAATTGTTGTATGTAAGTGAGGAAATTAATTAAATTTCCACTTATCTTTTTCAGTTTTGGTTTCTTCTTTTCTCCTTCTTCTTTTGTTCTTCATCATCCATCTAGAGAATTGCAAGATTTATGAAGGTGAAACCCAACAATATTCAAGAGTTTTTCAATGTCAATCTAAAAGTTGGCAAATCAAACACTTAATACATGATTAAAGTTTTTGTAATATTAATTGAATGATCAAATAATTTTTTATTTTATTATAATCAAAATAAATGTCCCTTTGAGCGAACACTAATGAGCTCAAGTTCTCCCAATTCAGATGTTATTAAAGCACTTAAATGCTAAAAATATTTATAATCAAAGCAATTAATACAACTATTAGAAAGAGCGATCTTAAGGATTTGATTATAATTATCAAAATGCTACTCAAGAAAAAATTTAAGTAAACCCTTATGTTGTGAAAAACAATGGCAATAAAGTGAAACATGGAATGAGTAAAATTGCACGTAGAAAAATACCACAGCGACACACAGATTTATGTGGTGCGACAAAATTGCATACGTCTACGGTGCTGCAGAGAATTTTACTTCTTCGAGGAATTACACGGTCGACCGCATCGACGTTTACAAGAAAATCTTTATTTTCTTTTCTCTCTTCCTCTCTCTTTCTCTTAGCTCTCAGGAGAACTTGGTTTGACATTGCTTGGCTTGGCCTTTCTTGACTTGGCTTCTCCTTTAAGCCAAAAGAGACTATTTATAGAAACAATAAGAGTGGTAGGTGGGAGGTAGGTGAGTGGTAGGTGAGATGTGGTTGATGAGCGGTATGTGAGATTCTTAATTATGAAGCTAATTAAACTTCGGTGGACCGGGTCTCCACATTACCCAACACCTTACCTTTTACTTGAAGAGAAACTTAGAATTCGACTTAAGTTTAAAATGACTTCGAAGATTCAACAATCAACATCACCTGCAAACCATCTTTTTTTTTACCATTGTTGCCTAATCTCCATCGTCAAATTATCATCATCAAAATATCATCATCCGATCATCATTACTTAATCAACTCCCCTAACCCTTAACATTTGATCGTTGTTGTGAGAGTGTTTTCGCTCTTGATTATTTCTCTAATATTCTCAACTTTAACAGTAGAAGATCAAGCTAGTGCTATAAATTTATAATTTTAAATACTCTAATTGAGATGGAAAGTAAACATTTGTGATGTGTTTTGATTCAGTTTACACTACAAGTAAAGGTAACCAAATGTACCCGAAGTTAATCTCAAATCAAATGCATCGCATTTCGCCCCTCTATACAAATACACACGCGCGCACACACGCACACAGCACCCGATTCTCTATATTTAAATATATAACAGTTAAATTTTACTTTTTATATTTACAACACCCAAACCATTCATATATATCACATTAAAAAATTGAGGCAATTACATACATAGCACCCAAACCTTGCTTTTTACAAATCTAGCACCCTTTTTCATCAATTTTTCAAATTCTCACTCAAATATAAAAATTCATGGCAAACCCCCAACCTGTGTTTTTCATATTTAACAAATTATGAATAATTTGATCACGGCACGCACAAATACATCACTTTGATAGTTCGAAAACATCACCTTGTAAATAACAATAATTGAGGTGCTATATGTTATACATTTTTTCATCCATAATTAAAGCGGAATATAAGTAAAATTTTAAAGAGTTAAATATGTAAATACATAGGATTTGAGTCGCATGTATATATAAGTATATCTTTCATCATGTTTCAATCAAAGAACTCTTATTCGTTGTAGTTTCTTTAAAAGAAGGTTATACCACACTAAACAAATGTGTCTTAAAAAACAAAATAAAATTGTTCCCAAGCAAATCCTGAGTGTCTAGTCAACTAAATTAGTTACAGAGCACTCTTATCAATAAAATTGTTCCCAAGCACAATGTTATTTTGAAGAGATATTCTTTTGTAGTTGGTCACATGGACGGTAGTGATGGGCTGCAATGAAGTTCGTAGGCTACAGAGGCTGGGGTTGGACCACCTTGATCGTAGTTGGTCACATAGTCCATAGTGGTGAGTTGAGATGATGCCCGCAGACCATGAGAGTCAGAGTTGGGAGTTGCGCAATCAAATTTTGAGCCACGTAAGTCTTATAGGTCATGGAGGGGCGTTACACCGTGCTTTGGGAATGTTGTTGCATTGTCTTAGGGGTGTGTCGTTGCACCGTCTTTGTGTTGCATCGTTACACCTTCTTCGGGGTGTTGTTACATTGTCTTCGGGTTCTTTTGTTGCACTATAAAATGCTTCATTATTTTGCAACGTAGGTTGAGATTTCGCAATGCATGTTGTGATTTTGCAAGGATTTCGCTGCAAGGAACATTTGGGGATTGATGATGTTCGACGACGATCGGCGAGTTGCGGTCTACAGTGGTCAGTGGATGCAAAAGTGGGAAGTATTCGTTTGATCTTTTGTGCAAAAACAACATTGTGCTTCAGGTCCTTCTCTAGGTCCTTATTCAAGCTCGGTCTCGAACAATATCCTTTCTTAAGGAGGGATAGGGTTCCACTTACGAAGTCTGAGGAGGCCACTCTGTAGATAGGAAAGGAATCCATACCACTTCATTAGTCGCCATAGAGGTTCACTTCATTGAATGACATTCTATATATATTTGAGTTTCTTAATGATGTCAGAAATTGAGTAATCCTGGGCTTGTTGGATTTGTCTTGTCAAGAAGCTCGATTTGATCATAATCAAGTAATATTTGAAATCTATTTGACCTTTCATTTGGAAATCATAAGTTTTCAAAAAGGGTTTAACGGTTTGATCTGGGCTTGATTTGACTCGAATTGGGTCAATATTGATGTCTTTGCATTCATCTCGTCGAGCCGGTTAGTTTGATAATAAGTTTGTTGAAATCAGAGTTCTGAATAATTTTTAGTTTACGTCAGAACATTCCTTGCTAAAAAAATGATCTCGAATTCATGTCACACCTTGAGATCCATGCCGGACAATGAATTTGTTAATGATGTGTCAATTTTGATTCTTTTAGAGGTGAATAAGAGACCTAAGAACTTAGTTCTCCATATTTTTTGAAGTTTTTGTAACACGCTCTTTTGCTAGTTTGAGCGGGTTTCTTTTACCCCTTGATATATATTCATGCTCAATGCACCTTTAACATATTAGAATCAAAATTATTTACTTAATATATCAGAATATTACCAGCATAAAATAGAAAGAGAAATGGGGATGAAAGAGAGTGAGAGGGAAAAAGAGTTGATAATTTAGGATGAAAAGCTCTATAATCTCACTATCATGAGACTAAGGGTATGTTTGGAGCAGCTGCAGATTATTTATAATTTGTTTATAAACAAATTATCCTGATAATCTGATAATCTGTAGATTATTATGATAAACTAACTTGTTGCTTGGAGAATTAGAGCAACTTATTCATAACAAATTATTTGTAGTTGTTAATGGATAAATGTTCATTTTGCCTTTGTTCAGAGATGTTTTTTTGCAACAGAACTGCATGCACAAAAGAATAGATAAAACAGAAGCCACAAACCATTACAGACCAGTTCCAAAAAATAACATAGAGTTCTCAATTTCTCATGAGTATCAAAAGAAATAAAATAAAGAGAAACATAATTACAACTACAATTAAAAATATTAAAATATTCAATTTAAAACTATGACGACGTCTGTCCTCAGTTGCACTGTTCTCCTGGGAAACCATCGAACCCGATCACTTTCGACAATTAAATATTTTGGAGTGTCGGCCCAACGGAAGAAACCCCATCGTGCTAAAACGCCTCTGCGACAACTGTACCCCAATCACTTTCAAAACGCCACATGTTTCTACAGGAAATTCTACATATTCAGGAATAATAGAAAAGGAAATTACATAGCAATACCTGTTGTTCCTTTGTTGTCAAAACATGTGAAACATTCTTATTAAAATGACTACATATCCGGATCTAAATCATCTAAAGATTAGTAAGTCCGCTTAATGACTGAAGTAGCTAGGCTTTTCAATCAAGTCGATAACCATTTGATGATGTTGCCAAGTTTCCAGACAAAATTAAAATCAAGTGGTTGAGTTCTTTTAAATTTTAAATTTCCCTTTTTTTTTTGTAAAAAAAGAAACTAATATAAATATGATTATTAAACTAAAAATATAATTATTATTAAATATTTAAGATTAGTGAGCTAATTTTTTTTAGTGCATTTTAAAGTATTAAACAGTACATTAAAAAATTATAGCTGAGTGCTTCCCCAGCCATTCTTGGTTCCACCATGGTTCATGGTCTAATTTGTAAGTATCTTTGGATAGTGTTGGAACTCATGACCCATTGGTTGGGAAAATATTTACGTACATAAGACGTACGCAGTGCTGCGTACGTCCAGGAGTTATTCAGGTGGTACAGGGGGGTTATATCGGGGTTATACTCTTCTGTAACCCTCCTGTAATCTCTTTGTAAACTACCTGTAACCTACAAATGAGTTTCGCGCTTCTGTAGTTTCATGGGTACAAATAAGTTACACGGATGTTACAAAGGAGTTACACGGATGTTACAGGGGGGTATAACCTGGATATATCCCCCTTGTACTCCCTGAATAACCCCTGACGTACGCAGCGCTTGGGTGCTTCATATTCCAAAATGTTATTTTATAATTTGTGACAAACAAATTTTGAGATTTCCTAATCGTACAATTGATAAAAATAGAAACAAAAGAAGTCCCCATCTTCTCCAGCTATCAGAAAATCTTAATGCATGTTTATATCAGTATCGTGATCATGAATTCATGAAAAATAATGCCAGGATCCCGGTAATGAGGTGAGGCGTTCCTTCTGAAATGGCAGCAGGGCCACCAACTGCAATGGCATCAGGCAATTATGTCTCTCTAGCATCCAATTATGTCAATTAAGAAATAAAAATTGAAGCAAATTTAGAAATAGAAGTATCTGAAATAATTCTTTAACAATTTGTGGCCGCTAATTAATTAACAATGATTGATTGTAGTGCATAATGCAGGCGCGGATTTATCATTGGATGCTGTGTCACATCATTCGATCATGCTTGGTGCTGATTGTTTCGTCTGTGTAATACAACGTGCATGCGACGATCATATACATATACAGCATCAGATCATGTTAAAATACTTATATCTTAGATTTTGCTTGCATGACTATTATTAAAATAAACTGAGAACCTTCTTCCTAAGTCACATGAGAATATTTTGCCATCAATACTGATATATATACATTTTTATAAATCTCTCTCTCTCTCTCTCATGAGAATATTTTACCATCAACATTGATATAGATACATTTTTATAAATCTCTCTTTCTATTTCTCTCTCTCTCTCTCTCTCCTGAAAGGATAGGCATCTCTTATCCTCTTTAGTAGATCTACTTTTGATCAGTCGATTCTAGGTAGGTTTACTCCCAATTAATTGGTCTTTGGTTGGTTGTTATCTTGTTGGCCTTTGGCCAGTCTTTTTTTAATCATTAACTTCTGATCGGTCACCTGCTCGATTAGCCTCAGATTGATCGACCACTATCATTCAACTTGCTTTGAGCGCCCCTACATTGTTTGATATTCATCTTTTGGCACGTACCTTATTTTGAATTGACGGATCCACGAATCAAGACTTTTTTTTGTTGTTGTGCATATATATTAATTGATTTTTATGCTATAAAAAATGTCATTATCACACATGGATATCAAGAAATATTCTTTCTAACTTCTTTTCTTTTTCTAGGGCATATATATTATAATACTCATTTGATAACGCATTCCCCTAATTATTTATTTCTTCAAGAATGCTTCTACTCTCGTAGTGCTTCCAACAAATGGTCCTCAATAATATCTTTGTGAACCAAATCAGTGTTGTAGCCCAATTTGTTCAATTGGATGAGGGAGAGCATATCATTAAACCATACCCAAATTATAGGGTGTATTTCTTTGAGAAAATAACTACAAGTTCTACCTTAGCGGTTATCACAATAATGTAAATGCCGGTAAAGACACCAGAAAACATGATTTGCTCCATAGCAACTTAATTGAATTCTTAAACTCAGATTTTCCTACACATTGAGGTTTCTCACACAGGTATACATATTGTTTCAGTAATATAAGACTTTAAAGAGTCCGGAATGTCGAACCCACAGGAAACAATGGGAAGCCAAAATAGGAAAATGTTCTAGTATATTTAATTTGTTCTTAGTTTGGAATATTAAAATACTTAAGTTTGCTAACAAACCTACTACAATTATCTAAAGTTATACCTACAAAATTTTTAACAATGATATGTGAATTGGTTTTGTCAAGTGTTGTGGTTACATTTCCTTGCAGTGATAATAGTCTAATGTAGATGTAGAAGAAGTGTGAAATAAGGTAAGGTTTTGTGACAAAGCATAAATCCTCTTTACCCTCTTTCGAGCGTATAAAGAGGCTTAGTTAAAGCAACCTTAATTCCTTAAGTCCCACTTTGAACCCAATGAAGTTTATCTCCTTTTTTTTTTGCATATTGCTACACTGTACTTTGATTCATATCTTATAGTTCAACATGGATTTCCTAGTTGTTCATGTTGTAGCTCCTCCAAGTCCTTACGGGTTCACAACACATTTTAACAGATCAGTTGACCAGATTGAAAATTAAACAAAATGTAAAAGGATTTCATCACAATTATAGAATAAAAACTATTTCATGCATGCTATCCACATTTCTACACATCTACTAAATAAAGAGATTCAACATACAAATGTGTTTAAGAAAAACCACAATTCCAAATCACAATATACTTATCTCTCTCCCTCAATTTGCCTCGAGATTGCTCCACTATAGCCGTTATTCGTCTTCTGCAACTCTTTATAGAACAACACTTACATAACAACACAACTCATGACCCAGACTTGCTTAAAACAAGCCTAGAACACTTACAAACATAGGAGGAAAATCCCTTCAAAGGTCTCTCTAACCCTAGAACATACACTTTTTCCTTTTCATTTCTCCCCTCTTTTCTTCACGAACTCTTCATCTCCCCCCCAAAATTCTCTCATAACTGCTCTTAAAACTGCCATGAAACAACTCTAAAACTGCTCGGAACCCTCTCGAAACCCTCCAGAATTTGGTCATGGCACTTAGGCGTCACTTTATTCTGGCGCCATGGCCTTCGTCTTCAAGACTGAGGCCTTAGCGCCAACCTCTCAAATTGCCTTCTGCTTGACTGACGCCTAGGAGCCACAATGATCTGGAGCCATGGTCTTGGCCTTCAGGAGTGAGGCCTTGGTGCCCAGAAGTTGGCGCCTTAGTGCCAATCTCTTGGGTTTCAGGCTTGACCGGTGTCTAGGTGCCCAATTTTTTACGCCATGACCCCAACCTTCACAAAATATTTTTTATTCAAATTTTCACTTTTTTGCTCTATGTTTCTTCCACTTTGTTCTACTCCTAATACATGTTATACCTGCAAGAAAAACATACAAATATCGTTTTTTAAGTGCAATTTCATTCAAAAAGATGTACAAAATATAAATAAATTCATGCAATCTTTTCACACATCACTACATCACTTTAATCACTTCTTATTATTTGATTTTGAGAGTGTACAGTAAGGTACTTGATCGAGTTAGTATGATCGATCTGCTGTATGAACTTGACGAATCGGTTGACTCCTCATCTTAGACCAACCCAATCACTTTTGGGCATACAAAAAACTTTGTTAAATCATGAGTTGAATGATTTTAAAGTCATTTTGAAAAATTTCCCACATCAAACTTGATTCCTAATTGATGGATTTCCTGGTGGCATATCACACATACTAATAATAAATCATTATAATTAATTTCATTAATTCTTACTACATTATAAAAGATATTATAATATATACATAATGATATGTAAATCATTTTCTTCATAGTTCATGAATTATTTGAGGAGTATTAAAAGTATATAATTTTATGATTAGTTCGAATTTTACAACAAATATTAGTTGAGTCAGCATGTTCAGCTAAACAACTTCGTCTGGCCAGTCTTCTTTCTTAGGAGCTCTTACCTATGCTGTGTGGAACCACTGATAATTCAATGATAATAATAAATTAGTGGATAAAAGCTTAAGAAATTCTCTAATTTCATAACAGAAGGAAAAATCTAAACCTCTGCTGACATTGTATACGAGCATCTTTCCCCTTCCATTCCCATCTTAAGCTACATAAGAGGCCAAGAGACTGAATTTGTTTGGCTTGAGTCCACAATTATACTCCTCTTATGAGACATAGATTGGAAGAAAGAATCTTAAGTTCCCATCTTCTATGGATTGTCAATAAATGGGTTTGGCCATTATTCCTCTTCAACTGAGCTGTGCTCGAAAAACAAGGAACTGAGAAGAAGGTAAGCCATCTTATAATTCCTTCTATAGATTCTTATTGCTATGATACCACCATTGTTTCAGGGAGTGAATTGGCCTATTGGCCTTTAAAGTTTCTTCTTTGAAATATCAGCTTTACTGGGTTCTATGCTCTGTATGAGCTTGCAGATGACACTTTATGCGGCAAAGGAATTTTCTTTTGCTTTACTGAATTGGCAGACTGTTTTCTTCTTCTTCTTTTTTTGCCGCAAAAACAGCACTGCAACAAACTTTTTAAAAAGAACACCAAGAGTTTAATTCTAATCTGATGATGTGTATTTTAGGCTTTTGCAAATCTGATATCACCTGATCTTTATGCAAGCAATAATCAATCAGCAGGCAATAAAGGTAAATAATAAGTGTCAGTTCTCTATCCAGTTGAAGAAGAAGCATGGGGCACTTCTGTGAGCAATGTGATAGAGAATACATAAAGACGACAATTTTAGAGCACGAGGAAACCTTTAGAAACCAGGTAGGCTACCAACTGGTAATTCATTAACCTCCGCCTTATTAAGGAGTGCGGATTATTTGCTTCTGAACATATATGGTACAGGTCCAGGAGCTGCATAGGCTTTATGGAATTCAGAAGAAATTGATGAATGATGTTAAAGCAGGCCTTACAATGCGGCGGGTATCGTCCAGTCTGCGAAGCAAGATAGGGAAATGGAATGCAGGTAATGAGACTGTTGAGCATGAACCATATGATGGCTTTACTGAAGAGGAGAACAACCTTGAGCTGACACTCGCCATTGGAAATAGAAGGAAGATGAACCTGCTTTCTCCGAAGACTTTGGAGCAAGTTTCTCCTTGTCTTCAGCTGAGTTTGGTGCTATGAAGATAGAAATTAATGAGAAACGTTTTGGATTAAGAGCTTTTTAGAGTGAGATCATGAACAGTGCTTTTGAAGTTGAAGAAGAAGATAACTGTTTCAGTTTGAACGCAACATGACGAGCTCTCTCATTTCACAATAATAATAATGTTATGATGTAATTTTTGATGTTAAAATAACCAAAATTTAG
The DNA here is from genome assembly GCA_002079205.1 of Phalaenopsis hybrid cultivar. NCBI lineage: Eukaryota > Viridiplantae > Streptophyta > Magnoliopsida > Asparagales > Orchidaceae > Phalaenopsis > Phalaenopsis hybrid cultivar. The sequence goes on along the minus strand of JXCR01148778.1, from coordinate 114,974 downwards.
TGTTAATAAACAATTTAGACTACACAAATTAAGCAAACTAAAGGTTTGCTTGGACTAGTTATAGTTGTTTGAAGAAACAACTATGAATCTACTGTAAAGAAGTTGTGGTTTAAAAATCTGCTGTGACTATTACATTTTTTTTTTTAAGAAAATCAGATCATAGCTTTCCAGCAGCCACTGCACGTAACCAAGACTGGTGGCAAAACGTTGCTTTTAGCCGTAGTTTTTTTGAAAAAACACACGAAACTCAATTTTACCACAAAAAATTGTGGTGCAACAACTCACTACCATCACACCACTACCCCAAAAGCACGCTAAGAGAAGAGAATAAAATTTCTTACAAGTTTAATGCTTCAAATATGCGAAGAAAACCTTTTTATGTACAAAAAATTCATTTACAAATTTTTTTACAATATATTGAACTAACTAATTAATCATTATTCATGTGAATGAAATTTAAATTTAAGATGGACTTAAGCGCACATGTATTATATAATTCTTATATATTTTTAAATATGACCCCTAAATATTAATATTTACATATATAACACTAAAAAATTTTAGTTATTTCCCAAAAAAAAAAACAAATACTAATTTTTTTTATAATAAAACACATTTTGAGCATAAGTTTTAATATGATTGAGGTTCTCAATATATAAATAAAAATGAAAACTTAGCTGTTAAATATACAAATACATAAGAATGTTGTGTCATATTTATGCAAATACAACTTAAATATTTAAAATTGAAAATCGTATATTCATATTTATCCAATGTCTCCCATTCAAATACATGAGTTACCACAAACATTTAGCACTTTTATCATGAGTAGAGCATGCAACAATTGAGAACAAAAATAATATTTCTCACTTNATCTACCTGCTAAGCATAGTCTTTTGTTACTATACATGCTTTGTATTTTTTTCGGTCATGTCATTTATTATACACTTAATTTCTAGGAAAATCAATTTTAATTTATATTTCATCTTGAGAAAAATTAGTAAAAGCTCCAACTTAATTTCATGTTATGGAGCTCATGTAATATTCTATTTATGCTATACAATTTTCATGAGCATGAGAGGAAAATATACATTTTAAATTATGAGTCATAAATACATAAGGGATCATACATGGGTGCTTCATCATTAATATTAAACTAGGGATGCAATATTATAAATTTATAATGCTTTGCCTTTTTAGTATATTATGGCTATTTGGATCCTAAAATGATAGAATAATCCGACCAAGAAGTGTTACACTTAATTATTTGTCACTTTAATGATGGCTATTTATATTCTTACCATCAACAAATAATACTAAATATTCTTTAAATTTAGTTGGCTTGTATAAATTAAGATAACCTTTTAATTCCCTAATACTTGGTAAGTTAATCATAAAAAATTTGGCATTCATTGACTGTAATTTAATCATGCCCCCATTTAGGTGTAATATATACATAACATACACTTAACTTTTTAGGATGCTTTATAATGACATTCTAAATTGCCTTTGGGAATAGTTTTTCATTATATGTAAGTATTATGCACATATCCAAAGGTTCCTAACACCTTAAGTTATCTAAATTAATTTTCCATCAATTCAATTATGTTAAGTGTATGTGAAAAAAAATACATATAAATATATACAGAATAATTATTTATAAACAAATATAAATTTATATAAAACCATGATGAATCAGAACATTCATAGGCCAACATATATCTAAATTTAAAACTTCTATATACTAGTCCTAAAACCTTAACAAAAAGACTTTCTACACAATTATCCTATTGGACATGACTTATATAACTGAAGATAATGCTTAGCAAGTGGCCCCAAAAATTTAAGAATATCACGGTCAAAATCTAATGGTGATAAATCTGAATTTGTGAGATAGGGTCTAAGGATAAAGACGTTGAAGTATTTGTTTGCATCATCAGTTTTTGAGAATATGAATTTTATATTATAACTAGGTGAAAAGCATGTTATGGAAGGACTGAAAGATTAATGCAGTTTCTGATTTTTTTTTTCATGAAGAATATCTAATTTGCTTTAGTGTGGTCATCAATAAATGAGACAAATCATCTAGCTCCAACAAAGATTTCTAGTTTTGATGGACCCCAAATGTCACTATGGATGATACATAAAGGATATGAGGGTTTGTACTAAGACACATGATGTACATGGCGAGTATGTTTAGCTAATTGGCAGGTTTCGTACTGATAAAATTGTANTTTCAGGGAGTGAATTGGCCTATTGGCCTTTAAAGTTTCTTCTTTGAAATATCAGCTTTACTGGGTTCTATGCTCTGTATGAGCTTGCAGATGACACTTTATGCGGCAAAGGAATTTTCTTTTGCTTTACTGAATTGGCAGACTGTTTTCTTCTTCTTCTTTTTTTGCCGCAAAAACAGCACTGCAACAAACTTTTTAAAAAGAACACCAAGAGTTTAATTCTAATCTGATGATGTGTATTTTAGGCTTTTGCAAATCTGATATCACCTGATCTTTATGCAAGCAATAATCAATCAGCAGGCAATAAAGGTAAATAATAAGTGTCAGTTCTCTACCCAGTTGAAGAAGAAGCATGGGGCACTTCTGTGAGCAATGTGATAGAGAATACATAAAGACGACAATTTTAGAGCACGAGGAAACCTTTAGAAACCAGGTAGGCTACCAACTGGTAATTCATTAACCTCCGCCTTATTAAGGAGTGCGGATTATTTGCTTCTGAACATATATGGTACAGGTCCAGGAGCTGCATAGGCTTTATGGAATTCAGAAGAAATTGATGAATGATGTTAAAGCAGGCCTTACAATGCGGCGGGTATCGTCCAGTCTGCGAAGCAAGATAGGGAAATGGAATGCAGGTAATGAGACTGTTGAGCATGAACCATATGATGGCTTTACTGAAGAGGAGAACAACCTTGAGCTGACACTGGCCATTGGAAATAGAAGGAAGATGAACCTGCTTTCTCCGAAGACTTTGGAGCAAGTTTCTCCTTGTCTTCAGCTGAGTTTGGTGCTATGAAGATAGAAATTAATGAGAAACGTTTTGGATTAAGAGCTTTTTAGAGTGAGATCATGAACAGTGCTTTTGAAGTTGAAGAACAAGCCTACTGTTTCAGTTTGAACGCAACATGACGAGCTCTCTCATTTCACAATAATAATAATGTTATGATGTAATTTTTTATGTTAAAATAACCAAAATTTAATGTTAATAAACAATTTAGACTACACAAATTAAGCAAACTAAAGGTGTGTTTGGAGTAGTTATAGCTGTTTGAAGAAACAATTATGAATCTACTGAAGAAAAAGTTATACTTTAAGAACCTACTGTGACTATTACATTTTTTTTTTATAAAAAAAGTCAAATCATAGCTTTCTGGCAGTCACTGCACGTAACCGAAACTGGTGGCAAAACGTTGCTTTCAGCTGTAATTTTTTGAAAAAACATACAAAACTCAATTTTACCACAAAAAATTGTGGTGCAATAACGCACTACCATCACACCACCACCCCAAAAACACCCTAAGAGAAGAGAAGAGAATAAAATTTCGTACAAGTTTTATGCTTCAAATATGCGAAGAAAACCTTATTTATGTACAAAAAATTCATTTACAAATTTGCTTACAATATATTGAACTAACTAATTAATAATTATTCATGTGAATGAAATTTAAATTTAAGATGGACTTACGCGCACATGTATTATATAATTCTTATATATTTTTAAATATGACCCCTAAATATTAATATTTACATATATAACACTAAAAAATTTGAGTTATTTCCCAAAAAAAAAAAAAAACTTATTTTTTTTATAATGAAACACATTTTGAGCATAAGTTTTAATATGATTGAGGTTCTCAATATATAAATAAAAATGAAAACTTAGCTGTTAAATATACAAATACATAAGAATGTTGTGTCATATTTATGCAAATACAACTTAAATATTTAAAATCGAAAATTGTATATTCATATTTATCCAATGTCTCCCATTCAAATACATGAGTTACCACAAACATTTTGCACTTTTATCATGAGTAGAGCCTGCAACAATTGAGAACAAAAATAATATTTCTCACTTATTCTATGCTAACATCAAACTAGCACAATACACCACTCTTAAAATATTAATATTAAATATAAAAATTACAATTAATGAGTCAATAAATGTATAGTGTGTATTGTTATCCTGCACAAATATGTACCTTATAAAATGCTTCATTATTTTCTGTTATGCATTTGTGATGACCACAAATAATAAAACCTTCTATTATTTTTTGAGCTATGAGTCATATAACATTAATGTACATGATATTTAATTTTCATATCTTATTTTAACAATTCACTTTGGTTTGACGACTTTCTTAAACAAGTTGCATAAGGCCGAACAAATTATGATCTTAAAATAACATGTTAAACTTATAAAACAATGTATACACTTAATAAAGTGGCTCAAAGTTGCATACTCATAAGTGGATTTGTGCTCATCATATTCTCCCACTCAAGCAACATCAACATAGCCAACCAATTTCAAATTTTCATCATTATAGTGCAAATTAAGTTAGGTTGATAGTAATTTTAATATATCAATAACTCTCTTCACATTTTGCCAATAATTTATGCTTGGAACACTTTGATAATCATTGGCCCGTCCTACCACAAAGATAATACCAAACTGAGTATGTAACAAAAATATGCATGCAACATCCAATCACATTTATAAAAGTTGCTTAAGAAATTCAATAAGTATTTTATTTAAATTAATGTTTATCATGTACTCTTTAAAGTATTTATAAAATTGAAAATTTGTATTCTAAATTTCTCTAGAGCTATTTTGATGTAAGTCCCTTTTGATCAACATAAGAGCCTTTTTGTTTTATTTTAAGTTATTCTTATTCCTAATACAAAACTAATCTCAACCATATTAGTCATTTTAACCATAGTGAATAAAAAATCCTTTATAAAAATTGTCTTGCCATTTCATTTCAAACATTAGAATGCTATCAATGTATAGTGATAATGATAATGATAATGTCATAATACTTTGAGTATTAAGTCATTTAAAATACTTTTAATGATTTATTTACATCATGTGGACACTTGTAAATATATTTGTTTTATGAAGCATGTGATTATATTGCCATGTTTATATATTCAACCATAAGAAAAGATAGTTTAGATTTCAAAATGCGAGCTTATGTACGTTGGTCACAAAGCCAATGACGATCCATGTAGTTTTTTCTTATTCAATACAAATTTGAAAATTACTATCTTAAGGCCCCACCTAAAAGAATTCAAGATCTAGATGTGTCAATGCTAAATTTAGGCAAAGTCAAGCAATTACAATAACTAGGAAGAATGTGTCTTTGTAATATGTATCTACCTGCTAAGCATAGTCTTTTGTTACTATACATGCTTTGTATTTTTTTCGGTCATGTCATTTATTATACACTTAATTTCTAGGAAAATCAATTTTAATTTATATTTCATCTTGAGAAAAATTAGTAAAAGCTCCAACTTAATTTCATGTTATGGAGCTCATGTAATATTCTATTTATGCTATACAATTTTCATGAGCATGAGAGGAAAATATACATTTTAAATTATGAGTCATAAATACATAAGGGATCATACATGGGTGCTTCATCATTAATATTAAACTAGGGATGCAATATTATAAATTTATAATGCTTTGCCTTTTTAGTATATTATGGCTATTTGGATCCTAAAATGATAGAATAATCCGACCAAGAAGTGTTACACTTAATTATTTGTCACTTTAATGATGGCTATTTATATTCTTACCATCAACAAATAATACTAAATATTCTTTAAATTTAGTTGGCTTGTATAAATTAAGATAACCTTTTAATTCCCTAATACTTGGTAAGTTAATCATAAAAAATTTGGCATTCATTGACTGTAATTTAATCATGCCCCCATTTAGGTGTAATATATACATAACATACACTTAACTTTTTAGGATGCTTTATAATGACATTCTAAATTGCCTTTGGGAATAGTTTTTCATTATATGTAAGTATTATGCACATATCCAAAGGTTCCTAACACCTTAAGTTATCTAAATTAATTTTCCATCAATTCAATTATGTTAAGTGTATGTGAAA
>JXCR01148778.1:89406-104390 GCA_002079205.1 Phalaenopsis hybrid cultivar | reverse complement strand
CATTAGCCTGGACGCAATGATGTGCGTTAACAACATGCGTTAACCTTGAAGGTGATGATGAGTATCGATGGCATGCCTCAACCTTGTAAGCAATGATGAGTATCGATGGACGCAATGATGTGCGTTAACAACATGCGTTAAATCTTGTATCCGATTACAACTTCAACTGCATGGGCAATATCCTATCTATATTGAAAGTCTTTTTCAACAAGTCTAGCCTTGTATCTCTTACTACCATTAAGCTCAGTCTTCACTCGGTACACCCACTTGTTGTGTAATGTCTTCTTCCTTGGTGGAAGTTCTGTTAGCTCCCACTTGCTTGAATTTTCATTTTGCAAGATTTCTTCATAGCTCTGTGGTTCTCTACCATTTATCTATGGAACAATAGGAATGAGTGCCCTAGACCTGTTCTTTTCTTCACTTCCATCACTGTCTTGCACTGTGGCCTCTGGTAGATCAACAAATTTTACATTTCTGCAGTAACTAGAGCCTCCAAGAGATGCCACTGAAGAAGGTCCTCACATATCTGTGTGTACAAGATCCAGCTTTCCTGCCCTTGGTGTTCTGTCACATTTCAAGAAACTGACATTCTTCTGCTTCCCCATAATGCACCTCTGACTCATAAGTCTATGTCTGAGTAAACCTGTAATCATATATAGTTTGTCAGTTTTATTACCCCCAGCCAATACTAATGCTCTTTTGGTAACCTTATAGGTGCTATTGTGAACACTACTAAATGACCGCTCTCATTGAGCTGCCTAACAGAAATGAACATTTTCTTCAACTCAGGAATGTGCTTGACTTTTTGCAAAATCCACTTATTCTTATTTGGAAGTGCAATGTCAATGTCTCCAATTCCTACTACATTGAGTGCTTCTCCATCTGCCATATATACTTTCCTAAAGTCACCTGCAACATAATTTCGCATCAATTCCTGATGGAATGTTGTATGGAAAGAAGCTTCTGAATCTAATATCCAGTTATCAACAGAATTATAAGCTGTCAGCAGTAGTGCATCATGTACTTCTTCAGATACCACATTTGTGCTATCATTCTCCATCTTCTTAGGATTTCTTCAGTTCTTCTTCATGTGACCAACATTGCCACAATTCCAATAGGTTGTCTGCTGACCGACTTTGATTTTAATCTCCTTTTATTTGATTTCTTGTCTTGTGATCTCCCTCTGAAATCAACATTCATTGTCGAACTTGTACATGAGATCTCACCAGAATCTTTTCTGCGCACATTCTCAGCCAAAATCAAATCACGAATATCATCATATTTCAGTTTAATTTACATGCAGAACTACTAACTGCCATCTCATGACTTCCTAACTATTTGACAATAATGCCAATAATATCAGCGCACGTATCTCATCATCAAAATTAATTTCAGCAGACGAAAATTGATTTGTGATAGTATTAAAATAATTCAGGTGTTGAGCAACAAAACACTATCTGTCATCTTCAAATTGAATAAATTCTTTATCAAGTACAACTTGTTATTCGCCGATGGCTTTTCATACATATCTGATAAGACTGCCATGAGATCTGCAGTCGTTTTTTCCTTGACGATGTGTGTGCAACAAACCTTGATAGAGTCAATCGAATAACCCCTAGAACTTGTCGATCCAACAAATTCCATTAAATTTCATCCNAAGAGTTTTACTAGCGTAGTATATAACCTTAAAAATCTTTTCATATCTTTGTCCAAGGACAGCTCCAATAGCGTAATCACTAGCATCACACTTCAGTTCAAATGGTTTCTCCCAGTTAGGTGAAACCATAATAGGGGCTTTGATTAATTTTTTTCTTTAATAAACCAAAGGCATTTAAATAGCTTTCAGTAAATTTAGGCTGTGATTAATTTTTCCTTCAATAACTCAAAGGCATTTAAACAGCTTTCAGTAAATTCAAACCTTGTCCTTTTCTAAAAGTTGGCATAGAGGTTTAGTAATTTTTGAAAAATCTTTAATAAAATATCTGTAAAAACCAAAATGTCTAAGAAAACTCCTAACCTCTCTTACATTACTAGGAGGTGCTAGGTTAGATATAACTTAAATTTTTGCAGGGTCTGCTTCCATACCATATTCCGAAAATTAATACCCAAACACAATTCCTCCTGCAACCATAAATTGACATTTCTCTCAATTTAGAACTAAATTAGTTCTTTCGCATAACTCCAAATTTTTTTCAAGATAATTTAAGCATGCGTCAAATAATGTTCCAAATACAGAAAAATCATTCATAAATACTTTCAATCGATTGTCAATTAACTTACTAAATATAGACATCATACATATCTTGAATGTTGCAGGTGCATTACGTATTCTAAAAGGCATTCTTCAAAAAGCAAAAGTTCCAAAAGGACTAGTAAATGTTGATCAGGAGCAATAGGAATTTGATGGTAACTGGTATATCCATCTAAAAAGCAAAAATATTTGTGTCAATAGGCATTCTTCGAAAAGCAAAAGTTCCAAAAGGACTAGTAACTGTTGTCTTTTCTTGATCCTTAGTACATTCTTCGAAAAGCAAAAGTTCCAAAAGGACTAGTAAATGTTATATTTTCTTGATCCTCATGAGCAATTTTCTTCGAAAAGCAAAAGTTCCAAAAGGACTAGTAAATGCTGTATTTTCTTGATCCTCAGGAGCAATAAAAAAGGCATTGTTCTAAACGCAAAAGTTCCAAAAGGACTAGTAAATGTTGTCTTTTCTTGATCATCAGGAGCAATAGAAATTTGATGTAACAAAGGACTAGTAAATGTTGTCTTTTCTTGATCCTCACGAGCAATAGGAATTTGATGGTAACTAGGTATATCCATCTAAAAAACAAAAATATTTGTGCCCAACAAGTCTATCTACTATTTGGTCTAAAAACCATCTAAAAAGCAAAAATTATTGTGCCCAGCAAGTCTATCTACTATTTGGTCTAAAAAGGGTAAAGGGAAGTGATCTTTCCTGGGGCAATGTTTATATTTCTATAATCAATGCAAATACGCCACCCAGTAACTTGTCGATAGGTATTAATTCATTATTTTCTTTTGTTTCAACAGTCACTCCTCCTTTCTTCGGAACACAATGAATAGTGAATCAAATTTTCTTTTGTTTCAACAGTCACTCCTCCTTTCTTAGGAACACAATGAATTGGACTTACTCATGCACTATCTTAAATAGGATATATAATTCCAATGTCTAACCATTTCAAAATTTCCTTCTTAACTTCTTTCATCATTAGATTTAATCTCCTTTGTAGATCAACTCTTAGTTTATATTGCATAATTTTGTGCATACAGATCGAAGGACTGATTCCTTTAATATCAGCTAAGGTCCAACCAAATGCATCAGCGGATTTAATCTCCTTTGTGGATCAACTCTTGGTTTATATTGTTCATCTAATATAATCCTGTGCATACAGATTGAAGGACTGATTCCCTTAATATCAGCTAAGGTCCAACCAAAAGCTTTATTTTCTTTCATCATTGGGTTTAATCTCCTTTGTGGATCTACTCTTGGTTTATATTGTTCATCTAATATCATTATCATTGGGTTTAATCTCCTTTGTGGATCAATTCTTGGTTTATATTGTTCATCCAGTATAATTCTGAGATCGAAGGACTGATTCTTAATATCAGCTAAGGTTCAACCAAAAGCTTTCTTATATCTTTTCAATGTATCTAACAGTCTTTGCTCTTGCAATTACTAAGGTCCAACCAAAAGCTTTCTTATATCTTTTTAATGTATCTAACAGTCTTTGCTCTTGCTGATAAGGTCCAACCAAAAGCTTTCTTATATCTTTTTAATGTGTCTAACAGTCTTTGCTCTTACAGTTCTAAAAGCTTTCTTATATCTTTTTAATGTATCTAACAGTCTTTGCTCTTGCAGATCATTTAATTATGAAAGCTTTCTTATATCTTTTTAATGTATCTAACAGTCTTTGCTCTTGCAAATCATTTAATTTAGAATATATAATAATGGATAATGTAGATAAGTCTCCCATAAACACATACTTCAAGTGGTTAGGCAATATTTTTAACTCAAGTTCAGGTGGTTTTATAATTGATTCTTGCAAATCATTTAATTCTGAAGACATAATAACAGGTAATGTAGATGAGTCTCCCAAAAATACATACTTCAAGTGGCTAGGTGTATTTTCAACTCAAGTTCAGGTGGTTTTATAATTGATGGAACTAGATTCTTATCAGCATTTTTTGTAATATCCAACATCTCAAATCTTTCAAGTTCAGGTGATTTTATAATTGACGGAACTAGATTCTTATCAGCATTTTCTATAATATCCAACATCTCAAATCTTTCCTGAACGTAATCAAATTCTTCATTTTCTAATTCATCCAAAATAACTTCATCACTATCTTTGAATTATTCTTTCTCTTCAAAATATTCTTTAAAATGCTTATTCAATAGATGTTCACTAATTTTCATGTGAAAACATTCATTATCTCTTTCAACAGCAGGGCATTTCATAGATTTTGCAATGTTAAAAGTACTTCTTGATCATTAACTCTCATAGTTAATTATCCTTTTTTAACATCTATCATAGCTTTTCCAATAGCTAAAAATGGTCTCCCTAAAATGATAGGTATTTCTTTATCTTCATCCATATCTAAAACAATGAAATCTACAATAAAGATAAGTAACTGAATGATCCGCTAACTGAAGAGTTACAGAAGTAGGTGAGACTTCTCCTCATCAAAATCTTTTAAAAATTAATACAGGCATAAGATTAATGATGGCTCCCAAATCCCATAAAGTTCTTCCATAAAATTTTTTGCTGATAGCACATGGTATAGTGAAACTACCAGGATCTTTTAATTTTTCAGGAAGCTTTTTCTAAATAAGTGCACTACACTATTTGCTAAATGAAACAGTTTCATTGACAGTGAACTTCCTTTTCTTGTTCAGAATATCGTTCATAAATTTCACATAATTGGGCATTTGCTCTAAAGCTTCTACGAAGAGAATATTTACTGTTAATTTCTTATGAATTTCTAAGAACTTGGAAAATTGTTTATTCTATTTTTGTTGCTTCAATCTTTGAGGAAACGGTGATGGGGGTTTCTTCACAGTAATTTTCATTGGTGTAAGTGAATATTCTAAATCTAGGTACTCATGATCCTTTTCTTTGTCGGTATCCACTTTCTCCTTTTCAGTTTTCATTTCCTTCAGTACTCTTGTTTCCAATTCTTTTCCACTTTGTAATTGTATCGCTTTGATTTATTCTTTTCCTTGATCTTTAGGATTTGGTCCCACAGTACTAGGAAACGTTCCCAATGTTTAGTTACTAAGCACAGTAGCAATATGTNACACCCACTTGTTGTGTAATGTCTTCTTCCTTGGTGGAAGTTCTGTTAGCTCCCACTTGCTTGAATTTTCATATTGCAAGATTTCTTCATAGCTCTGTGGTTCTCTACCATTTATCTGTGGAACAATAGGAATGAGTGCCCTAGACCTGTTCTTTTCTTCACTTCCATCACTGTCATGCACTGTGGCCTCTGGTAGATCAACAAATTTTACATTTCTGCAGTAACTAGAGCCTCCAAGAGATGCCACTGAAGAAGGTCCTCACATATCTGTGTGTACAAGATCCAGCTTTCCTGCCCTTGGTGTTCTGTCACATTTCAAGAAACTGACATTCTTCTGCTTCCCCACAATGCACCTCTGACTCATAAGTCTATGTCTGAGTAAACCTATAATCATATATAGTTTGTCAGTTTTAATACCCCGAGCCAATACTAATGCTCTTTTGGTAACCTTATAGGTGCTATTGTGAACACTACTAAATGACCGCTCTCATTGAGCTGCCTAACAGAAATGAACATTTTCTTCAACTCAGGAATGTGCTTGACTTTTTGCAAAATCCACTTATTCTTATTTGGAAGTGCAATGTCAATGTCTCCAATTCCTACTACATTGAGAGCTTCTCCATCTGCCATATATACTTTCCTAAAGTCACCTGCAACATAATTTCGCATCAATTCCTGATGGAATGTTATATGGAAAGAAGCTTCTGAATCTAATATCCAGTTATCAACAGAACTATAAGCTGTCAGCAGTAGTGCATCATGTACTTCTTCAGATACCACATTTGTGCTATCATTCTCCATCTTCTTAGGATTTCTGCAGTTCTTCTTCATGTGACCAACATTGTCACAATTCCAATAGGTTGTCTGCTGACCGACTTTGATTTTGATCTCCTTTTATTTGATTTCTTGTCTCGTGATTTCCCTCTGAAATCAACATTCATTGTCGAACTTGTACATGAGATCTCACCAGAATCTTTTCTGCGCACATTCTCAGCCAAAATCAAATCACGAATATCATCATATTTCAGTTTAATTTACATGCAGAACTACTAACTGCCATCTCATAACTTCCTAACTATTTGACAATGATGCCAATAATATCAGCGCACGTATCTCATCATCAAAATTAATTTCAACAGACGAAAATTGATTTGTGATAGTATTAAAATAATTCAGGTGTTAAGCAACAAAACACCTTCTGTCATCTTCAAATTGAATAAATTCTTTATCAAGTACAACTTGTTATTCGCCGATGGCTTTTCATACATATCTGATAAGACTGCCATGAGATCTGCAGTCGTTTTTTCCTTGACGATGTGTGTGCAACAAACCTTGATAGAGTCAATCGAATAATCCCTAGAACTTGTCGATCCAACAAATTCCATTAAGTTTCATCTATTCTTTCAAGTCTTTTCTCAAATAACGGAATATAAAGTTTCTCCCATAGAAGTAGTTCTCTATCTGCATCTTTCAGTAACCAAAATCTGTGCCATCAAATTTCTCAATCCCAAGGCTTATTCTCTAGCCGGTGTAGTTGGATGTTAGAGGTCGGGTAATTATAATATGGTGATAGAAGTCAAGGGACTATTATCTAATAACAGAGTTCAAAGAATTGTATTTGGGGAACGTATGTAAGGGGACTGCATTTTTGTGACAAAGGTCAGACAATCATACATGGGTAATTGTATTATATGATGTACAAACACTTCTAATAAAGAAGCCTTGCAGCATCAGATATGTATCAGACACAAACATTGCTCCGACACAACTATTGNGATAGAAGTCAAGGGACTATTATCTAATAACAGAGTTCAAAGAATTGTATTTGGGGAACGTATGTAAGGGGATTGCATTTTTGTGACAAAGGTCAGACAATCATACATGGGTAATTGTATTATATGATGTACAAACACTTCTAATAAAGAAGTCTTGCAGCGTCAGATATGTATCAGACACAAACATTGCTCCGACACAACTATGACACGTGTTGGTTACAACATAGAAGTATATGATTTAAATTCTTATAAAAGAAAGGGACACGTGTGTCCTAAATTAATGGTTTAAAAATTTTTGAAAAATATTTTTAAGACAAATAAAAAAAAACATAAAAATTTAAGAAAAATTTACATGCATACCACTCAATTTTTATGTATTTACATATTTAACTACTAAAATATGTTTTTNAAAGGGACACGTGTGTCCTAAATTAATGGTTTAAAAATTTTTGAAAAATATTTTTAAGACAAATAAAAAAAACATAAAAATTTAAGAAAAATTTACATGCATACCACTCAATTTTTATGTATTTACATATTTAACTACTAAATTATGTTTTTTACATACATGACACCTTGCATGTATATGAAAAAGTGTATTTTACTTTTTAAAATTGAAAATTATGGTATATTAGACATGGTATGAAAGATTTGGGTAGAATGAATATAAAAATCAAAATTTAAGTGTTAGCTATGTAAATACATAAGAATTCGGTGAACATTTTAAAGGAGGCTTGTTGGGATTATTTTTATTTTTATTTTTATTTTTTGCATTTTGGTTTAAATTCATATATGTTTAATTGAGGTAGCTGCTTTTAAAAATTATCAAGTACAATTTAATTTGATTTTTAAAATAAAAAATAAAATATATAAAAAGTATATAGACTACAAATTGATGTCAAACGAGTTCTTAATTTTTAAAAGTTAGTGTTATTGAATTCTTAATCTTTTTGGTATTATTTATTAATTTTTTTATTTAATATATATATGTTTTGGCAATGAATGTTAGACAGTTATAAAAATTATTAATTATAATGTCATGTTCGATGCATGTCTATGTTTTATATTTTAAATAATAGACGTGTCTCGTGTATATTTCGTGTCATGTTTGTCTCAGTGTCCATATCTGTGCAACATAGATTATAGTCAGACGATAGTTGTCAATCAAGTGTAGTTGAACAATCTTAGTTGGGCGATAGAGGTTGAAAGACCATAAACAAGCAATTGTGGTTAAACAATTGTTGCTTGACGATGAAGTTCTGGTGGTTATTTTTCAGGTAAAAAGGGTTGGGGGATTATAGTTTGGCAATGAATGTTAGACAATTATATTTGGGTTATCATGTTCAAGGTATTATAGTCGTATGATGCAAGTCAGATTGTTGGTAGTCTGTCGATTATAGTTGGACAACAAAGCTTAAGTGGCTGTAGTTGGACAAATGGGGTGAAGTGATCGTAGCCAGGCGACAAAGGTTGAGATATTGTAGAAGGGCGACTGTATTCAGATGACTGTAGTTTGGCGAGAAAGGTCAGATGACGGTAGTCATGTGCTCATAGTCGAGTGAGTGATTGTAGACAGGGGATAAAAGGGTTGCACCGACTCGAGGGCTACGATCCGATGATGGTATTTAGGTGGAGATAACTCTACAATTATGTTTAGATGGCAGTAGGCTGATAATGCTAGACGAGAGAGAATGCTTTGATGGCTATGGATGAGTGGCAATAGACTGTTAGTGGTGATTCAATGATAATATTCAAATGGCGGTGTTTCGATAGAGATGGAAGGCTAGTAGTGTACCAATGAGGTGGTCGAATGGTTACAGTTCAGTGGAAGTGGATTGATGATTTTGATTTGATGGTGGTAGATGGGCAACAGGGTTTAATGGAGGTGAATAAGAGGTGTTAGAATGACAACAGTGGACGGGCGATTGAATTTTGATAGAGATGGTTTGATGGAGGTGAACGAGGGTGGCTTGGTGGCTTTTTTATGGTTTGATGGCGGTGGATGGTCGACAGCTTCATAAATGGTGATTGTGTAGAGGATGCCCGAGAATGGTGATCGAACTATGAACATTAAATGATGGTGGTCCGACAGTAGAGGAAGGATGACAATGATCAGGTAGGGATCAATGATCCACTTGAGCTTTGAGCTCTTTCCCAATTCAGTTCAACTCCAACCTCTAGCTCTCCATGGTTCCCTTTCACATAAGAATGTGTGTCCACTTATAGAATTTTGGGAGTGACGTCCTTTGTAGTACTATCAAGATACAAAACGCTTTATTGGACGGTTGTCGGTGATTCCCTTCATCATTTGATGTTTTTTGAGTGTTTGAGTGCTTTAATGACTCACTAAGCTTGTCTATTTGGAGATCATTTGGTATGCTAATTAATATCTAAGAATTTTCTATTTTATTTTAAATGCTTGAGATGGTCTCATTTTGATTTGGATTGGGTTGGATCACCTTTTGTGTTTATTGCAATAACAGTAATAAACAGTAATACAATACTATACTAATGTCTTTTTTTTGCATGGATCGTTGATTTCATTACAAGCACGATGTCAACCAAAATAAAATAAGAAAGCCTCATTTTTTAATTGAAATTCTAGCAATAACCGTGTATCTTTGAAAATCTTGGCTTATAACATGATGTCTCCCAAATGACATAAGAAAGGCATCCTTATCTTGCAAAAGAAAGCTTCTGACAGTAAATAATAGTCTTTGGGGATTTTGGCCTGAGGTACGATGTTAACCCAAATATATAAGAAAACCCCTTATCTTGCGAAGGAAAATCTCTCGCAATAAATAATAATATTTGAGGATCTCGGCTTGAGGCACGAAGTCAACTCAAACTAATGTAAAAATGCCCCGTCTTATAGGGAGATTTTTAGAAAATATAGGAATGCAGTCTTGCATCACAAGAGAATTCTAGTGAAGTATTAAATCGATACTAGAAAATAACATATTTTCTTTTCATTAATTTATGGATGGAGAATGATTGATATTTTCAACATCATGATTAAATTTCCTTGGATTTGCTGACTCACTGAAATTTTACTCTTTCAACTTGAAGTTGATAATCTCTTCACTCATGAGGGTTGATGACATCCCTTTGTTTGATTGCTTTTGATGATTGGGGGTTGAAGAATGATCAAAGTCATATCTTATTGGCATGAATTTAATAACCCCTCCCCCTGCGAAATTTTTATTTTGCTCGTAATGGGGAGTGTGAAGCAAATAAAGTTGACTCGTATTAGCTTGTATTTGATAACTCATGTTCTTGCGAGGAACATAGATCTGCTTGTAATGAAGTATGAGGAAGGCTGAAGCCGGCTTATTGGTTTGCATTTGATAACCTCTCTTCCAGCATGGAATATAGATCTGCTTGTAATGGAGAGTGAGGAGCAATTGAAGTTGACTCGCACTGGCTTGCATTTGATAACCCCTCTTTGTTGTGAAGTTTATAGATCTGCTTGTAATAGAGAGTGAGGAACAACTGAAGTTAACTCATATTGGCTTGTATTTGATAACCCTCTTTCTGCGGGGTTTTTGACATGCTTCATTTAGTTGTTCTTAACTTTATCAAAGACTCAGGAATGACTGAAGTCATATTCTACTTGCATGAATTTAATAACCCCTCTACCCGCTGGGAGGATATTGACTAATGATGTGATCCCTTGGCAAGCTTTCAAAGGTGTCAACCATCTTGAGATTTTTCAGTTAATTTTCTTCAAAATCATTTTTGATTGATCTTGTTAACGGCGAAACTCTTTTTGTCGGGTCCTTTTGGCTGTGAACTCTTGGACACGTGGTTCAGGTGCATGCCCCAATGTTCACCGAGCATAACTTGCCTGAGCTGATGCTGAGCTATCATGATAGATGATTGTCTTTTAATAGGCTCTCAATTAACATACCTCTTCATAAATCATTCCCTTTAGCAACTCATAGGACTTTGTACACTTTCATTGACATGGTTTCAAGTTTTTGTATCACCTCTGTAAGAGTTTGAGATTATTGAATCGGGAACCAGTAGAGATGTTTCTTTTGATCTATTTTAAATTATCAAATTTATTATGGATAAGAACACTCGCTTCTGATTGTGGGTCATTCGTGTGACAAGTTGTTCCAACTGCAACAACTACACTATTCACCCCATATTTCTTTCTTCTTTTGTCTCTGGTCAACTTACCTCAAGATTAGAAAGCTTCGGCATCATGTCTACTGAGACATTTTGGTAGCAGATACTTAGAATTAAGACTTCAGCGTCATAGCCTGAAGTTCATATTGTATAAAGATTTTCAAGTCATATTCCGATGCTCCCAATGTAAAAATTACCTTTATGTTGGGAAATTTTAAAGTTAGGTTTCTCGGTTGAGACCCACATGTCATTCTCCGATGTTCATCATAAAGAGTTTACCTGTCTGTTGGAACCTTTTGCCCCTAAATTGAGATCCATAGATCATACCCTAATGCTCACCAGATAGAGTTTACCTTTCTGCTGGGACCTTTCAGCAGTAGATTCTTGGATTGAGATACACTAGTCTTACCTCGATGTTCACTGAACAGAGATTACCTTTATGTTGGGACCTTTCGGTAGTAGATTCCTGAATTGAGACCCATTGGTCTTACCCCAATGTTCACCAAACAGGGATTGACTTACTCTGATGATAACCAGACATAAATTATCTTTCTATTGGGACCTTTCGACATTGGATTGTTGGATTTAGATACATTGGTCATACCCTAATGTTCACTAGATAGAGATTACCTTTCTGTTGGGACCTTTCGACAGTAGATTCTTGGGCACTGATTATACCTCAATGCCACCAGCAGAGATTACCTTTCTGTTGGGACATTTCTGCGGTAGATTCCTGTATTGAAATCTAATGATCCTACTCCTATGTTCACCAGACAGAGATAACTTTTGCGAGATTACAATAAATGAAAACAATTTAACCTTTCATTTATCTATTTTTTTAGCTACTATTGGAGCAAATATATAACTAGCCAAAGATGGAAAGATAAACCTTTCTCAGTGGAGTCACCAGAAATCTGTGGACGGAGCACAACAGTTCTTTTATCATTTGTCTTCTTTTTTTAGCACTGTTATTATAGCAAAGTAATAACTAGCCAAAGATGGAAAGAGAAACCTTTTTCCAGCAGAGTCGTCAGAAATATGTGCGATGAAACGCAACAAAGCTTTTATATTTTTTTTAGATTGCTACTATAACGAAGATATAACTAGCCAAAGATAGAAAGATAAAACTTTCTCAGTTTAATCGTCATAAATTTGTGGGCTCTGAAAATTTAAAAAGCGCTTCAAACTCTCGTCGAGAGCTTAACACGCTATGTATGTTAAGTTTATGGATTGTATTTCTAGAAGGGAGATGAGATAGTAGAAGACACTACATAGAGATTTCACCCTCATTTTGTAAAGCGCAAGCCTCTACGTTAATTACCCCTCTTGTTAACGAGAGAAGACTTTCAATTAAGGCTAGTCATTAGGCGCTGGGTATTCGGACTTAGTATATAGTAACAACAAATTTGAAAATTTAAATTATAACAATTATCACCGTAAGCTCAAAGCTGATGGTGGGGGAAGTGATGACTAACCCGATCAAGATTCCATGGTTTCGTCATCCCGGTTTGTCATGGGCTCGGGTCTACTTTGTCAGGGGGTACTGGTGGACAAATGTGGAATAATATCTCCTAGGAGCTTTGAATCAAAGGTGAATGATGCTGTTGTCTCAAGAGTTGAGGAAGACCGAGATAAGGAACTGGTTGACANTCTATGTATTTTCTTCCTCTAATTGACCTTGTATGTTAAAAATATTATTTTTTATTTTTATGGATTGATAATTTTTTTGTATTAGGATNACCTTGTATGTTAAAAATATTATTTTTTATTTTTATGGATTGATAATTTTTTTGTATTAGGATTTTTTTTTTAACTATTAATAAATTATTTATATTTTTAATATTTTGTTCTATTTCAGGAGTAGTGCATGTTATCTTATACAATATGGCTTCATAGGATACTTGCTCTATGATTGCTATTTCATTATTTACAAGTATTATTGACATTAAGAGGAAAGGGTGCGCATCAAAGGAATGTTGAGTTATCTTTTATGCATACATACATAAGTACATCTATACATTGAATTTTTGTGAAATTGAAGATAGATCAGCTATGTTATATAGATCTACATGTTTGGTTGTAAAGATTCTAACCTAGTTGAGCATATAGCGTAGATGAGAATGTTAAGATGGTTATGTGGCCACACTTGGAAGTAAATGATTACTAGATAGAGTGATGATATGAACAGTGTCTATTGAAAATATTGCTTGACCATATGCAAAAGATGGTAGAAAAGCATTGCGAAGGGTTTTATAAAATGAGGTTGAAAAATTGGGAAAGAGGAGAAACCGAGAGTAAAACGTAGAGTTTGTGCAAAAGAATTTGGTTATACTAGGTGTACAGTCTTGTGTTTTGAGCGAAAGGAGGAGGATGATGATCATATCATTCTATTTTCTGCAATCTTTAATTCAGACAGAATGCTACCTCTAGCTTGCAACCAATAAGGGTGAAATTAACATGGAAATATCTATCCTTTAGGTCCATCTTATTTGATGTCTGTACTGTGCAGGGTCGTCAACCACGAAATTCAAATGACAACAATCTCGGTGATTCAGGCCTGAGCACCAGCATGAATAATGGTTCAATTGCCGGTGGTGGGACCAATACAACGTCGTCCTCAAGTAACGGACAGTTACCTGCTGCTGTCCTGCAGGCACGAGCACGGCTTCTTGAGAGACTTAGAGGCTTATCCATTCTACAAAATAGGTCAGCTTCCTTCTTCAGTTTCTGTTGGTTTATGTGATCCCAAACCGCATCTTGGCCTTGTTCGTTAACAATTTTTATATTTGTTTTTTTCGTTCAGGCAAGATGAAGCAGCTTCTACCNGCATCTTGGCCTTGTTCGTTAACAATTTTTATATTTGTTTTTTTCGTTCAGGCAAGATGAAGCAGCTTCTACTATCCCTTGGGATGATGAGTACTGGGAGGTAGTGGTTGGAAGAAATTCACTCGAGTCTGGCAGGCCGGTCGCTNACCATCCCTTGGGATGATGAGTACTGGGAGGTAGTGGTTGGAAGAAATTCACTCGAGTCCGGCAGGCCGGTCGCCAGCACTTTGCGTCAGGCTCAATCTCCTTTTGTCGGCAGAACAAGGGGTAACTCCCTACGGGGACCCAGGTTAGCGAATAATTTTAATTTTCATTCCTTGGTGTGGTTTTTCTTTATATTTCAACTTAATCTCCACTGAAAACTATTGCCATTGTGTGTTACTCCTATTTTAATCTATTCTCAGACCAGCTGTGGGATCCTCCAGCACCTCCCTGCATGAACTTCGGAGATTCGGTAACTTAATAGAATTTTTAGACCTTCGTGTTGGGGAAAGCCATGGATTTTCTCCCCCACAATACTGGATCAGGAGATCTCCCGGACTTAGCAGCGAAGCCATCCATAACCTTCTTCATGAAACTTTTCAAGAAGGTGAACATGGTGATGGTGGAATGCAAAGTGATTGTTCAGTATGTCTGGAGAGTTTTCAGGAAGGAGATGGCCTGCTTCGGTTACACTGTGGCCATAGGTACCATGCTGCTTGCCTGGAGCCATGGTTAAGCACCTGTGGTGATTGCCCTTACTGTAGGGCAAGAATATAGGCCGGTTGGTTTTCATAGCCGCAGCGGTGGCGGTGGATGTGGCGGCCACGGGCCGCCGGCACTTCAGTAATGTTTTCTCCATTCTAGTTTTGAATTAGCTTTTTTATATATTGTATGTTTGTAACACCCAACGGGCACTTGATTTTGTAGTAGATATATTTTTTCTTTTT
>JXCR01148778.1:54409-65259 GCA_002079205.1 Phalaenopsis hybrid cultivar | reverse complement strand
TATATATATATATATATATCCTAAATTAATTATGTCATTACTGATGTTATCTTCTTTATTATGACAAGGTGATGGTGCTTTGAAGAAAGTAGCGAGTTTCCTTTTAGTGCTTATTCTAATTGATTTGATAGTCATTCTTTGACAATTCTAAAGAACCAGAGACAACACAACCTCCATAACAAGGAAGTCTAGAACTTTTTACATTCTATTCTACTACTAATTAGGAGTACATACTTCTAAATGACCTAAAAAGTCATATCTCCTATAACATCATTTGCTTTTTCCTTGGGTAACTCAACAAGAAAAAATTCTCATGAATATCCCATGAGTCATAACAATAGAATGAGTAGCTCCTATCACTGAGAAAGTGAAATCACCCGAATGAGAAATAGTTCATGGTTACTTGAGAGTACGCTTGACTACTCTTTGTAGGTATAGCTTCCAAGCCACCTGAGGAAGGAAAATTTGATCTCAATAGCAAAATTTTATGAATGTTCTTTGAAGAGTAGCCAATAAAGCTCATTGGTAGTGGAAAACAACATTCTGAGTGAATATGAATTGATATGTTTTCGAACATACACTATGAGGCAGAGTACATGTTGTAATTCTCTTATCCATCTAGTCGTGCATATGAATAATTTATCCCCTCAGTTCTCTTATCCTCCTCACATCAGCATNATATATATATATATATATATATATATATATATATATATATATATATATATATATATATATATATATCCAAAAATGGGTTTCCTTAAGCAACATAAAATCCCAAATACTAAATGCACCTCAGGGGCTTTATGGATCGTGCCAACTAGCTATGCACTTAATGGTCTGGTGTTGAACAGGTCAATCATACTCGTTAGTCGTTTCTTTGGAGGTAACAAGCTACATAACTCTATGTAGCCCAGAAGGACCCCATAAGTACCTTTGAAGCACTTCAGCATTTCTGTGAGTTCCTCAAAACAAGTTCATTCATTCAGGTTCATTCACATATCTTAAGTTCTTCCTTTTAGCTTTTCTGAATTTGTTGAATCTTCCCACCAAGCTCATCGACAACTAGCAGGCTACATCACCGAGCTCAACTAGCAGTTCTTCCAGGTTAAATGAAAAGGACTCCAGCTTGTCGACAAACAAAACATTATTTTTTAACAGCATGACAAGCCACACCAGTGGTCCCATCAACAATGAGTTTTATCATACTCTGTACTAGGAGCATCAATTCGGATCAGTGTGTTGGTTTTGGGTCCAACCCGAAATTGACTCAACCCGAATAGTTCCGACCTGAACCCAACCTAAATATTATACGGTTAGAAATCCTAACCTGAACCTAACTCGCCTTCAACCTGACAATCTTAACCCGACCAATATAACCCATTTAGCCTAAGAAAAATAGCTATTCATTCCATATCCGATCAAATCAGATCAAATTTGAGTCAATTTATGGTCAATTCTAAGTTGGTCGATTTCAAGTCAATTTAGAGTTTGGGATCATTTTTATGTCATTTTCAACTTAGCGGGTCAACCCGAATCTAACTCTAAATGTTAAACGGGTTAGAATTTTTTAACCGAACCCGAATTTTTCGAGTCTGGTGTGGGTTGAGTTAACAATTTGAGTCCATTTTTGACACCCTACTCCGTACCATACGTCCTACAACCTAATTTTATATCTCATTATATAGACCTCTTTGCATCTACATAAGCTCTGACATATGAATAAGAAGAAAAAGAGAAGATGATCAAATCTTGAACCCTCAAAATACTCTTTCACAACCTCTCCGAGATAATGGTTCGTCTTATTTCCACTTCTTTCATAAGGTCTATCCCAACTTATAGAATTCAGTAATTATATTAGACTCCATGCCTCAAAAGAGCTCAACACTCCAGCATTATTTTTTTGGAATGACCAGTCAACTATTTGACAATTCCTTCCTTCTCTAATTATGCTTTGGATGTCTTGTAGCTAGAAAATTGACTAACTTAACTTCTGAGAATCAACACATACATTGTCTTTATTTACATGAATCTAAAGATATTTGACTTTCTGGACCACTATGAAACAAATAATTATCCAGTTAGGTGGACAATAAATAGAATTTTAAATCAAACATATCCATCAACACTTATGTATTTATATTTATAACATTTAAGTTTTAATTGGCACATATTTGTCATCACACAGTCCTATCTAGATGTCAGAAAAAATTTACGTACGTAAGACTTACGCAGCACTGCATACGTCAACAACCTATAAATATGTTACATGGAGGGTATTGGGGGGTTAAATCCGCATTATACCCCCTGTAACCTCCTTATAACCTACTGTAACCTGCAAATATATGTAAACAAAAACGCAGAACTTACTAGAAGGTACATGTAGGTTACATGAAGGTTACAGGGGGTATAACGCAGATATAACCCCCTAAATCCCTCCTTATAACCTATTTGAAGGTTAGTGACGTACGCAGCGCTGCATACATCTTATGTCAAAAGGTGTATTTTATAAAAATGTAATATTTTTTTTAATGTGATAGGGGCTACAAACGTAAACGGAATATAAGTGCTAGGTTCGTAAATAAATACTTATTGGGTGGCGTTTTCATTTTTGAGAATGCCCCTTGCCCGTACCTCCTTCCCATTCTCAAGCATGTAGTCGAGGAAAACGGACCGCCTCGCACCACTAGTAGAGAACTCAAGTACCAACAGCTTCTTCTTCTTCTTCTCCTCCCACTGCCCTGCGGGAGATTTCAAACACTGTGAAACAGAGAGAGAGAGAGAGAGAGAGAGATAGAGAGAGAGAGAGATGGGGATAGTGGAGGAGGCTCACAATGTACGGGTGGTGGGGAACGGCGAGAAGGTCGTCGTCTTGGCCCATGGGTTCGGAACTGATCAGTCCGTCTGGAAGCATCTGTTACCGCATCTTATCGAGGGTTATCGAGTGGTGCTGTTCGACAACATGGGCGCTGGGCCGACCAACCCGGACTACTTTGACTTCGATCGCTACTCCACGCTCGAAGGCTACGTCCATGACCTCCTCGCTATCATGGAGGAGCTCCGAATCCAATCCTGTATCTTTGTCGGACACTCCGTCTCGTCCATGATCGGTGCAATCGCCTCCGTCTCCCGACCGGACCTCTTCGAGAAGATCGTCATGCTGGGCGCTTCACCCAGGTAAGACGAATTTCACCTGTTCGATGTTGCCCTTGATGGATTTTTGCTACTGTTGAGTTATGAATTAATAGTCGATGCCGTTCAATGCTGCGTGTCAAATCGATTATTTAGCGTATACAAGGAGTAAAAAGGACGGAAAGAATTGGAGAGTTTAGAAATTTGGCTACTCTAGGGCTAATCCTTTTTACTTGCTCTACTGTTCTGGAGTTTTTTACATTTGCTCGGATCTGTTACATGGGCGGCTTTTCTCGTTTTATTTGCTTTTTTTTTTCTTCTTTTCCTGTAGGATTATTTGTCGTTAGGGTATGAACTGTTTAGCTTTGGCAGCGCTGTAGCATTGTTTCTTGTTATTTGGTGGGGTTTATTAAATTTTATAAATTCAGATATAAGCTTCTTTTGAGGCGGCGGTGAAGTTCCTTTCGGTTGGAGCAAAAGCTGACTCACGTAAAATTTTTTGTTTGAGGAACGGCTGGAGAAGAACGTCTCCCGAAGTTCTTTTGCAAGAACGACAAATATTCGCCATATCGCAGCTCGTCTACTCCAATCGGAAGAACTCAACTTTAAAAAAAAAATTATGAAATTTGCCGCTATTTCAAACGAAACCATAATGAACTTTTGAGAGGTTTAAATTTGAAATTTATTCGGTATGAGAACATGATAACTGTTTGTCTTAAATCATTTGATTTTTTTTTCTTAAATTTAATTTAAAAGTTTTGAGAGGATTGATATTTATAAATTCGATAAAATTTATGTAAATAATGAGATCTAAACATCCTGATTTTAATCAAATTAAGCCATCAAATATTTGATTTAAAGTCCTCTAAGTTCAGTAGGGCAGAATTTAAGCTAAATTTTGTGTTAAATCCTACATAAAGTAGGATTGTAAGCAGATCCATAAAGTAAAGTGATGCAAATCAATCATTCATCCTCACTTTCTGTATGGCTTGTAGCTATTGGCAGCCGCCACAATGGGATAGGTAGCAGAGATTGGGTTTTAGAATCTCCAGTATGAATAATACAGCCATAAGAAAGACTCTGAAATCTGATGTCAGGTCGATGTATATTTTCTGATTTTTGGAATAAACATTAGTGGAACAGAAAGTAGGAAAATTTACATACATTCCACTTAATTGCTATGTATTTACATATCTAACATCTACACTTCAGTTTTTACACCATGTCATCTTATCTATGCATGAAAAAAGTTATATTTTGTATGTCATTTGAAAGATTCGAGTGTTATAAATTTAAGAAGTAAAGTTTAGGTGTTAGATTTATAAATACATAAGTATCGAACTGTATTTAAGTAAATGCCCTGAAGAAGTAATTGTAATGTAAAACAGTTGGACACTATATACAGTCATATTGAAATATGTCTGATGAAATGAACCCTTGGTCATGAACATGCTTATAATTGTTGAAGGAATATATGATATAAGTGTTGACAAAAGCATAAATTGACTATTAATGGAAAGCTTTATGCATGAGAGANACATGCTTATAATTGTTGAAGGAATATATGATATAAGTGTTGACAAAAGCATAAATTGACTATTAATGGAAAGCTTTATGCATGAGAGAGAGAGCGAGAGAGAGAGAGAGAGAGAGAGAGAGAGAGAGAAACTTGAAAATGAAAAAATAAAATAAAGAGTTAAAAATCAATAAAAAAAAGTTGTGTTTTTAGGAGGTGTCTCCACTTCGACTTTTTTTTTTTAAAGATAGAAATATTATTTTAGGTCTTTATCTCGCTTGCTATTTCTTTCCCTTCGAAGACATAAGTATCATATCTTTGAGCAAAACTTCCCCCTTACCTCTATGTATAAATGCCATGGAGAGGGTTTTCACACACCAAAGTTTCAATATTGTGAACTATTTCAGTGATCATGCATTGCAAGAAAAAGTTTTTGTGGTACATGTCTTTTTGAGCAGTTTGATTTTGGTAAGTAATTTTATTTGAAAATTTAACCTTGGTCCTATTAACTGAACTGCCTATATTTTTNTTTTGGTAAGTAATTTTATTTGAAAATTTAACCTTGGTCCTATTAACTGAACTGCCTATATTTTTAAAAAAAAGTAATAAAAAAAATAAAATGCATTGTGCGAACTGGTTGGCACTTTGATTGGTAGCGGTGTCGTAAGTCCCCTGGTGCTCCGAGTTTGAGGCTCGCCTCGAATAGCATGTTGTGGTATATATATGAAATTTAAAACGATCGACGATGAAGTGAAAAATAGAACGAGAAAAATCACATCAGAAAAGAACACGNATATATGAAATTTAAAACGATCGACGATGAAGTGAAAAATAGAACGAGAAAAATCACATCAGAAAAGAACACACAGATTTACGTGGTTCGGCAAATTGCCTACATTCACGGAATTGCAGAGGATTTTACTAATTGAGAAAATTACACCAGTCGATCTCTTCGACAATTACAATAGAAACTTCTCTCTCTCGCTTTTTCACTCTTCTCTCTCTACACCGAGATATACCGAAGATGAAGAAGAAATACGTACAAGAGAAAAAATCTATTTCTCTTCTGCCAAGAGACACCAAGAAGAAATCAAGAAGAACAACCTTCTTCTTCCACTGTCTTCTTCTTCCTTCTGCCAAGCACGCAAAAAACAAATCTTGCGAAAAACACCTGCCGAAGAGGAACCCTCTCAATCGAACCACAGATGGAGACGTAGAAGGAGGGGGCTTTCTGTTTCCGCGAGAGAGAGGCGGGAGGAGCGGTGGTTTTTCAGTTTTTGCACGAGAGACGAAAGGCAGGGTTCAAATCACGAATTTGGAGATCGGGAGCGGAATTCGTTCGCGTAATGGAAGGGGAGGCGGGAGCAGTTAACAACATTTCTCGATTTATTTTATTTTTATTTATTTGATTGGGCTCCACTCAACATAGCACATTATCAGCCTGGGGTGGACCGTAAAATATGGCCGTCCATCATAAAAAAAAAAAAATGAGGTGCATAGGGTTTAGCAGAGATTAACAAGACCCAATCAGCACACCTTTATTTTTTCAAACATTTGCAGTATATTATGAAGTTCTTATGTAATCTTAAGGAGTATTAAAAATTTCTGCTTTAATCACATGTTATTTGTACCAATCATGCACACATTTGGAAGCATAGTGAAATGCTTATTTGTAGCCATGGTGCCCTTTGCGCTACTTCAAGTATACTTTGGGTGGTCTGGTGGGTATGGCTTAGTTTATTTTTTCACTAACTATAATCTTTATTTTTTTGAAGCAAATTCTAAACGTAGATGTAATATGCCACTTTCTAGTTCGCAAAGCTAGCATCATCAAACAGTTCAACTGGAAAGACTTGACAATTGAGATTGCTTTTTGTTGACTTTTGCTTTACATTAACAAGAGTCAATCTTGACCGCTTAGGAATCCAGCTTTTGGGGGCTTGTATCCGAAGCTGATCCCTGGCATCTAACCACCAACCATGAATGTAGATCTATTAAGTTGACAATTCACCTAAAATTCTTCATTCCTCCTGAACTTCTGAGGTGTCCCCATTGTGGATAAGCATTGAAATTTCAAGATTTCTGGCTCCTTGGTCTCCCCCATTGGTTTATACTCTATCAACAATGCCAACTATCTGATGGGGCAACTACTTTGCCTGAGGTTTAGCATCCTTCAGTCCTCACAGCAATTCTTTTGCACTCTCTGCTATGCTTTCAAAACTCTCTAGGGATTTGCCCTGCCCAGCCTTCCTTCCTCTGCTGGACGAATCTCCACAAATATTCATTGGATACCCACTCGATGTATCAAACACATGCTTCCTTATTCTTTCTTCAAAGATGCCAAATGTGTATTGGCACAATGATCCCTCACATCCCTAATGTCTTCTTGGCACTACAGACACTCCTTTCAAGAATTCAATAACATTTTATCGCCATTATCCACCACTTGTCCTAAGATCTCCAAGTGTCTGTGTGTTATGTGTCACATGCTTATATTACGTTAGGCTATTGGGAAATGAGCTCGCATGACTAGGAGCGTATGGCTCCACAACGCATGCCATTTAAAATCATTTTTGGCCACATCAACACCGCTTAAGCCCCACCATTGAATTATCAGCATTTTATGATTTTCAAGTGATTTCAAATTTTAAAATGGTCATGGAGTGATAAGTTAAAATAATGCAAATGATTAAATTGAGCGAACCGATTAAAACTTTTGTATGTCAGTAAATTGATTTGTGACCTTTACCAATTAACACTCAAATTGTTCATGAGCCAGGACATGAAATATATAAATGCAGATAAGTGAATCATCGATTCACTTGGATAAGATAGTAGCTAAATTTAAAGGATTTAGGAAAATTAAAACCGATTGAAGGTAACTTGAGCAGATCAATGGCGTTTGATAAAGATTTGATGAATGGCTAAAATGTCGAGTAATTTAGATTATCTTGTCTCTTCAACATTCATGCGGTCTAGACTTGGGTGGAAGAAGAACACGAACATTGTATTCCATGTTTTGGTTGACTTAGCCTTCTTGTAGCCTTCTTCTTCCTATGACCTGCTCTACTTCCCAAAATACTAATTGTAATTGTTCATGAACTACTTGATGTAAAGGATGACTGCGAATGAGTTTGGAGTTTGTGAGTATTTTCGAGAGAATTAACATGATCCATATGCAAATCACGCTAAACATGTGCACCATGATCTGTGGGGTGGTGACATTTTTTCCTAACAATTTCCTGAGACTGTGAGGATCGGAACTTTATGCCCCTATTCTCGATGAGCAACATGAATGCATTTTTCTCCCAACTAAAAGTCGAGACTTTTCTGTCTGGGAGATTGTAAGAAGAAATATTTCTGTGGCAACAAACGGGTAGAGTTACTAGATGAAGCAAGGGTTTAAGCCAAGCTGTTGAAGAGGCTTTTTCATCCAATTTTTTTTGGCAAATTTGTTGAGTTCCTAGTGTAACTTGAAATACTTGTATGACCTTCCTTGGATCCAACTATGATAGAGTTGTTGTATTTATGGCTTTTATTGTATGAGGGGTAATTTTGCATTTTGGTTTTATTTACTTGTATACCCTAGTCATTCTCTATGAAAGAGACTTAAGGCTTATGATAGGTGTATGGTGAAAAGTGTGAGTTGTAACCCTTAGCTTTTTTCTTTCTCCCATCCAGTGCTAATCAAATCTCCCTCGCCGTGGACATAGGCGAATTAACTTAATGTCTAACCACGTAAATTTTTTGTTTGATTGTTATTGTGTGAATTAATAATTACCTAGTCGGGCATTTTGAAGAATTACGTGAGGCTTGATCCCTTCGGGAGGGGGGTGTATAGGCAACTATCGTGGTGCAGGTGAATTAGAGTTTGGAGCTCATCGGTCATCTCTCACTTATCTGGAAGTAAGAGATGATGTTAAGATTGTTGTATTTATGATTTTGATTGTATTAGAGGTAATTTTTTCTTTTGGTTTTGTTTACTTGTATACCCTAGCCCTTCTTTATAAAAGAGACTCGGGACTTATGAGAGGTGTATGGTGAGAAGTGTGAGTTATAACTCCTAGCATTTTTTCTTTTTCCCATCCGGTGCTAGTGAAATCTCCCTCCCCGTGGACGTAGGTAAATCAACTTAATGCCAAACGACATAAATTTTTTGTTTTTGATTGTTGTTGTGTGAATTTATTTGTTTCCTCATTGTTTCACATAACAAGAGTTTCATTTGGCATGTGCTGCCATAACTTTTGCCAAAGCAGGCCTGAAGAGGGAGGCATAGCCCAAGAAGAAAGCTTTGTTAAAAAATATGGTAAAGGTGATAATAGTTGAGTTTTAAAAGGAAAGGGATACACAGAAGAGATGATTCAGCTGGATTTGTAGATAATGTCGAGGAAGGTGTCTTGAGAAAATGAGAAGAGTGCCCCCTTTGAGAGAGAGGCTGACTTTAGAGGTTCATATTTGGAGGAATGGGCCTAAGGAAGAAATTGCTATGCCGTTCTTCTGAGATACCCATATAAGGACAATGACGAAGCAAGGATCTACACCCTTATGCCATGTTGTTTATGAGCATCAATTTGAGTAGGTTTGAGATTAATGTTGCAAACATAATTTGATTAATACTTTGGTGTTTATGAGCATTAATTTGAGTAGGTTTGGGATTAATTTTACAAATATAATCTGATTAAAGCTAGGCTCGCAAAAGATGAATTGATTAATTGACACGTAAGTAGTGAAGCATATGCAAAACCAGTCCTTGTGGGCAGTGAATATGCCCTTCTCGGGCACTCGACCAAGCATAAGCAAGGAGCAGCACAAATATGCCAAAAATAAGCTAAGGTTCAAGGAAATAAGGCAAGAGAGTTGGCCAAACAAATGCGTGAATTTGATGAATCAGCAAGCAGCAGCACAATTGCATGAAATTTACATGTCAGCCCAGATTTTGCATTCATCTTATAATTCAAACAAGTCATATTTCAACACATAGCTAGATATGGAAATAGATCATCACATTGTCGGACTCACATAGCTCTTCAAAGGGTATTTGTTTTGAATTTAAACGTGCAACATCCTTTTTTTCTCTTATTTTAGAAGATACGACTCCTTTTGTAAATTCCTGAGGTGGACCTTTGTGCTCCTTTTATTTTTTTGATATAGTAATGCAATTGTAACATGTCAAGGATGCAAAAGTGCTCTTCAATTGAGATANACGGGTAGAGTTACTAGATGAAGCAAGGGTTTAAGCCAAGCTGTTGAAGAGGCTTTTTCATCCAATTTTTTTTGGCAAATTTGTTGAGTTCCTAGTGTAACTTGAAATACTTGTATGACCTTCCTTGGATCCAACTATGATAGAGTTGTTGTATTTATGGCTTTTATTGTATGAGGGGTAATTTTGCATTTTGGTTTTATTTACTTGTATACCCTAGTCATTCTCNACGGGTAGAGTTACTAGATGAAGCAAGGGTTTAAGCCAAGCTGTTGAAGAGGCTTTTTCATCCAATTTTTTTGGCAAATTTGTTGAGTTCCTAGTGTAACTTGAAATACTTGTATGACCTTCCTTGGATCCAACTATGATAGAGTTGTTGTATTTATGGCTTTTATTGTATGAGGGGTAATTTTGCATTTTGGTTTTATTTACTTGTATGAAAGAGACTTAAGGCTTATGATAGGTGTATGGTGAAAAGTGTGAGTTGTAACCCTTAGCTTTTTTCTTTCTCCCATCCAGTGCTAATCAAATCTCCCTCGCCGTGGACATAGGCGAATTAACTTAATGTCTAACCACGTAAATTTTTTGTTTGATTGTTATTGTGTGAATTAATAATTACCTAGTCGGGCATTTTGAAGAATTACGTGAGGCTTGATCCCTTCGGGAGGGGGGTGTATAGGCAACTATCGTGGTGCAGGTGAATTAGAGTTTGGAGCTCATCGGTCATCTCTCACTTATCTGGAAGTAAGAGATGATGTTAAGATTGTTGTATTTATGATTTTGATTGTATTAGAGGTAATTTTTTCTTTTGGTTTTGTTTACTTGTATACCCTAGCCCTTCTTTATAAAAGAGACTCGGGACTTATGAGAGGTGTATGGTGAGAAGTGTGAGTTATAACTCCTAGCATTTTTTCTTTTTCCCATCCGGTGCTAGTGAAATCTCCCTCCCCGTGGACGTAGGTAAATCAACTTAATGCCAAACGACATAAATTTTTTGTTTTT
>JXCR01148778.1:1594-51430 GCA_002079205.1 Phalaenopsis hybrid cultivar | reverse complement strand
TATATATATATATTAATGTGATTTGAATGATTTGAGATAAATGAAGTAAAATGTAAGTGTTAGATATGTAAATACATAGGAATTGGGTGGCAGGTATGTAAATGCCCCAATTGATCCCGCTAAGTGGGATGGCTATATGAAATTTTTTTCTTCATTTCCTATTGAGTGTTATATTTTTATTTAATTATAATAGATTAAGATCACTTTTTTATGCAGGACGTCCAATTCTTTTTTTGTTCACATTTGCCTTTCTTAACATCAGTCGAAGCTAAAACATCTACTCTTAACTGAATCATCAGATGATCAATGTTTAATGTGACCAAATCATTTAAGAAGACTCTCTTTTAAGCTTGCCCTCCATAACCTCTACTGAAGCCACAACAATTTTATCATTTATATATTCATTTGACATTTTGTCTCTAAGTGTTGTGCCACTCACTCATCCACCTAAGAATTCTCATCTCAACAACACTTAATTTTGTTTTATGTTTCTCTTGTGAAAACCTACATTTTGTGTCAGAGCATTGCAGGTCTCACCACCATCTTATAAAATTTTACTATCAATTTAGGAGAGAGTAATTATGTAAAATAAATAAAATTTATAATGTTTTAATTTTCTTTAAGACAAAAAATAAATTATATAATAAATTATTTAAATGAATTTATTATTAAAGATTTTAATCGTCTCTTTCAAAATTAAAAATATTTTACTTAGTTTTTCTTATCTTGCAATTCTCCTATTCTATTTCGCTCGGCCTACAATCTCTGGTCCGGACTGCGTCTCTTGCTTCATTGCACATGGCATATGTTTTCTTTTATTTAGAGGCTTATTTGCTAGATCGGTATACTTGTAAATATTCGGGTTTATTTTTTGTTTTGGTATAATCTTTTTTGTTAGGGTGGAGTTGTATTTANTTTAATATATATATATATATATATATATATATATATATATATATTAATGTGATTTGAATGATTTGAGATAAATGAAGTAAAATGTAAGTGTTAGATATGTAAATACATAGGAATTGGGTGGCAGGTATGTAAATGCCCCAATTGATCCCGCTAAGTGGGATGGCTATATGAAATTTTTTTCTTCATTTCCTATTGAGTGTTATATTTTTATTTAATTATAATAGATTAAGATCACTTTTTTATGCAGGACGTCCAATTCTTTTTTTGTTCACATTTGCCTTTCTTAATATCAGTCGAAGCTAAAACATCTACTCTTAACTGAATCATCAGATGATCAATGTTTAATGTGACCAAATCATTTAAGAAGANTAAAACATCTACTCTTAACTGAATCATCAGATGATCAATGTTTAATGTGACCAAATCATTTAAGAAGACTCTCTTTTAAGCTTGCCCTCCATAACCTCTACTGAAGCCACAACAATTTTATCATTTATATATTCATTTGGCATTTTGTCTCTAAGTGTTGTGCCACTCATCCACCTAAGAATTCTCATCTCAACAACACTTAATTTTGTTTTATGCNACTCTCTTTTAAGCTTGCCCTCCATAACCTCTACTGAAGCCACAACAATTTTATCATTTATATATTCATTTGACATTTTGTCTCTAAGTGTTGTGCCACTCACTCATCCACCTAAGAATTCTCATCTCAACAACACTTAATTTTGTTTTATGTTTCTCTTGTGAAAACCTACATTTTGTGTCAGAGCATTGCAGGTCTCACCACCATCTTATAAAATTTTACTTTCAGTTTAGGAGTTAGTAATTATGTAAATTAAATAAAATTTATAATGTTTTAATTTAATTGATATAATGACAATCTTTATTATTCTCTAAGACAAAAAATAAATTATATAATAAATTATTTAAATGAATTTATTATTAAAGATTTTAATCGTCTCTTTCAAAATTAAAAATATTTTACTTAGTTTTTCTTATCTTGCAATTCTCCTATTCTATTTCGCTCGGCCTACAATCTCTGGTCCGGACTGCGTCTCTTGCTTCATTGCACATGGCATATGTTTTCTTTTATTTAGAGGCTTATTTGATAGATCGGTATACTTGTAAATATTCGGGTATATTTTTTGTTTTGGTATAATCTTTTTTGTTAGGGTGGAGTTGTATTTGGATGGAGGATACCCCTTTTTGGGTGCCTATGTATTTTATTTTGTGTTGGGATCCTATTTCCATGTCTTTTGTACCAATTTTTTGAATTTCAACGCGTAGGAAGACAAATAGCTCTCCTTCTTCAATATATATATATGTATAAAATTGCGCATGCTTTCAACAATCAACATATCCGATTATTATAGAACACGTCGTGCAGCGTCCATATTTCATATTTTAATATTATAAAAAATATTAAGATGTCAAAGAGTTGTACTTACAACTTGGCCCTTAATATAATAAATTTATTTTTCCACACCGAATTCTTAATATAAAGATGTTTTTAATGAAATAGACGTTTTCATGCATGGGCAAGATGATGAATTGCGTGTGTTTTTTTCTTCATTTTTATTCGAATATTACGAACCTTTATTTCTAAAGCATGCAATTTGTTACATTATAATTTCAATCTTGTATAATCTTCCATTTCATTTAATCAAAATTTGATATTGACTTATTCTGTACTACTTTTGATAAATATGTGAAGAAATAAATTAACCTTGCCCCTTGACTTTGTGTTTCTAATTCCCAGCTAAAGTTCTTCGAATACTTCAATGTTTTAGCAATTGCACATGTTTTAAATCTAGTATTGCATATTTACATTTAAAGAAAGAAATTTATCAAGTTAATTGATCATATCTGATCAATGGAAACATCATTTTTCCTACATGAAATCACACAATGCATCAAATCAGTTGCATTTAGAAGTCATACAAAACATCATATTAGCTGCAATAACATCATATTAGGCTATCTTGGGCAAGTCAGAAGAACAAGGTTGACATAAACATCTCTTCATTGGAATGGCCAATTCAGAATGTACATAAATCCTACAAGTTCTAAATGAAAAATTGGGTTTCCTACCTGGATAACATCACATTATTGGATATTGACACATTGAACCACTCATTCTTACTATTTACAAAACAAGGAGTCAATTCATTCAAACATAAATAGAGTATAATCTTTGTTGCTCCCCAATCGACAACCTAAACCCATCAAACAATGATGACGGGCGAAACAGATCCAGGAGCATTCTCAAGAAGAAAAGGGGGCATTTACATGCATGCCACGCAATTCCTATGTATTTACATATTTAACACCTGAGCTTTTCTTTTTTACATTTACACCCACCAAATCATCACATCACATCAAAAATACCAGCATTTTAAATTTTTAAAAGTGAAATAAACCTTTTCATGCATAAGTAAGGTGGCATGTATGTAAAAATTGAAGTTTAGGTGTTAGATGTGCAAGGAATTGAGTGGCACTTATGTAAATCTTCCAGAAAAATAGTATTGAGAAATATTCTATAAGAAATTTCTTTATCCCCATCTATTTCTACATTGAGAAATGAGACAGAATGAGATGTTAAATATGTAGAAATAAGTGGAGATAAGACATTAGTTTCTGGTACGTTAGAAATAGACCCAGGCACTCAAATGGAGACCCAAATCAGAACTTACAAAAAAATTAGAAAAAAAAACAAGAGATTTACATCGTTTTAAAATTTTAATTAAACTCCATAAGACATCTGAAAAGTTTTCTTGAATTGACCATATTGCATACAGAGATCAGCACTGTGCTCTTACTAGAATTTTCATTTGGTGTCGATTCAGCAAAGTTTTTAACAAATTCATCAAAATTGTAGCATCAAAACACAGCATGAAACTACTTATTAAGTAATAAGATCTTAGTTGATAGAAAAGGAAAACAAGACAAACTAAAATATTTGCTACAGAAAAACCTGGCACTTTTGCTGTAATGTCATTTTTCGACCATATTCGAGGAGGAAGCTTGTGCACTTGATTTATCATTGTCACCCTTTTCATCAAATTGGATGCCATTAAATATGACCTTAGAGCTCCTATATTGGCTACCAAAGCCACTTCCAAATCCCCACCCAAGGCCAAATCCTACTCCACAACCTCCACCTTCAGATCAAAAATGAAAGGAAGTCCAATCATTAGTGAGAACCTGCGTAAGAGATAGGGGAATTTAAACACATACCACACAATTCTTATGTTTTTGCATATCTAACACCTAAACCATCGTATTTACAGGAATGCCACTCCAAACTTTAACATCAAATCAAAAATGCTACCATCACTATCTTTTCAAATATGAAAAACACATTTTCATGCATATGTTTAGGTCACCAAAGTGTTGTAAGTGTAAATATCAAAATTTGGGTGTTAGACAAATAAATACATAAGAATTGTGTGGTCCGTAGATATAATAAAGTGAGGAGGAGCGAACGCCTACCTACGCCCATACTTAATATAGGGAGCGGCATTCCTAAATACAGAAAGCACAGTAGAAATGAGCACATAAAAAGATAAATCAGCAGATTCACAGCATTCTCCCTATCTATATATGAAATGAGAATGAAGAGATAGTAAGATAAAAAAAAACGGTTCTAAACTTTTCTTTTAGCTTTTTTAATCTTAACAGGGAGGTTGAGAGCCCTTAAAAACAATTCATTTGAAAAATGCTGTCTGCCTGATTATACAACAATATAATGTCACTAAGACTCTTTCAAACAAACTTTAATTGTGTCTTATAAAAGAGCCAACTTAAATATCATGGTAATTATCCAAAAAAATTAACAAAGTGGGAGTAAGTGATTAGAAATGATAAAAGTCACACTTTATCAAAGCAAAAATAATAGAGAAATATGCTAGAGTCACTGGCCTCCAAAACCCCATCCAACTCCAAAACCGCAACCAATTCCAAAACCTGATATAGAGAAATGCACAACAAATAAGTTCACCCCATTCGAAAAGTGCTGCACTTATGCATGATTTGACTAAGAAACGTACCCAAACCAATACCAGGGCCGGTGAAATTTGTAAGCACCATGTCTTGGAATAGAGAAAACTGAAATTTTTGGTGAAACGATGAGCCACGTCAATTTTGGATGACAAAAATATAATATTGGTATTAATGGGGACAAATATAAAAATGAAATTTAGATCTGGGACAAACATTGTTTAATGTCCTCTGGAAAGAATATTAAAGCTTTGATTAACACAAAACATAAAAAAGACATGTGCTTCACGAGTTGAAAATCCAAACATGTAATGAGATTAGCTAATAAAAATTCTTTAAATAAAAATTTAGAGGATAGTAATCATAATTAACAGTGATGATCAGAATGATTTTCAAAAGTATGGTTAAGAAACTTATAAAAAAACCATCATGTGGTTTTGGTTTAGGATGTTAATGATAGACAATCCTCTATACAGAGCTTCTACTCTCTAGACAACTTCAACTCAAAGCCACTCATTCTACAGTCCATTTATGAGGTTCCCTAAAGTCTTGGTAGTTTGGCACAAAGATATCTCGGGACAATAAGTTGGCTCGAATTCTAAAAGGTATGTAATTCAAGACAATAAGTTCCGCATAAGAGTAACTCGACTAGAGTTCTAAAAGGTGTATAATTCCATCATTAGAGGGTTTCTATGTAGATCAAACACATAGAATGTACAATATATGTTTAAATCTGAAGGAAAAGAGAGCACATAAGCATTGTCTTTTATTTGTTTTGGAACGGGAAAAAGGTTAAATTTCTGTAGCTGCGACTTAGAATATGTGCCCCGTGGAAACCTTTCTTTGTGGAGTCGCACTATCACTAGATCCCTAACTTCAAATGTCTTCAACCTACGGTTCTTATCAGCTTGATTCTTATATTAGTGCAAGGAAATAGTCTACTTTTCCATTACCTCACAAAATATTGAATTGATGTCATTTACCAATTTAGTGGCACTCAGACTTTTAGGCTTAGGTAGGATGGTGATATCAACTATAAGGTTAGGACCCTGGTGTAAACAATGCTAAATGGAGAATGGCTGATGGATACCGCAGAATTGAATATGAATTCTGCCTGCCCGAGTAATCCCTCCAATTGCTTGGATCTTTCTTTAGCCACACAACGAATCATCATACCCAAAAAGCAGTTCGCAGCCTTTACTTGTCCGTCTATTTGATAATGATATGTTGCAATTAGACAAATATTTGATCTAAAATGTTTCCATAATCCTCTCCAAGAAAACCTAATAAACTTAACATCATGATCGAATGTCAAACTCCTTAAAATTCCATGCAACCGAAATGTCTTTGAAGATGAGCTTAGCTGTGTTTAATGCATCAAATATCGTTCTGCAAGCAATGAAATGAAACATTTTTGAGAAATCAGCGACAATCATGACTGAGTAGGCACCATGTTAGGTATGACTCATATACCATAAATGAAACAAATGTTGGAGTAGAGCGGAGCCCACGAGCGGAGTGAAGCAAAATGATCTATCCAATCGGGGAAGTTTCATCAATTTGGTACATGGATAATTTAAGTAATTACATGTTGTACTATAGGGTTATATATATATGCCCTATTTGTAACCCTAGGTGAGTGAGATTCTGAATATTGTATTCTGTACTCTTTTTTGAAAATTGAAAAGGAAGACGTCGTTCTGCTCACGAGGATGTAGGCATCTTTGTCGAACCTCGTAAATCTCTGTGTGTTCTTCTGGACTTGTGTTGATTCTTGTTTTTCTTCGCCTTAATTTCTCAACAAGTGGTATCAGAGCCTGGTTCGAGGATAGAGAAGAAAATTTTCGACTGCGTAGGAATAAAGAAGATTTTGGCAAAAGAGATTTGGCGGCTAGGCCAGAGGAGTTCGGTGAATTTCGGGGCTTCAACGATTCGGCGAAGAACTTTAGCGATTCGCGACAGATTGTTGGAGCAGACAGCGAGGAGTTCGCGAAGGGCGCGAATCGCGCGAGAGGACCAGTTTGCGAAGGCGAAGTAGAAGGCGTTCGTGGGAAGTTGGCGGACGGAGACATGAAGAATTGGTCGCGGGAGGTTACAGCCAAGGCAAGAGTTTGCGAAGGCGAAGCCGAAGGCGGTTCACCGACGGAGAATCAAGGAACCTTTCATCTCCACCAAAGGGAATATTCCCTCTAAAACTCGGGAGAAGCTCGCTGCATGCGGAAATTCGTAGGAGAAGTTTCGCTCAGGAGTTTCATGCCGACGTAAACATTCGCGCGGGAGGCGTTCACGAGATTCGATTTCTGAAGCTGCGCGGAGGAGCAGTTCGCATTGCAGCGTGAATCGATGAATTGCGTTGGAGCCGAAAAAGGAAATCTAACCTTTTTTGCAAAGCGGAGGCGGAGCTTTTCTGGAAGGAAAGCGGAGGCGGAGCTTTTCTAGAAGGAAAGCAGAGGTGAAGCTTTTCTGAGNGAACCTTTCATCTCCACCAAAGGGAATATTCCCTCTAAAACTCGGGAGAAGCTCGCTGCATGCGGAAATTCGCAGGAGAAGTTTCGCTCAGGAGTTTCATGCCGATGTAAACATTCGCGCGAGAGGCGTTCACGAGATTCGATTTCTGAAGCTGCGCGGAGGAGCAATTCGCATGGCAGCGTGAATCGATGAATTGCGTTGGAGCCGAAAAAGGAAATCTAACCTTTTCTGCAAAGCGGAGGCGGAGCTTTTCTGGAAGGAAAGCGGAGGCGGAGCTTTTCTGGAAGGAAATCAGAGGTGAAGCTTTTCTGATAAAGAAAGCAGAGCTTTTTTGGAAGGAAAAAATGAGCTTTTCTAGAAAGCGGAGGCTTGGCTTTTCGGGAAGGAAATGAGAGTTTTTCTTAGAAGTTTAAGGAAAAAGTCTTTCTGTGAAACTTATATAAGGGAAATACTTAATTAAGAGAAACTTAATTAAGAGAATAATTCAATCCTTTTTTGGAAAGATTCTTTTGTTTTTCTGAAGAACTTAATTAAGAGAAACTTAATTAAGGAAACTTAATTAAGAGAATATTTCAATCCTTTTTTAGAATGATTCTGCTATTTTCTAGGAAACTTAATTAAGAGAAATACTTAATTAAGGGAATATTTCAATCAATTTTCAAAAAGAATCTGTTTTTTTTATGAGAAACATAATTAAGGAAAATACTTAATTAAGGGAAACNGAAACTTAATTAAGAGAAATACTTAATTAAGGGAATATTTCAATCAATTTTCAAAAAGAATCTGTTTTTTTTCTGAGAAACATAATTAAGGAAAATACTTAATAAGGGAAATTTAATTAAGAGAATTTTAATTAAGAGATTATTTAAAAAAATGTGGCAGGATCAAAGGGAGTACAATTTCTGGCTCAAGTAATTTGAAAAGTCAACAGAGGAATTTGCAGAAGAGCTTGTTGCAGGATAAATTTCAGATGACAATTTCTGGTATAAAATTCGAGGTGGCGACGTTCGTTGGAACTGTTAACTTTGGATTGTGATAAACAAGAGTGAAAGATTTGTTGGCTCAACAAGGAAACTTGAAAGTTTTGCAGACAGAAAAACTAGATGCCATGAAGGATGAAGATTTGAAGAATAATTTAATTTTCTTGGGCACTTCACATAGAAATGGTTTTATTCCTAAAGCAGATAGGGATAGGGAAACCATCAAAATTGTTAAAGGTGCACTGATTGTGATGAAAGAAAAGTTAACTGCATGTAATATCTATAAACTGTTGGAGAGTACAGTTATAGGTGGAGTTCACTGTGTCGGATCATACGATAAAAGTGCAACAAATATGTTGACAAAGTAAGGTACTATCAACAAGTTCTTGCATTGTTTGAAATTGTTAAATGTTTGCAATTGTTAGACTGCATGGTGGCCCAACCCGCATTGGTGCATAAGAAACTCAATGATATATTTCTCCCAAGGGGTCGTATATTCGCCAAGGTAGAGATTTGTTAGGTATGACTCATATACCATAAATGGGACAGATGCAAGAGCGGAGCGGAGCCCATGAGCGAAGTGGAGTGGAAGGATCTATACAATCGGGGGAGTTTTATTATGTGAATTGGGGGTGCAGGGACAACACCCAGCGGTTTGGTACAGGGATAATTTAAGTAATTACATATTGTACTATAGAGTTATATATATGTTTTGTTTGTAACCCTATGTGAGGGGGATTCTGAATCTTGTATTCTGAACTCTTTTCTGAATATTGAAAAAAAAAGTCGCCGCTCCGCTCCCGAGGATGTAGGCATCTAAATCTTTGTGTGTTCTTCTGGATTTGTGTCGATTCTTATTTTTCTTCGCCCTAATTTCTCAACACACCATCCTTGGTTATGGGCAATCCAAGCACATAATTGATGGTTAAGTCTTCCTAAATGAAATCTGAAATGAGCAAAGGTGTATAC
Source organism: Phalaenopsis hybrid cultivar (assembly GCA_002079205.1). NCBI lineage: Eukaryota > Viridiplantae > Streptophyta > Magnoliopsida > Asparagales > Orchidaceae > Phalaenopsis > Phalaenopsis hybrid cultivar. The sequence goes on along the minus strand of JXCR01148778.1, from coordinate 42,095 downwards.
AATCCTATATATTGTCCTTTAATTTTAAACTATTGACAAATAGAACAAATCTCCACGAGTCGATATACATCTCTCCTTAACTTCAACCACCAAAATCGAGATTGAAACAACAACGGCGTTTTGTCTCGGCCTGTATGAGTGGCCAAGCCACCACTATGGCAATCCTTGATAATCTGTTGTCGAAGCAAGTATCTGGGATTCACAGTTGATTACCTTTATATTAGTACTCTTGTTGTATTGAGTAATGTCTTGAAACATTATGTTGTTTGCAATTGTTCCAAATGCTAGAGAACTACATATCATCAGCATACAGTTCACGCAAGCATTCCAGTCCTGTAATGCTCTGTACCGAAACTAATAAGCCCGCATGCCTACTAAAGCATTTGCTATCCTATTACAAGAACATGCATGATGTTTAATTACAAAATTGAATTTTTGTAAAAAGACTATCCAATACATATACAGTATGTTAATATTCTTCCAAGATTACAAAAATTGCAGAGGTTGGTGGTCAATGAAAATAATGAATTTCTGATGCAGCAAAATAATGTTCACAATTATTGCCAACTTATGATTTCATATTATTCATGTTCATAAATAGACCAATTGCGTCGAGTGGGGCTCAATTTTTCACTGGGCTTGCCTTATTGTGTGAATACAGCCCCTACACCCACAACAAATGCATCAGTTTCAACCTGAAAGGTTTCACGAAATCAAGTATGCAGAGAACAAGAGCAAAAACCAACACTCTTTTACCTACTCAAAGTTGCTTAGTCGTTCATTGCCCTAACTGAAAATCCTCTGTTTAATACAACTAATAAGTGGAGCAACAATAGTACTGAAATGGCTAATAAAGGATCTATAGAAGTTGGTGATACCATGAAAGCTTCGAATTTCTACGAGAGAATTGGTAATTGACCAAGATTTAAAAGCTTCAATTTTTCCCGTATATGTTTTTACTCCATTAGTGATAACAAATCCTAAGTAATGAACTTCTATTATAACACCCGCATTTTTCCAAGTTAATATATAGTTTATTGTCGTGTAACTTGGTGAACACCAATTTTCAGGTGCTCCATCAACGAAGAGTTGTATGTTAAGCTTTCTTCAAAATAGAAACAAAAAAATAACCAAGAGAAGGTTTCAATACCTCATTCATGAGACTCATTAATGTGCTTGGAGCACTTCATAAGCCGAATGGCACTCGTTCATTCATCACAAGGTCGAATTATGATTTGGTGATATAGGCTACATCGGTCTAACTTTGTAAGTATAGCAAATTCCACTAATTTTCCTACACTAATTTTCCTAACAGAACTTCAAATTTATGTCATTGAAAATCTAAATTTGACAATAATTTTATTAATTGTCCTGTTGTCCATACATCCGCCACGACCAATTTTCTTTGGAACAAGAAGTGCTCTGACACGGAACTTAAACTATGTCCGATAAACAATTTTTGTAATAAATTGTCTACAATGCTCTAAAGAATTTGATATTCTTTTGATCTTATTCTATAGTGTGGTAAATTGGGTAAACTTGCTCCAGGAATAAAATCTATATGATGTTGAACCGCTTGTAAAGGGAGAAGTTGATTGACAAGCTCCAATGAGCAATATTGGGAAATTGTTGCAACACAGTTTGGATTGGAGGGTGCACCTGCAACACAATTTTCCTCAGTTAACAGTAAAGCAAACATTCGATTTTCTCATATGTTGAAATCCATTGTGTTCCAGAAACAGTTATATAAGCAGATTTTCCACCATTAAATAGTATAAATATTTGCATGACCATCTCCCTTCTCAAATTGTCATGGCCTCCCCAAATTAGTGAACACACATCCATTTCAATGCATCACAAAAAACTTCACAATTAAAATGTTTCCTAATTGAGAATTTTACTCTAGATGGATCAGTGACCAAAACATCAAATCCTCGTTTAATTCAACTGATCTTATTGAGGTTTGGGTTTTACGAAGTTTTCAATCGGAGAGTTTTAACAATTTACTAAGCTATCACATTCTCTGTACAGCTACCATCCACAATCAACTACCAAACCTTGCCTTTGATTGTACATATTGTTCTAAAAATGGAGCGCCGCTAAGATAAGTTTGTTTAAATACTAATTAGACTTTCTCTAACAAACAAAAAATCTTTTGACCTTCAACGGCTGGGAGATCCTCGATTTCTTCTCCTATGAATGGACTGCTATTTGTAATTTCAAGTTCAAAATCAAATTATCCTTCCACCATCTGAATTTGTATGCATTTTGGCATTTATTCGAGCGGTGTCCAGGTTGAAAACATCAGAAACCCTTAAAAGGCTCATGTTTGTGATATGCATTCTCTTGAAACGAGATTGATCCTCACTTCACAACTTGCAGGTATTCCCACACAAAAAATAAAAAATTCCGACAACTAAACATTGAATTTTTCGGGCAAATCCATTAACCAAATGCCAGGCTATTCATATGATCCCCAATTTGTTCCATCATTTTACATTACTCCACGGGTGTGAACACCAGGTGTGAAACTATGGTAGACGAATAACTGCGGGAGAGTGAGGGGTGGGGGATACGAGAGAGAGAGAGAGAGAGAGAAAGGATGATTAGCCTCACCTAAGAGCTTCTCTTCAAGGAGAGCTTCAGTCCTGAGTTGAACACGGAGGACCCAGATTGCGGGGAAAGAAGATCTCCGCAGCCGTTTGGCACGGCGATGAACAAATTTAAAGCGTTAAATAGCACCTAGGGATAGGTAGGAAGGCAGGTTTTTTCTTAGAGGAGAAAATGTTAGCAATGTAAAATTATGTTTCGAGTACTCTCGGAATGTGGGACCCAAAATGTGGGACTCATATGTCATTCTGGTATTAAAAAAAACGTGCGCCCGGCCTGAACCAACTCTAACTTGCATCATTATTCTTAAATTTAATATGTTATAATTAAAATTAAAAAATTACATATTTTAAAAATATTGAGTAAGTGAAAAAATAAATAAACGTATCTCATTCGTGAAAGTTAAGAGAAACAATTGAAATTACTTTATTTTCACAACTTTTAGTGTTTTAAAACTTCAATAATATCGAACACTGATTCACACTTAAATAACACACGTAAAACAAAAATAGTCGGTGTGTTATAGGAATATTCCCCTGTGTTAATTGATTTGGGGTTGTTTTATTCAGAATATTCCCCGTATTATTTCAATTTCTACTGTGTTATTTGGTCTACTAAGAATTTTATTCCAATATTACGCGGCGTTATTTTATATTCGGCGGTGTTATTTGTGAAAAATGAAGTATAATTCGAGTATTATGTGGTGTTATTTGATTACTTTGTGGTGTTATTGGAAGCGTCACAACTTTGGGTTGGATTGGAGCTGGGGCACACGATCAGAAGTTAATTTTTAAAATTTAAAAATAGTGGGTCTGGGTTTCGGATCGGGCGGCCCGGTGAAAATTATATTTTTCGTCTATCTCTTAGGTAAGTCTCGACATTTCACGTGTCCTTATTGGACTTTGAATGTAGATCTACGTTCGGGGTCCCTATATAATATTTTCTCTTCTTATAGAGAGGCCAATTAGTTGTTTCATAAGTATTATGTAGTGCAATTTAGGGGCCATTTGTTTGGGCTTTGGAAACCAGGTTTTAAAGAAAATATCGTTTTATAGTTATTTGATTTCTGCTTTTCCATCTCGTGGTAGTGGAGAAATTATTGCGTATCTGCATGCGGTGTCTGATCCTGATCGTAGATCACGACGATCTACGGTCAGGATATATTTCAGTTTTTTTAACAAAAAAAAATTTATGTGGGGTCCACCGAAATACATCATGACCGTAGATCACCTGATTTACGGTCAAGATCGGATACCGCATACAAGATGCATGCGGTGTGCGTCCGTATGGAATAATTTTTCATGGTAGCGACCACCGTTTCCGTCACCGTTTACGGACGACGTGGTGAGTTCCGCGGTTTGTCATTTGTGGATAAACACTGACATCTATACTCTTCACCTCACCTCGCTCCACACTATCGTGCTCCAGTCGCTGGTCCTCATCTCCATCTCATCGCTGGTAACATTTTCGCAAATCCCCTTCCCCTACATTCTTTTACTCAGTCATTTCCCTTCTCCTACATTCTTCTTCGTCATTATTCTTCTCATAAGCTCTTCTTGAAATGCATTATTTCTGGTGGAGGGATAGAAAAATGGAATTTCCGCTTCTAACATGAAAGAACTACTCATTTAACTTGTGCATGATGAGCTGATTCATCATCCATGCCTTTTACCAATGAGATCTATGGATATATCAAAGTTCCCATGCTTGAAATCTCATCTACTTTTGTAAGTTTTTTTTTCTTGAAATTATTTTCTTATTTCAACATTTTTGTTCGGTTAATGGAGAAAAATTAGCACCACAAAACCATATTCATCCATTCCAGATGTGATAAAGATCTTAGAACAAACTACATAAGTTTATGAATAAATGCAATTATATCGTTATTCAATGAAGCTACTTGAAGATCGAGTGAAGAGGGAGTTTTTCATATCTAGGGCACCTAAAAGGAGAGTTAATTACCTACACTTTTTTTATGAAAATCAAGACAACTAATCCCTATCTTTTATATGTTTTCCCTATGGAGTATGTTTACTCAGTTTTGTATTTGTAGACCATCTGCTCTCATGATTACTGTAGTGTCAACCTAAAATTGTAATGGTGTGTACCTTTTTAATTTTATGATCAAATAGTTAATATTTGTAGTAGTCATGTTTTTTGTTGCGATGATATCAACCGTGTTGTGTTGTGGTATGATGTTGTTGTTCATTTGTATTTACATTGATATGTTCTCCTCAAGATATATTTTATTAAAATGTTTCATTGTTATAAATTCTCATGCGATAGTGAATGCAAATATTCAAAATTTTGTTGCAGCAATGGATGCTACAAATAGAGAATATAAAGCGTTGCATGGAGATTATTACAACAGCTGTATGCCTGTTGATTGAATGCTTTGACTCATACATCAATTGAACTTCATGCATGACCTCAACTTTTAATGGGAATAAATGGAAAAGTGAGATGCACGAGGGAATCCAATGAGATTTCATAACATGTTTTGCATGATTCAACATATCTTCAGTGATTTTTTGAGTGAGCTCCACACTACTTACAATCTTCATGAAGGATTTTAAAATGGCGAGTCAAGTGGTACGTGGAAGAAAAGAGATGTTCAAAGGGGAGAAGTCACATTTAATGCTTTAATCTTTATTTCTACATCTTGAGAAAAATAATTGAATGCATGCTTTGTAATTTTGATAATTGAATGCAAGCTTTGGCATAGTGCCTAGAAAAATTGGTACTTTGCGATTTTTCAGCTCTTAGTCATTTAAAATATTCTTTGTTTTATTACAGGATTATTTTATTAAAAATGAGCTCAAGCAATTCAAGAAGCTTTAAGGGGACCAAACATCGACTAGTTTTGTGATTGCAACATGTTGTGTTGTATTTACGACACAAAAAAGTGACAATATGGAAAGAAAGTTTTATAAATATTCCAAAAATTTAATTAATAAAGGATGCAATTTTTTTCAGTAGGTTGCTGAGCAAAGAGATGCAATCACAAATCGAGGATCTCCCAGCAGATGAAGGTCAAAAGATTTTTTGTTTGTTAGAGAAAGTTTAATTAGCTTTAAAACAAAGTTCCTTATCTTAATGATATTCCATTTTTTTAACAAGATGTACAATCAAAGGCAAGGTTTGATAGTTGATTGTGGATCGTGTATGTACAAAGAATGTGATAGCTTAGGGCCCGTTTGGGGCAGCTTATAAGTGCGGCTGCGTTTTTGAAAACGTTGTCTACCCGTTTGTTTCGCCCGTTCGAAAATATTATATAAAAACGATGTTTCCTTTTATACAAAGCACGCGCGATCAGCGTTCGCACGCGGCGTCTGTCACTTGTTTTACACCTCTACCCCGGGCACAAAAAAAACCTAGCGGGTCCGCCGAAAGCCAGGGAAAGGCATTTGAAGGCGTTTGTTGCTCTTCGTCGCCGAAAGCCAGGTTCCCCTTCCTACACATCTTCCTTCGCTCTCCTCTGTGTGCCCTCCATCCTCGAACCTTCGCTCTCCTTCGCCGAAAGGCATTCAAAGCCGTTCGTTGCTCTCCGTCACCGAAAGCCAAGCCCCCCCTTCCTACACATCCTCCTTCGCTCTCCTCCGGGCGCCCTCCGTTCTCCTTTGCCGAAAGCCAGGTATTTTCTCATCCGTCGCATTTAACAGTGTTGAAAAAGAAGATTATGATATTGTTTTAGAAATTAGGTCATTGCTTGTGAGCTCTTAAAGCTTGTCTTTTTTTTGGTTACATAAATCATTGTTCACAAGTTTACTTCAGTCCTATTCTACTAACTTTACCTCTCTTGTTTCATGTTTTTTGTCCGTTGCCGCTCCTTGCTTTTGTTTCATGCTTTTGTTCATTCACTGCTGCTAGGAAGGAAATTATAAAGATATGAATATGAATATCCATATCTTTGGCAAGGAAGGAAATGGTGTTGGTTTCTCTTCTTTGTTACACTCTGCTTGTTGTATTCCACAACCAGGTTTATTTTTTTGTTTTCATTTTTCTGTATGGCACCTTGGTTTCGTCATTGGGAGAGTTTAGGTGATTTTGANCAGGTTTATTTTTTTGTTTTCATTTTTCTGTATGGCACCTTGGTTTCGTCATTGGGAGAGTTTAGGTGATTTGGAATTTGGTAGTTTGGTGTCCCTGCAGGTAAGTAGTTCCTATTTTCTAAATTTTTTGTTGGCAAGTTGTAAGTATGTTGTTTGATATCTGTATAGTAACTGATTTCAACAATTTATTATTTACTAAATTTTTTCAAGATTGATTTATAATTTCCATTGTTCATTTATGTTGGATGTTTATGGCTCCTTTTGGGGTAATTGTGTTTTTTTTTTTTAATTTTTGCTTATCTTTGATGATTGATGTTTGGTATTTCCTTCTCATTGCAGGGAACTATCCAAAACAGGGGCAGATTGGTCATTTATCCAGAATCAGCTGTTTTTCAAACGCACAAACCAAACAGTTAGTCAGCTTATCCGGATCAGCTGGTTATCAGCAGATTATCAGGATAAGTTGTTTATCAGGATAAGCTGCTTATCAGCATAAGCTGGATAAGCTGCAGCTGCCCCAAACAGACCCTTAGTCAATTGTTAAAACTCTGTAATTGAAAACTTTGAAACACTAAAACTTAATAAGAATAATTGGATTAAACGAGGAGCTGATATTTTGGTCACTGTTTTATCTAGAGTAAAATTCTCAATTATGAAACATTTTAATTGTGTAGTTTTATGTGATGTAATTGAACTGGATGCGTGTTATCATCCTAATGACACTTTTAAGCAGAGGTTTGAATTACAGTATACAGAGTAACCAAATATGTAAGACTACTTTCTAGAGCTCCCAAACAATTTAATTGACTAAAGCAAAAAAAATCTAAAAATGTACACAAATATATTTCAAGCAAACATAGATTTTCATAGTCCAACAGGTTAATCATTCACACACTAAATTATGCCTATAAATAACCGAGTAAGTTAACAATATTCGACCGACAACCATAGAATTAAACTGTCCAAAATTAAAATAGAATTCATGCAATGAAAATTAGACAAAATTATTTCTTCAATTTTTTATCTTCTTTTTATTTACTCAGACAAAATCACTTCAAGATGTTCATCTTCCAATATTTTTTGTTGGCGTGAAAGATATAAAAATATTAGTGATAAGATGAAAAAATACACATACTCTAAAAACTAGTTTTTAAGAAAAAATACCAAAGTTTTCAAACTACACGTGGAAGATCTAATCTAATTAGATGAGCATATTAGTATCTTCACTGCCCTTGTAGAGAGTGAACTTCTATAAACATTAAGAACTCACTAAATGCAGATTCTAAAACAACAGTTGTTATTGGAATTGACAATATATCTTTAGTCATTTTGGATAAACAATGATATTTGAGAGCATTCAACTTCCACCACTCAAGAATATCAAATTGTTCATTATTAACCAAAAATAGCTTGAATTGAATCATATGAAAAAATAAAATCAGTAAATGCAAGTATACAATCAAAATTTTATGGATTAATTAAATCACTTGGCAACTCTGAAGATACATTATCACTTATAGAACTGAAACTAACAATATCGCTTGCATAATTATTATAGAGTTCTCACATAACATCTTCAACTAGTTGAATTTTTTAGTCTAATTCAACCAATTTGTACATCTTAGCAAAACTAAAATGTATGAAGTTTATTTTCAATCAAGGGCCCAAAACAGTTGCAACAGACATTAAGAAATTGCACACACACTAATATTCAATCGAGGAGTCTCATATCAACATGTGTTATACTTGTATGTTGGTCTTTGCCTACTATCGCTTGATCATTGCCTTGATATGGAGTTGTTTGTTGGAGATTTATGGGATGAGGAATAAGGTGTGATGTGGCGTCAGAGTACACCACCCAGTCCTGTGACTGTAATTGTGTTTTGAGAGTTGTGGGCAAGACACGGGAAGGTGGTTTATACTATAAGTTGGCCCTATGCCAACACTCAATAGTTGAGTGACCTTTTTTTTTTTAGCAAATTTGACAAATAACAGCTAGTTTGGTTCTTTGTTGGTTGTTGTTGTTGGTATTTTTAGTGTTGGTGAAATTCTTGATGGATTCATTGATGAGATTGCATTCTTTGCTATGAAGAAGAACATAAAAGCCTTCCAACCCGATTGGGTTCAACGAGGTGCGAATAGTGGTTTTGAAATCAGGGTAACTAGATGGTAGCTCATTGAGGGTATAAAGGATGATGTCTTATTTGTCAACTTTTGAGCCTACCGCAGCTATGTTGTCCACAAGATTTTGTATTATCATAAGATATTACTGTCATAGTAGTTGTACCCATCATGACATTATGAAGTTTATTTTTTAATTGAATAATCCTTATCAGTAAGTTGACCGAAATTATTTCGTGACGATGTTCCATATTTCGACATTTTTTGTGGAGATGAAGAAGATTAGAAAAAATTGCAGGGGAAATAGCGGAAAGAATTGGCACGTCAAGATTTTTGTCTATAAGTTGCCACAAATAATAATTTGGGTTTTCTTGTGAGGTGTTATTGTCATTGAGGAGAAATCTGTGTGGGAGGGGATTGTTGTAATAAAAAACGGATTCATATCCGTTTGCGGTGAGGAGTTTATAAAGATTTGCATCTTTCAAACAAGACGGTTGTCCTGAGTTAAAAGAAGTGGTAACCCATTCTTGATGTGCCTCATCCGATTTTGAGGACACCCAGTGCTTTGTTGTTGTTCTTGTGTGTCTGTGAATGGAGGAGACTACATCATAAAGGCAAGAAGGCATGCTCTAAAACCAAGATAAGAAAGAAACCAGAAGAAACAAATAGAGATGGAGAGAAGCCAGCCCACTTAAAAGATAGGGATATAATAGGCAATGCACATAAATTATAAATAATATAAAGTGCTATCTGTTNAATTGTAGTTTGTTAAAAAAAATAAGTGAAACTTACATACCAGATAATTCTTATTATGTATTTACATATTTAGCCTCCAAACTTTGATATTTACTTGTTTGTGAAATTTTGTGTTTCGATTTTAAAAGATAATATGTGATATTTTTGATGTAATGTTAAATATTTGGTATAATGAAAATATCAATGTTTAGGTGTTAGGTATATAAATACATTAGAATGATGGGGTATCTATGTAAATAGCAATAAAAATAATTATGATATTTAATTACTTAATTAACCTTATAAATCATTTATTTACTTATTCAATTATTAGAAATAATATGTGCTAAAAGATTCGTGGTGTAGTGTAGTTGATATTGTCTTAGCATTGTATGAAAATTTAGCACAAATTCGGATGAAAGAAAAACGGCCAGTAGAGAAACTAAANAATTTAAATCTTCTAGTAGCGTCATCAAATTCTTGTAATTGTCGATTTACAAAAAGAAAAAGGTCGGTCAGGGGGTCGACCCGAATCTAAAAGTTAAACGGGTTAGAATTTTTTAACCGAACCTGAATTTATCGAGTATGGTGTGGGTTGAGTTGACATTTTAGTCCATTTTTGACACCCCTACTCCGTACCATACGTCCTACAACCTAATTTTATATCTCATTATATAGACCTCACTGCATGTACATAAGCTCTAACATATGAATAAGAAGAAAAAGAGAAGATAGATGATCAAATCTTGAACCCTCAAAATACTCTTTCACAACCTCTCTGAGATAATGGTTCCGTCTTATTTCCACTTCTTTCATAAGGTCTATTCCAACTTATAGAATTCACCAATTATATTAGACTCCATGCCTCAAAAGAGCTCACCACTCCAACATTATTTTTTTTGGATTGACCAATCAACTATTTGACATTTCCTTCCTTTAATTATGCTTTGGATGTCTTGTAGTTAGAAAATTGACTAACTTAACTTCTGAGAATCAACACATATATCGTCTTTATTTACATGAATCTAAAGATATTGGACTTTATGGACTACTATGAAACAAATAATTATCCAGATAGGTACATCGTCTTTATTAACATGAATCTAAAGATATTGGACTTTATGGACCACTATGAAACAAATAATTATTCAGGTAGGTGGACAATAAATAGAATTTTAAATCAAACATATCCCTCAAAACTTATGTATTTACATTTATAACATTTAAATTTTAATTGGCACTAATTTGTCATCCCACAGTCCTATCTAGATGTCAGAAAAAAGTTGTGTACGTCTTGCACTAGATACTCAATAATCTAGATTTTATCTGCGTTATACCCCGTAACCCAAGTAAAATGTAAAATTCAAATTTCTGAGATATCGCTATCGAAATATCGCCCATTGTGCACGTGAAGAAGCCAGCGGAAATAAATATTTCAATGAAATCGTAGCATGCGACTGCATCGACTTAGAGGAAATTCTTACCAAGGCTATCCCTCTCAATCTCCATCTCCCCATCGCCGATGAGAATGAGCTGGTGGTGGTCCGGTGCGATCGACGCCGTCAAAAAGAATCTCGACGATCAGTTCATCCCCGCCGCCGGCAACTATCAAAGTGTCGGCCTCGTGATCGGCGCCACCGGCATTGTCGGCATGAGCCTCGTTGAGATCCTCCCTCTTGCTGACACCCCCGGCGGCCCCTGGAAGGTCTACGCCGTCTCCCGCCGCCCCCGTTCTGCCTGGCTTCCTTCACCCTCCGACGGCTTCAATGTGGAGTGCATTCAATGCGACATCTCCGATCCCGCCAATGCCCTAGCTAAACTCTCCACCCTCACAGATGTCACCCATATCTTCTACGCCGCTTGGGCCAGTCGCGAATCCGAGGTCGAGAACATCACCGCTAACACCGCTATGCTCCGCAATGTCCTCGACGCCGTTCTTCCCTCCGCCCCCAATCTGCAACACGTTTGCCTCCAAACCGGTCTCAAGCACTACCTCGGCGGCTTCGATTCTTTAGATAAGTTCCAACCGCATGAACCCCCATTGCACGAGGATCTCCCTCGTCTCCCTGCCCCTAATTTCTACTACGCACAAGAGGATGCCCTGTTTGATTCCCTTCGCAGCCGCGACGGTGCTGTCACTTTTTCCGTTCATCGTCCCTCCCTCATTTTCGGTTCTTCACCCACCAGTATCTTGAACATCGTTTGCACGCTTTGCGTCTACGCTGCGATCTGCAAGCGTGAGGGCGAGCCGCTGCGGTGGCCCGGGAGTCAGCTCGGTTGGGATTGTTTCAATGTTGCTTCGGACGCCGATCTGATCGCGNTGCCCTGTTTGATTCCCTTCGCAGCCGCGACGGTGCTGTCACTTTTTCCGTTCATCGTCCCTCCCTCATTTTTGGTTCTTCACCCACCAGTCTCTTGAACATCGTTTGCACGCTTTGCGTCTACGCTGCCATCTGCAAGCGTGAGGGCGAGCCGCTCCGGTGGCCCGGGAGTCAGCTCGGTTGGGATTGTTTCAATATGGCTTCGGACGCCGACCTGATCGCCGAGCAGCAGATATGGGCGGCTGTGGATCCGAATGCGAAGAATGAAGCGTTTAACTGCAGCAACGGAGATGTGTTCAAGTGGAAGCATTTGTGGACAATACTTGCGCAGCAGTTCGAATTGGAGGCGGTGGGTTATAATGGAGAGGAGGAAAGGTGTAAATTGCAGGTGGCGATGAAGGGGAAGGAAGAGCTCTGGGACAAGATCGTTCAGGAGAATCAGCTTGCTCCGACGAGGCTGGAGGAGGTGGCTAACTGGTGGTTCGCTGACGCTGTGCTGGAATTTGGGGGTTTCTTGGATTCCATGAACAAGAGCAAGGAACATGGTTTCTTCGGCTTTCGCAATACTCGCACTTCCTTCGCTTCGTGGATTGAGAAGATCAGAGGTTGCAAGATTGTTCCTTGACGTTGATTATACGCTCTGTGTATGTATTTCAGCGCATAGCTTCTGTTATTTTCTGAACTGTTGTGGTTGAATCTGTTTGCTGTTTTCAAGTTGAGTAATGACGCTGTTCTTCATGAAGGTAATAGCTTTGGTGCTTGCTGATATCAATTAAAAATCATCTCAAGAAAATTGTAGTTTGTTAAAAAAAATAAGTGAAACTTACATACCAGATAATTCTTATTATGTATTTACATATTTAACCTCCAAACTTTGATATTTACTTATGGGTGAAATTTTGTGTTTCGATTTTCAAAGATAATATGTGATATTTTTTATGTAATGTTAAATATTTTGTATAATGAAACTATCAATGTTTAGGTGTTAGGTATATACATACATTAGAATGATGGGGTATTTATATAAATAGCAATAAAAAAAATTATGATATTTAATTACTTAATTAACCTTATAAATTATTTATTTACTTATTCAATTATTAGAAATGATCCGTGCTAAAAGATTCATGTTATAGTATACTCGATATTGTCTTAGCATTGTATGAAGATTTAACACGAACTCGGATGAAAGAAAAACGGTCAGTAGAGAGACTAAAATTTTTTACGTGAAAAACCCGTAGGGCGTGATCCAGCTGAAGAGTTTCACTGTAAGTTGATGATTACTAAAACTCATTGTCCCACAAACCGAAATTAATTACAAACTCTCCTGAGTTTCAACGTTGACGCTCAAATGAACTTGTTAGAAAAAATAACGACAACTGATTAACAATGGTTGACCGGCAAGTGGTGATAGACAATGGTTAACGGCGGTCGGCGGTGATTGACAGCGGTCGGCAGTGGTCAACGATGACAAGAGTTATGTTTAACTTTAGCATCTTCTCAAAGCTTCGAGTTCTTTTTAAAGCCTCAATTTCTTTTTATCCTTTTTCATGAGAGAGATGATACTCTATTTATGGAGTTTTAGGAGCAGTTAATACAAGAGTATGAATCACTTTTGATCGGACACTCCGGAGAGGTCTCTCAACCGGAAGGCGTTTGATGGACATTTGAAAATCTTAACGATGTCGAAATTGAGGAATATTGGGCTCGTTGAATTTTTTTTGTCGAGACGCTCAATTTGACCACGAACTTGTCTGATTCAACATTTATTTTATTTTCCAAATGTGTCAGGAAAACTTCGAAACACAATTTGACGACTTGATCTGGGCTCAATTTGGTTCATATTTGATCAATGCTGGTACCATTACGTCCATCTCATCGAGTCAGCCAGTTTGATGATAAACTTGTTGAAATCTAAACTTCAGATGATTTTTTATCAAGGTTTGAATATTTCTTGCTTAAAAGATTGCTTCAAGATCTGTGTCATCCTTTGGGATTTGTGTCGTCTGATGGAATTTGTTCATGATGTGCCGGTTGCCCCCTTATTTTCAGTCAAAACCGTTTCTGTGTTTAAATAATAATAATAATATAAATATATATATTAAAGCAACGGAGCTTTGCTCAGTTTGTCTGTGGCATTGGCTTCACGCAGCGGGTGGCGGGTTTGCATATATATGGATTTTTTTTTACGACTAAATTAGACTTGCCCGAAAATAAGAGGGCAATTAATATGCCACCAACAAATTTTCATCATCCAACATGAATCTTGAGGCAATACACAAATCTCGAGGCAATCTTTCAAATAAGAAATGTTTAAACTTCGTTAAAAACTCATTCAAAACTTCGATTTCAACAATCAAACTGGTTGGCTCGACAAGAGGAATCCAATGTTACCAAAACTAGTTCAATCCGAGTCAAGTCAAGCTCATCTCAAGTTATTAAATGACTCTTAAAAGTTTTTCGGACATATTTAGAAATTTAAATGAATATTGAATGTAGCAAGCCTAAAGTTGAATTGGTTGTCTCGACAAGAAGAATCCAACGAGTTAAGGATTGCTAAATTCCGACATCGTTAAGACACTTAAATGTCCACCAAACGTCATCTGATCAAATCGATCAAAGTTGCTCATAATCCTGTATTAATTGCTCCCAAAACACTATAAATAGAGTCTCGCCACTCTCATGAGGGGGGAGTTTGATGCTTGAGAAAAAAACTTAAAGCTTTGAGAACGAGCTGAAGTCCAGCACTATCCTTGTCACAGTCAATCGTTGCAGGTCTTCATCGACCACGACCGACCGCTCTCGACCACTGCCGACTTCCGTCGATTAACGCCTAGCGTCGCCGATCATCATCAATCACTGTCAATCACCTTCAACCACTGCTGGCCTCTGTCAAGCACTACTGTCGCCGTCAATCACCACAAATTATTGTCGACCACTGCTGACCTGAAGCCACCAATTGACGTTTTAACTTGAAAAACCTAGTGACTATTCCCGTCTGTGGGACAATAAGTCTCTGTAATTATCAACCTACAGTGAACTTACAACATGGTCAGATCCCATGATTTTTTTTACGGGTTTTATACGTAAAAAATTATGGTGTCATTAGGGTTTAGGGTTTAGGGTTAAATTCTTCTTCATAAATATGTGTTTAATTCTCGTGCAACACTAAACCCTAATGACACCATAAGTTTCTAAAGCTGCTGCTGTATTTGTGGTGAAAATTTTTCATATGGAGTCCGGACACAGCTGTACATGTGGAGTCCAGTAATATGTCGTCACGTGCACTACATCACGGATGTTATTTGAGAGTTATTGAGGGATTATTACGGGAGTTAAAACAAGGGGTTATTGAAGGGAACCACAAATTTTATTACAGGGTTATTGCAGAGGTTATTGTAAAAGATTATTGGAGTGGAATCAAAATGGTTATTGAATGATTATTGAGGGTTAATGAAATTAATACCCAATAACCCCCAAAATCTCCCAATATCTCCCTATAATATCTAGGATTCCACTCCAATGGGTGATATGGGGTTACAGTATTTTTTAAAGTGGGCCCATGATATGGTATGTTAGTGAAGTCCCCACAACTATGCCCGGAAACCTTATGAAAAATTTTCTAGTATTTTGTGAGGGTGTATATGCGGGGAATTCCGTCCTGCAACAGCGATACCCTGCACATTTTAGAAGATAAGAACGAAGTAGGTAGTCAGGTGACCTTTAAGCGACAAGACGTATGACGACGTGGATGGTGTCAAGGCGGAATATTTTCTCCATTTAACCAACGCGACCTCGCAGCCCGTTCTCGCTTCCTCTCAATCTCAATCTCCGCANACTTGCGCAGCAGTTCGAATTGGAGGCGGTGGGTTATAATGGAGAGGAGGAAAGGTGTAAATTGCAGGTGGCAATGAAGGGGAAGGAAGAGCTCTGGGACAAGATCGTTCAGGAGAATCAGCTTGCTCCGACGAGGCTGGAGGAGGTGGCTAACTGGTGGTTCGCTGACGCTGTGCTGGAATTTGGGGGTTTCTTGGATTCCATGAACAAGAGCAAGGAACATGGTTTCTTCGGCTTTCGCAATACTCGCACTTCCTTCGCTTCGTGGATTGAGAAGATCAAAGGTTGCAAGATTGTTCCTTGAGGTTGATTATACGCTCTGTGTTTGTATTTCAGCGCATAGCTTCCGTGATTTTCTGAACTGTTGTGGTTGAATCTGTTTGCTGTTTTCAAGTTGAATAATGGCGCTGTTCTTCATGAAGGTAATAGCTTTGGTGCTTGCTGATATCAATTAAAAATCATCTCAAGAAAATTGTAGTTTGTTAAAAAAAATAAGTGAAACTTACATACCAGATAATTCTTATTATGTATTTACATATTTAGCCTCCAAACTTTGATATTTACTTGTTTGTGAAATTTTGTGTTTCGATTTTAAAAGATAATATGTGATATTTTTGATGTAATGTTAAATATTTGGTATAATGAAAATATCAATGTTTAGGTGTTAGGTATATAAATACATTAGAATGATGGGGTATCTATGTAAATAGCAATAAAAATAATTATGATATTTAATTACTTAATTAACCTTATAAATCATTTATTTACTTATTCAATTATTAGAAATAATATGTGCTAAAAGATTCGTGGTGTAGTGTAGTTGATATTGTCTTAGCATTGTATGAAAATTTAGCACAAATTCGGATGAAAGAAAAACGGCCAGTAGAGAAACTAAATTTTTTACGTGAAAAACCCATAGGGCGTGATCCAGCTGAAGGGTTTCACTGTAAGTTGATGATTACTGAAACTCATCGTCCCACAAGCCGAAATTAATTACAAACTCACTTGAGTTTCAACGTTGACGCTCAAATGAACTTGTTAGAAGAAATAAACGATAATTAATAGCGATCGACGACGACCGGCAAGTGGCGATTGGCAATGGTTGACGGCGGTCGGCGGTCATTGACAACGGTCGGCAGTGGTTAGCGGTGACAGGAGTTATGCTTAACTTTAGCTTCTTCTCAAAGCTTCGAGTTCTTTTTAAAGCCTCAATTTCTCCTTATTTTTTTTTCATGAGAGAGATGATACTCTATTTATGGAGTTTCAGGTGCAGTTAATACAAGAATATGAATCACTTTTGATCAGACAGTCCGGAGAGGTTCTCTCTACCGGAAGACGTTTGATGTACATTTGAAGATCTTAACGATGTCGAAATTGAGGAATATTGGGCTCGTTGAATTTGTCTTGTTGAGACGCTCAATTTGACTACGAACTTGTCTGATACAACATTTATTTTATTTTCCAAATGTGTCAGGAAAACTTCGAAACATGAGCTAACGACTTGATCTAGGCTCGATTTGGTTCATATTTGATCAATGATGGTACCATTAGGTCCATCTCGTCGAGTCAGCCAGTTTTATCATAAACTTGTTGAAATCTAAGCTTCGGATGACTTTTTATCATGGTTTGAATATTTCTTGCTTAAAAGATTGCTTCAAGATCTGTGTCATGCTTTGGGATTTGTGTCGTATGATGGAATTTGTTCATGATGTATTGGCTGCCCCCTTATTTTGAGTCAAAACCATTTCTGTGTTTAAATAATAATAATATAAATATATATATTAAAGCAATGGAGCTTTGCTCAGTTGGTTGGTGGCATTGGCTTCACACGGCATGTGGCGGGTTTGATATATATATGGATTTTCTTGGACGACTAAATTAGACTTGCTCGAAAATAGTAGGGCAATTGATACGCCACCAACAAATTTTCATCATCCAACATGAATCTCGAGGCAATACACAAATCTCGAGGCAATCTTTCAAGTAAGAAATGCTCTAACCTTGGTAAAAACTTATTCATAACTCTGATTTCAACAAACTTACAGTCAAACTGGTTGGCTCGATAATAAGAACCCAATGTTACCAAAACTAGTTCAATCCTAGTCAAATCAAGCTCAGATCAAGTCATTAACTTACTCTTAAAAGTTTTTTGAACATATTTAGAAATTTAAATGAATATCGAATCTAGCAAGCATATAGTCGAATTGGTTGTCTCGACAAGAGGAATCCAACGAGTCAAGGATTGCTAAATTCTGACATCGTTAATACACTTAAATGTCCACCAAACGTCGTTTGATCGAACCGATCAAAGTTGTTCATATTCCTGCATTAATTGCTCACAAAACACTATAAATAGAGTCTCACCACTCTCATGAAGGGAGAGCTTGATGCTTGAGAAATAACTTAAAGCTTTGAGAACGAGCTGAAGTCCAACACCATCCTTGTCCCAGTCAATCGTCACAGTTCTTCATCGACCACGACCGACCGCTCTCGACCACCGCCGACTTCCGTCGATAAACGCCGAGCGTCATCGATCACCACCAACCGCCGCCGATAGCCGCCAATCACTGCTGGCCTTCGTCAAGCACTATTGTCGTCGTCAATCACCACAAATCATTTTCGACCACTGCTGACCTGAAGCCACCAGTTGACATTTTAACCTGAAAAACCTAATAACAATTTCACGTATGTGGGACAATAAGTCTGTGTAATTATCAACATATAATGAACTTCCAATTTGGTCAGATCCCATGATTTTTTTTTCTTTACGGGTTTTATACGTAAAAACTTATGGTGTCATTAGGGTTTAGGGTTAAATTCTTTTTCATAAATATGTGTTTAATTCTCGTGCAATACTAAACCCTAATGACACCATAAGTTTCTAAAACTGTTGTCGTATTCGTGGAGAAAATTTTTTATATGAAGTACGGACGTAGCTCTACATGTGGAGTCCAATAATACATTGTGGATGTTATTGGAGGGTTATTGATGGGTTATTACGGTGGTTAAAGTAGTGAGTTATTGAAGTGGAACCGTGGAGGTTATTGCGGGTTATTGTAAAAGATTATTGGAGGGGAACCACGATGGTTATTGAATGGTTATTGAGGGGCTATTCCAGCATTATTGAAATTATTACCTAATAACCCCCAATCTCCCTCAATATCTCCTTATAATATCTAGGGTTCCACTCCAGTAACATGGGTGATTTGGGGTTATACTACAATATTTTTTTAAGTGGGCCCATGATATGGTATGTTAGTGAAGTCCAAAAGCAGAACTATGCCCGGAAACCGTATGAAAATTTTTCTAGTATTTTTGTGAGGGTGTATATGGCAGGCGGGGAATTTCGTCCTGCAACAGAGATAGAGGCGCTACACATTTAGAAGATAAGAACGAAGTAGGTAGTCAGATTAAAGTAGGGGTGTAAATGAGCCGAACACGAGCGCGAGCGAGCCTAGGCTCAGCTCGTGTTCGACTCGTTTTTTATTTCGAGCTCAAAAAGTGTGTTAGTGTTCGGCTCGTTTGCTTAGCAGGCCAAACACGAGCCGTTCACAAACAAAGAGTCGTTTTAAAACCTTAATCACGTAGTCATAATATATTAAGGATTGAGATAATATTTAAAACATCATTTGAATATGATTTAATAATTTTTATTCTATTTTCTTCNGCTCGTTTGCTTAGCAGGCCAAACACGAGCCGTTCACAAACAAAGAGTCGTTTTAAAACCTTAATCACGTAGCCATAATATATTAAGGATTGAGATAATATTTAAAACATCATTTGAATATAATTTAATAATTTTTATTCTATTTTTTTTATTAATAGTTTTAATTGATTATAAAGTATTGTAGCCTTGTAGTCAATTGAATTTTTTAAAAATATTACTTATGAAAGATATATAAATAATTAATTAATATTATTTTAAGTTAAAATGAGCACGAACAACAGCACCTCAATGAGCCAATCACGTGTTGTGACAAAGCTGCCTTTAAGCGACAAAATTTTCCGCCGCCGCTGACGTATGACGACGGGGATGGTGTCAAGGCGGAATATTTTCTCCTTTTAACCAACAAACGCGACCTCACAGCCCCTCCTCGGTTCCTCTCAATCTCAATCTCCGCGTCGCCGACGACAATGAGCTGGTGGTGGTCCGGTGCGATTGGCGCCGTTAAGAAGAAGCTTGACGATGACTCCAGCATAGCTGGAGGCAAGCATCCTAGCGTCGGCCTCGTGATCGGCGCCACCGGCATCGTAGGCATGAGCCTTGTCGAGATCCTCCCGCTTCCTGACACCCCCGGTGGCCCCTGGAAGGTGTACGCCGTCTCCCGCCGCCCTCGGCTTGCCTGGCTTCCTTCCCCCTCCGACGGCCTTAACGTCGAGAACATCTTGTGCGACATATCTGACCCCGCTGATGCCCTAGCCAAACTCTCGCCGCTCACCGACGTCACCCATATCTTCTACGGTGCTTGGGCAAATCGCGAATCCGAGATCGAGAACATCGCTGCTAACACCGCTATGCTCCGCAATGTCCTCGACGCCGTTCTCCCCTCCGCCCCCAATCTACAACACGTTTGCCTCCAAACTGGTCGCAAGCACTACCTCGGCAGCTTCGAATCCTTAGGTAAGGTCAAGCCGCATGATCCCCCATTTCACGAGGATCTTCCTCGTCTCCCTGCCCCCAATTTCTACTACGCACAAGAGGATGTCCTATTCGACTCCCTTCGCAGCCGCGACGGCGCAGTCACTTTTTCTGTTCATCGTCCCTCCGTCATCTTNCAAGCACTACCTCGGCAGCTTCGAATCCTTAGGTAAGGTCAAGCCGCATGATCCCCCATTTCACGAGGATCTCCCTCGTCTCCCTGCCCCCAATTTCTACTACGCACAAGAGGATGTCCTATTCGATTCCCTTCGCAGCCGCGACGGCGCAGTCACGTTTTCTGTTCATCGTCCCTCCGTCATCTTCGGTTTTTCACCCACCAGTCTCATGAACATCGTTGGTTCGCTTTGCCTCTACGCTGCCATCTGCAAGCGAGAGGGCAAGCTGCTGCGGTGGCCCGGGAGTCGGATCGCTTGGGAAGGGTTCAGCGATGCTTCCGACGCCGATCTGATTGCCGAGCAGCAGATCTGGGCGGCTGTGGATCCGTTTGCGAAGAATGAAGCGTTTAACTGCAGCAACGGGGACGTGTTCAAGTGGAAGCATTTGTGGACCATATTGGCAGAGCAGTTCGAATTGGAGGCTTCGGGGTATAATGGAGAGGAGGAGAGGTTTAAATTGGAGGAGGCGATGAAGGGGAAGGAAGAGCTCTGGGACAAGATCGTTCAAGAGAATCAGCTTGCTCCAACGAGGCTGGAGGTGGTGGGTAACTGGTGGTTCGCTGACATTATGCTGAATGCGGAGGAACACCTGGATACGATGAACAAGAGCAAGGAACACGGTTTTTTGGGGTTTNATGAAGGGGAAGGAAGAGCTCTGGGACAAGATCGTTCAAGAGAATCAGCTTGCTCCAACGAGGCTGGAGGTGTTGGGTAACTGGTGGTTCGCTGACATTATGCTGAATGCGGAGGAACACCTGGATACCATGAACAAGAGCAAGGAACACGGTTTTTTGGGGTTCCGCAATACTCGCAATTCCTTCGTTTCGTGGATTGATAAAATGAAGCATTGCAAAATTGTTCCGTAACGTTGTCCACCTTCTTCGTGTTTGTATTTCAGTATATTCCTTGTATAAGATGAAGCATGTATGATTTCTGAACTGTTGTGTTTGGAACTGTTGGAGTTTTCGAGAGGATTAATATTCAGAGTCTCTCTTCTATGATTTTGTTGTTGTGGTTGGCTAAGCTTCAAGAAGGTAACTCTTATGCTTGTTGTTATCATTTCAGTAGCCCATTAAACTTCATCAAATTTTTCTAAACCAAATTTAATTGATGTGTAAAGTTCTGTGCTTGACTGCTCATTCCATTTTTTTTTTCTTTTTTTTCTTATTTAGGAAGCATAAGTTAAATTTTGGCTGATTGGATCTTTCCTATTGTTAGGAGCATTCTTCTAGCACACCTAAAACCAGTTGTGTCAAGTTTACCTCAACTTCGTTGGCAAGGAACAGTTGGNTAACGTTGTCCACCTTCTTCGTGTTTGTATTTCAGTATATTCCTTGTATAAGATGAAGCATGTATGATTTCTAAACTGTTGTGTTTGGAACTGTTGGAGTTTTCGAGAGGATTAATATTCAGAGCCTCTCTTCTATGATTTTGTTGTTGTGGTTGGCAAAGCTTCAAGAAGGTAACTCTTATGCTTGTTGTTATCATTTCTGTAGCCCATTAAACTTCATCAAATTTTTCTAAACCAATTTTAATTGATGTGTAAAGTTCTGTGCTTGACTGCTCATTCCATTTTTTTTTTCTTTTTATTTATTTATTTAGGAAGCATAAGTTAAATTTTGGCTGATTGGATATTTCCTATTGTTAGGAGCATTCTTCTAGCACACCTAAAACCAGTTGTGTCGAGTTTACCTCAACTTCGTTGGCAAGGAACAGTTGACACATTGAATATATCATATTGAACTTTCAAGAGATATGACTTCATTGGTTCTAGGATCACTTAGGTCCCTTCTTCATTTTTATTCTTATTAGTATGGTTCATGTGTTATATATGAACAAATTTGAATTGAACACTTCAATGTTACAACTCGCTAGGACTAGGCCAAAGAGAATGAAGTTGGCTAATGGCTTCACATGGATNCAAGAGAATCAGCTTGCTCCAACGAGGCTGGAGGTGGTGGGTAACTGGTGGTTCGCTGACATTATGCTGAATACGGAAGAGCACCTGGATACCATGAACAAGAGCAAGGAACACGGTTTTTTGGGGTTTCGCAATACTCGCAATTCTTTCGTTTCGTGGATTGATAAAATGAAGCATTGCAAAATTGTTCCGTAACGTTGCCCACCTTCTTCGTCTTTGCATTTCAGTATATTCGTTGTATAAGATGAAGCATGTATGATTTCTGAACTGTTGTGTTTGGAACTGTTGGGGTTTTCGAGAGGGTTAATATTCAGAGTCTCTCTGCTATGATTTTGTTGTTGTGGTTGGCTAAGCTTCAAGAAGGTAACTCTTATGCTTGTTATCATTTCAGTAGCCCATCAAACTTCATCAAATTTTTCTTAACCAATGTTAATAGAGGTGTAAAGTTTTGTGCTTAACTGCTCATTACGTTTTTTTTGTCTTTTCGTTTTTTTATTTAGGGTGCGTAAGTTCAATTTTGGTTGATTGGATATTTCCTATTCTTAGGAGCGTTCTTCTTGCAAACCTAAAACCAATTGTGTCAAGTTTACGTCAACTTCGTTCGCAAGGAGCAGTCGGCACATTGAATATATCATGTTGAACTTTCAAGAGACATGAGTTCATTGGTTCTAGGATCACTTAGGATTAGAGTCACCTTTGTTGTGATGAGCTTGCCAACAAGATCAAGTTGTCCCAATAATAAAACAACTCAAAATAATTAAAGAAACCTGCTTACCTACTCGCCATAGAGGCTGACTAGATATATTCATCCAAGACTTTCAATGTTACAACTTTCTAGGACTCGGCCAAAGAGAATGAAGTTGGCTAATGGCTTCACATGGATCAATCTTATATTGAAAATATTGAATTCATATTTAATGCAGTTAAGAGCCACAACTAACCTATCCTTAATTCATGTAAATCTTTCATTAAATTGTATTCTATGATTTATATTTTTTTTTCCTTGAATGTAATACTTCTGATGATATTATGCTTCTACCCCTATATATATATTGGAGGTTGAGGGGAAGCCCAAATCACAATTTTTTATCTTGAACTCTCTACTTTCTTAAAATAAAATCATAGAATATCTCTTCATATTCTTCTTATGTCTCTTTTTCATCTTCTCATCTCTGGATCAATCTTGCTATTAAGATCTAGCTATCATCTATGGATAAATTTTAGATTCAATATCTTCTATGATAACAGAGTATAAATGATGCTAATGTTCAGAAATTAAGTTTTGCAACTGCAAAATCGAGAATAATTATACATAGATGCAGTTGTTGAGTCGTAGTACCAATAATTTGTCAACAACAGGCAACTCACCCAAATAAAATAATTAACTCACGTGGATGGCCTAAGGGCCCTTCAACAAACCCTTAAAAGCTCCCATCACCTCTATATTTTTAATAATGGATCCATAGATTCCCCTTTCTTCCAACAATTATGAAGTCTTTGCAAAATTTTTTTAGCCTGTGTGACCGATGAAAGTTATTAATTAGAAGGCAATGATGAAATTTTTATTGCTTGAAGGGTTGAGAAATACATGTTTATTTTTTAGTACGCCTATTCCAGGAAATATGTTGAGGCACATTTTCATGACGAAATTCAAAATACTCCACCTAAATTTTTACAAAGGGAAGATAAATCCAACTGATCACATTGACTACTTTGAGTTGGTCATCTCATTGAAGATCGATGATACATTAAGAGCAAGATATACTTCATCACCAAAGAGTCACTTCGTCAGTGCAACTTTTTTGGAGTCTTTTTATTATGAAGTTTAGAAATTTTTTAGGGCTAGATTTGTTAGGAAAGTATAATACTTTAAATTATTGTCAAATGTTGCCATGTTCTAAAAATCAAGCGAAAGGTGGACAATGTATCACTTGACCAACTTAAACTCTACTTACCCTGACGACAACTTTCCTCTTCTTTGAATCAATGTGTTGGCCAACTTGGCAATCAACTTGCTAGTCATGAGTTTCATGAATGCCTTCACGAGATAACATTTAATTAAAATGTACTCGTTCACTTGCAAGAAGATGGCTTTCATTGCTATTGTTGGGTTATCTTAGGATAACATGATTCCTTTTAGCCTAGAAAATGTAGGGGCAATTTGCTAAAGGATAATGGACTGCATGTTCGAAGACTAGAAGGGGAGAAAAGTTAAAATAGACATGGACAATTTGCTTGAAAAGAGCAAAACTTCGAAGAAGAACATTTTTGAATTTAAAGAAACTTTCTTTACCTTGAAAATATTACAATACGCTCCTTATCTCTCTAAACTCACCTTTGTCTTCTTGTTTAAAAAGTTTGTGGTATTTCTTCACCCCTGAAGGACACAAAGTTATGACAATTTTGAAATTGATGCCTGTAAAAAGAATGTCAAGCAGATATAACGACTAACGAGGGTAATAGTTGGGTTAACTCGTTTTATGTTAAAGTCAGCCAACAAGTGCTCACACTTATTTAAGACATTGAGGAGCATGAAGAATTTGTAGTAGAATGAGGAATGCCACAAGTCCTTCATGTAAGTAATGATGCTCTAGTCTTCGCTTCCATTGTTTTAAATTTCGTACGCACGATATGATTTATTCTTCTATTTCAACTCCAGTCTTCGCTTCCATTGCTTTAAATTCCATAGGTACGATATGGTTTATTTTTCTATCTCAGAGCTAGAGAATAGGCTGTAAGCTCATTCTTTAAAAAAATTGATATAAGGAAAAAATGGCTATTCTTTCATTGATCTTTTTTTGAGGATAGTTCTTATAAATGTCATTCTTTCGGGAAAACTTCTGAGGTGTTTAGCGGAGTTAGCGAGTTTTGAATCTCTCTTTCATGTCAAGGGTTGGTATCAAGGGCGAGATACTAGTCGACTTTTTAGCAAGTTTCACCCTGCTTGAAGCCAACAAAAGTCGCTATTGACGGTAAATTACTTTTGACTCTTTATAATGATGGAATTTTGTGGGACTGCAATGCACTTTTGGAGTTTGTATACAGCATCTCATCATCTTCTCAAACTTTGAACTCATAGTTTGCAAAAAAATGACTAATGTGAGGCACAAGATGAAAAATTAGACACCTATTTAAATTCTTAGAAATTAAAACTAATTTGTTGATTTGTTGTAAAAAAGTGAAAATGATAGAATGTTGTCTGTACAGTTAGGTTGGCTTTGCGTTGAAACGGTAGCAGGTATGGAGGCTAAAGCCAAAATCGTTTTAAGATGGGTGAAACCTTTCATTAAATACTTAAATACTTGGTTATTTTTGGCTAATTTCGAGAAAGAATGCCGAAGAATTTTTCAAAATATGCATTCAATCTCAGAACTTGTCCTAATGCAACTCCAACCATTCTATAGGCTACAACTAATCTATAGTCCATGGTTGCATTGTATGGGAATGGACTTACTCCACCCTACTTCGAGTGAGTGGACAAAAATATTTCATCTTGATGATGTTTGACTATTTCATGAAATGTATTGAGGTCAAAACCTTGGCGAAGACTACTATCGAAGTTATTCGCAACTTTATCTTGACTACTATCATTTGTCAGTAAAAACTATCAATAGAAATTGTTATTGGCAGCGGGCCACCACATTTGGACATAAAAATCAAATTTTTTTGTCGAAACCAAGGCATTCATCTCAAACATATCGTATCGAACCATCGAAAAATGAATGGCCATGTACAAGCAACAAATAAGCAAAACCTTAATTTACTTGGAAAGAAGGTTGAGAGAGCTAGAGGCAAACGGGGCCAAGGCTTTTCTCTCAATACTTTGGGATAAAAGCACATCATCTTTTGGTCTATTTGCCAAATGCCATTTGCACTCACTTGTGAACAAAAATCATGTTTTTAGTGGAATGTAACATGCATTGATACAAAGTGATGGCAATGTTAACTTCTGAAGAAAATTTACTCAATAAGTGGAGTAAAAAGAATCAAGCTGGGTTGCTAACCTCTCTTAAACTAATGAGGAACTAACGATCCAAGCCACAACAAGAAAAAAATAAGTCAAGAGCAGAGTCTCCAACCACCATGATTCTAATGTTCATGAGAAAGCATTCCATGTTGGGAACCCCGTTCTGACAAAAGTCAATACAACCGCTTGATGGTTTGCAGTCGCAAACTTGACTTGAATTATAAAAGGACGTACATCATTAAAGGCTAAGTCTGCTTGAAATCATAATGATTAGTGATTACAAACCTGCATTATAAATGAAGTACCTAAAACTCATAGTAGATATGACCTCAAATTTCTGCACCCTTTAGAATTAGGAGAGTACGTTATTGACTATTTTATTGTACTCAATTTTTTTCAACAAATTATTGAAATACAAATTTACTTTGTGTTTGTTTATTTTACTTCACAAAAAAATAATGTTTTATTTTGTAATGCATCTCAAGTGTACTTGACAAACCTAAATCATACTATTTAAGTTCTCAGAGAACTGATTCTCATCAACTATTTCAATAAATTTGATAGTCAAAATGATTCGGGGAACTTGTTTTCTAGCCAATGAAGTTGCTCATCATCAGGAATTTGGGTAACTTGTCTCTCACTTTAATTCACCAATTTTGCACTCAGTGAACTCACTGGGCTAACTTCACATCATGCTCTCTTTTGAAAATCCACCAATAAGTCTACTTGTCATGAATATTAAAATCTCATCTCCAGTCTCAATTAAAGAATTTGTTGCTTGCTCATATTCAATAACTCGGACAAGCCGGCCCTTCACTATATTTACCCCACCCACTGTAGTGTGAGTAGTTTAGCGACATCATCCTCTATGAACCCTAGTCAAATGGTTCCCTAATGTAATAACCTGTTTGCTTGGTCCACTAGGCACTAATTTCATTAATTTCACTAGGCACTAATTTCATTAATTTCATTGACCTGATTGGCTATTAACCCTAATGTAATAACATGTTTGCTTGGCCCATTAGGCACTAATTTCATTGATTTCATTGACCTGATTGGCTATTAATTTATGATGTTATTCATTCTCTCCTTTTACATCTTCTTATTCTTGGCCTCCGCCTTCTTTTTTCTCTTCATCATTTAGGTGACTATAGCGCTTCCAAAGGAGGCTTTACCTGAAAGATAGTAAGAGGTGCTTCTCAAACATCTAAGGAAAATGAATTAAAGAGGCACAGCTAAAAGAGAGAAAACATTGAAAATAAAGTCCCTTATACCATATTCATGCAAGCTTGCGATATTAACACAAATAAATCAAATCAACTCAAAATCAATGATATGACCAGTAACTAGAATGATATTAAATTCTTCAAAAATTTTTCAAGTGTGTAGAGAATTAGATAACTGAATGCATACTTAAAATTGCTTAAGCTATGTTAAGATGGCTAGCTAGGTGTCAACACATTGAATCCGTTAAACTAAACTCACCAAGAGACGATATTTCATTGAGTATAAGATCAATCATACTAGGAGTCTTCATCATTGTGTTAAATTTGCCAATGAGATCAAGCCATCCCAAAACTAAAGCAGTCCAAAATAATCGAAGCAACTTCCTTACTCTTCCCCATAGGCCGACTATGCAGATACATCCAGATCTATTTGCATAGCAACTCGATGGGAGTCGGTTAACGAAGGTAAGTCAAAAATGAACGTTGTGGATCAATCTGATATTTAATATTCGGAATGCCTTAAAATAAATATTTAATACAGTTAAGAACCACTACTAACATATCATCATTTTTTTGGAAACTTTGATTAAATAACATTATTTAATTTTTGAACTTTTCTTTATTTTATTCCCTACAAGGTTATGCCTCGATTCCCACTTATAAATAAGTGGTTAGAACCCAAGCCCAAGACATAGCTTATTACTTTAAGCTCTCTATTGTTGACAATAAGAAATCATAGAGCTTCCTTATTTTTTTCTCCCCTTATCTTTCTGGTTCCCTTCTTCATTTCTCAGTTATTCTTATTAGTATGGTTCATGTGTTGTTATCTATGAACAAATTTGAATTGAACACTTCTAATACTTGCCATCATTTAATTTCTAATCATAAACGAATGAAGATCAAATACTTTATAGTTCTTGGAGGTCAACAATATATTTCAAAAGCGTGCCGGCTATGGCCTCGCAGTTAATAAATTTGGTTTGGATTTATTGTGTGTAATGAAGCAATCCATATGGAATAGCATTTAACTATTTGTTATCATTTGTTGCAACCATCTATCCTTTTTTTAGTTCCAGTTGTCGCTTATCGATGCACATGCCATTTCTTTTAATCCCAACTAATATCCAGTCCATCAATTTCATGCTTTTGGTTTTAAACATCTTGGTAAGGAGTTGAAAGCGAATGAGTAAAAGATTCTTGTTGTTTGGGTGAGTTTTTCTAGTGTACTAGCTAAGTGAGCTCTCATAATGATGGGTGATTGTGTCCCCATTATCTCATATAATTGTTTGTTTCTTAACATAATATCTCTATCCTTATCAAACTTGGAGTTTCTTTGGGGTGCTTTTTATACAAATCATAAATCTTGGTTGATTATGTGCAAATCACATTCATTGATGTCATTTTTTTGCTTACTTTTTTGTTTACTAGTTCATTTCAATGTAAAGCATATCTATGATTATAGTTCCTATCAGAATATGATATATTTCTGTTATTTCGAATATCTTGTTAATATTTGATCATTACTTTAAAGTTTCAACTTAACCTATTTATTTAAGGTTTTGAGCATTTTGAGTTCAAATTAATATCCCAAGTTGCTGAGTTTAAGAAGAATTAAATTGAATATATGTTTCTATATGTTTCCTCCAATTGGCTAAATTTTGATAATGATTTGCCCGCTATTCTTGCTTTAATCTCTCATTGCTTTTTATTTCACGTTATTAATATTTTTTATTTCTTTGATCTCATTTTTTTTTTCTCTCTTCCAACTTATTATTATTATTATTATTATTATTATTATTATTATTATTATTATTATATTTATTTATTAGAATTAATTGAAAATATGGCACTCAATGGGACACAATAAAGAAAAATGATTCATGTAGCGGCCCTATTTAGTGGCATAAATAGCGGCCCTATTTAGTGGCATAAAGACTTCGCTGTTATTATGACTTGTTTTTGTATGCTTGCAATTTTTGTTGATTGTTGATTTTCTTTTTTTATTCTTATTTTTTCGTTTTTTTTCCTTCCCCTCTAAGTCCCTAGGTCTCTTAATTCTCGTGATTGTAACAACTTACTTTTAGTTATATTTAATGTTTTGTTTCAAGGGTGACTAATTTTTGCTAAACTTGCGGGTTTGCAATGTATGAATTGTAGCTTTTGAGTGTTTGATTGTGCTTCTCATTGTAGATTGCAATATTGCATTAGAAAACCTTAAATTTAAGCTCGAATTAGCACCAAAGCTACTGGTTGCACCATTGTATCATTTAAAAGTAGGACATATTAATTGAGTTGGTAAAAAATAATACATAACAGAACTTTAGCAAATTCAGTAAGTCACGGTTCTAAACAAACATAATGTAACTATTGTTACAATCCTACATTCAAAATTTTCTGCTGGAATGGATAATTTGGAATGCTCGTTTGACTTTTACCAATTATTATACATTGACAATTTTGAATATGCTAAATCAAAATTAGTGGACCTTTTTCAATTATGTTAGACAAGTGTTTTTGAATATGGAGGTCATCTATTAAAATATTTAAGGAATATAAATGAGGTGAGTACGGTGTATATGAAAAGTAAGGCTTAAAAAATCAAACTAGATAGTTTGGTTTAACAGTGAATCGGTTATGTTGTCGATCCAGGTAGCCTTAAAAATGTTTTCGCATCAAACAAGTGAAAATTGATGTGAACTATCAGTTCAAACAGTAAAGTAGTCTCAATATTACTGAATCGATTGGTCTTTTAATTCTCAATTCAATGATTATTGTTTTTCCATAAAAATTATATCTAAAAACTATAACAAGTTAAATTTATAATTATAAAAATTTTAAATCTAATTAACATGAGCTTAAACAACCTAATCTATATCTTGCCCACCAACGAGTGAGCTACAAGCTCAACTTGCAAAGCCTTTTTCCCTATATAAACAGTGTAATACTAACTCTTATTTATGACGCAGACTAAAAACCTGAGAGTTTCTGTTGAAATTTGTGTTAAGATGTGGAAATGAAGAATTGGGCAATGAGATTTCAACTTTATAAATATTAAATGGGCTACAAGATGTAAAAATTTATAATAATATTTTAATCTTTAAAATATCTATACATTTTAAATTTTTATTATTTTTATTATAAACTTTATTTTTGTCACAAAATATATTATTACTATAAGCTATATTTATATTTTGACATGCATATCATAATTTTTATGACCTTTATATCAAATTTTTAATTTATAATTATTGAAGATATTACGTGTGTACAAGTTTTGTTTATTTTTTGTCATATATTTATTAAATGTTTATATTATTATGTCATTTAAATTATATTAAAATAAATTTAATATTTATTGTATCATCTGGTCAATTCCCAGTGATGCGAGAGCGTCATTCAGAGATCCCACTTTCATGGAATTCCACGGTCTGCAAATTTCATGGGACCGCGAGAAGCCCACGATCTCAGGACTTGGACTAGGGTGTCCAATTTAGCATATTTATCTTTTTTTTTATTTCATTCATATATCTCTATTTCCAATTAGGTTATTTTCTATGAGGGAACTAATTATATCTTATTTCCTGTTTTTTGAGACTTTTGATTTCGTTTGTGTTTTAGATATTGTCTCTGATTTCTATTCTATGGAATTTTATATACTTTTACTTTTGCATGTGGTGTGCTCGTAGCTTATGCATGAACATGTGGCGAACTTCCTTGACCTCCACACTACGTCGTTTTGTGGGTGACTTTGTTGTTTTCTGCTAGAACAACCGACGACCGACGCCGAATCTGCTATCCAACAATATATTTCACCTCATATCCCTTTCACATATCATTGACCTCGCATACTTTCATTCCCTTGCTATTTCATAACCACATCCCACTAAATCTCCTTTATAAACACTTCTTGAAGCCCTAGAACGGTTTCAGTTCAACGCCCATTATACCATTAAATTTGGAGCCTCTTCTTCCTATTCAATGGCCAGTTCGATGTTCACAACTTTAATAACTACTATGACTAGGTCTATCCTTTTGATTCCTATCTTGACCCAAGTTCTGGAGCATGTAAGTTTGTATGTGACTAGGTCTATCACTTAAAACTTGATCTTTCTATACTATTCTATGTCTGGTTTGTAACATCTAGAGAGCATAATGACGGACTCTATGGCAATAACATTTATAGCTCCTCAATTATTCTAATTGAAATTTCATTTGAAATTCAATAACTAGCGCCAAAGTGATTTTGGAAGCTGTCTCGACAATTTTAACCTGTTCCCATCAGCTTAGTTATGTTTTATGTCTCATGTTGATTTTCTGCTCTGTTGCATCGGCCGGTCGGTTGTTGGTTTTCTTCTTTGTCTTATTGCTTTGATTTCTCACATCTGGACTGCTTTCTCTGATGGCTGCTTCCCTTTTTTAGCGTTTTTAGTTTTCTGCTTATTTTGTGGAACAGCATTTGGTCCTTTCATTTCGTCATGGGATTAATGTGAGGATTATATATTTATTTGTTGTTTTGCTTTTTAAACTTTTGTGGCTTTCATCAGGAAGACTTTGTTTCTACTATTATTTACACGCTATTTCGTGCATCACTGCTTTTGCTTGTTATTGGAGTCAGGGGATTT
Organism: Phalaenopsis hybrid cultivar; assembly: GCA_002079205.1. Lineage (NCBI taxonomy): Eukaryota > Viridiplantae > Streptophyta > Magnoliopsida > Asparagales > Orchidaceae > Phalaenopsis > Phalaenopsis hybrid cultivar. The sequence continues at coordinate 9,868 of JXCR01148778.1, read as the reverse complement.
ATAAGAGCCATCCATTTCCATGCAATAAATATGGAAGTTTTACATGCATACCACTCAACTCTTATGTATTTACATATCTAACAGTTAAACTTCAATTTTTATGTCCATGCCACCTTACCTATGCATGAAAAATGTATTTCACTTTCTAGAAGTTAAAATGGTGATATTCTTTATGTGACTTGATAAGAAAGATTTGGAATGTAAAAGGAAAAGTTTAGGTGTTAGATATGTAAATACATAGGAATTGGGTGGCATGCTTGTAAATGCCCCCTATATACATGGACTTGTATGAAAGAAATGCAGACGGATAAAAGAGAACTTTAAAGAAAATCCGATTTTTTTGCTGTCATGTCATAGTGATCCATAACCTGATGTCTGTCTAATGTCTTAGTTTTTCAGAGATACTTATGAAAGGGATCGTTCTTTTATTTTTATATGCTTATTATGCTTTTTGTTTCAGATTTTGGCACTTTCATTTAATGAAAGACTTGTAATATTTTCCGTTTTTTTTTCAGACTTCATATAACAAGAAATTCATGGGACTTGTTGAGAAGGTAAAAGCATATTGGCGTGAGAGACCGCTTAGGATCCCTTCAAATCTCAGGGTAATAAATCCTTAAGATGCAAGTAATATATCTATGGTTGAGTGGTTGATGCTTACTTCCTAATATTTATATTTTGATGCTCATCATTCTAAAAAAAAAATAAAAAAGAAAAAAAAGAAAAATAATATTACATTAAGTTTGGCTTTTGAACATGGAGATTACCTACTAATAGCTTGAAAGATATAACAACATCTTGAGATTGAATCCCAATTACATTAAATTTATTTTTAGACACTAAACTTTACCGATAAAAAGTAGTAAATAAATAGATAAAATTTTGTGGAAGTATCATCTTGTCTTTAACTCTTTGAATGTCGTAGCAAGCTGATTTGTAGTTGAGTATTTTACTTTTCGGTAGTATTTATTTTTGGTAGTGACAAATGACAACTTAAATGCTTTGAATTTATTGGTCATGTGCTTTTTTCTCTCGCTAGTGAGCATTTTAACCAACTCAGGATTTTTTCAGTTTATGTCCAACCACTGGTGCTGCGTGTTTGAGCACAATCATGTGCATTAAATAGTTTTTAATTCTTTTTTTCAACCAATGTGTTGTATGTTTGAACACAATCATGCACATTTTTGTTGATATGTTGCCACGGCTTTAAAAACATTCAACCAGAATGCCAGATATTGCCAAAATAGTTTCATGACTGACATTCAGCAGCTTTAGATTTTTGGAATTCTGGTTTTTATTGCTTTTGTTTCTTACTTTGGGAGTAGGGACAATCAAGATACTAATGTAGTGGTTTCAAAAGAGAGCATTTAAGAGTAAACTTCTATCTGGATTTTTTTGTTTGCTGTGTGCATTATTTTCTTTTTGTTACCTTGAATGCCATCTGCCAAAGCATTTGCTTTGTCGCACCCCTTTTTAAAGCAGAATTCATCAATAAATCATGCTATGATTAAATTTATGTACCTCCTCATCAGGATAGTTGAAACGGAAATCATATTTTGAGAAATGAAGTTTTTATTTTTATGGGTGGAAAAAAAGGGGGCAAAATTGGTCCTTGATTCACATCCTTCTGTTTGTTTTCCTCTCCAAATCAATTTTGCTTTCATGTAAAACATGAATCAAATCTGGAAAAGTTCTCTATTGTCTTATCTCTTTCTTCCAGGCGCACAACAGCTAAAACCCATCAGTTTCCTCTCCTTTGGAAACTTGGGCTCTGATGCCTTGTTTTCTTAAGCTCCTAGAGGTTCCGCACTTCACTTCATTGGACTCCTACATTATTGGGTTCCATAGTTCCCAATTCTTAGCATTTTAGCATCCCTGTGCTTATTAGGACGACGGACTTTGTCTCCCTTCTCTTATACTCTCCAACTCCCTTGTCGAAGTCACTAAAGTTGTCGACGAATCTTCATGGTCAAGTCTCTTATGAGAGAGGTCATATTCTTTCTTTCTGACCACATTTCTGCTATCTCAGCTTAGGGCCCGTTTGGGGCAGCTTATAGGGAGCGGCGACGTTTTGAATACGTCGCCTTCCCATTTGTATATCGCGTTCGATCTAAATTAGTCTTGCTGCGATATTTTATTATCGCAGTTTTCTTCATCTTTTCACAAGCAGGACTCCCCCCGCGTCCCGCGTATGAATTCTGCGATTAGGGAAAAGTTCCTGTGCTGCCCCTTCGCATATCTCGCTCGCCCTCGCCTTAAGAGAATTGCAGATCTCCTCTGCTTCGCAGATCTTCTGTGCTCCTTCACCTATGCTTCGCCTCGCTCCCTCTACCCTCACCCTTCCGAGAATCGCTCTGCTCCTTTTCAGAGGATCGATTTCCTCTACTCGCCCAGGATATTAGACCCTTCCAAGGAGAATCACACATCACTTGCATCACCTGGCAGATCTTCTTCGGCTCGCCGATCCTCCTCTCCTTCGCTTCGATTGAGATCGGCGTAAGGTATACCGATATTCGTCTCCTTCCTTCCTTCTCGCGAGTCCTACCATTTCGATTTTACTTTCTGATTTGTCAAGTATGCTTTCCCCTGCTCCTTTTGACGTGACATATAAAATGAATGAATGATTTTTGGGTATATTCTAGCTGTAATTATTTTAATATTTTTTTTATTGTAGTTGTTCTTATATTTATATTTATTTTATTTGTTATGATACTCACGAGAATGTGAGGACTCTATGTTATCTTTATTGAACTGATCTACAATGTTTTTGGAGTTCTGTTTTATTTATTTATGTTCTCAAACAGTTCTCTTGTCATCAGCTTAATCAAAGAGATGCAGAATGGTCATTTATCCAGCAACAACTGTCAGTAAGCTGTTCTGAATAAGCTGCCCCATTCAGTAAACCAGATTATTCTGATAATCTACAGATTATCAGATTATCAGAATAATCTGCTTATCAGCAGATTATAAATAATCAACAGCTGCCCCAAACAGACACTTAGTATCATTGACATTTTTTATTAATCTTCTTCATAGGTTATATGATGTTGATTATAAAATGACATCAAGACCATATGTGCACGGAATAAAGCGATATGATTTATTTTTATAAATTCCAAATTTATTGAGGCACATTTACATTATGGAAAGAAGTGTTGGATCAAGTTTGTTAACTCAGGCCCAAACACAATATGACACTATTCTCTCAAGCCTCAAACAATTAGAGTCATGAATTTTTCATTAGATTTTCATTTTTCTAATGTATAATAATCTTAATTAGCTTGTGGCATTAGGATAGTATACCAGTCAAATTAGGGGAAGATTCAATGATTATCATATTAGGTGACTTGAACCTTTTGACCTTATATTGAATGGTCTCCCTAATTACATATAATTAGATCAAATTATGATGGATTTGGTAGATTGCTAGTAGATCTAAAACTACATACATGGAACGTAATTTTAGTAGTAGTAGATCAATTGGTATAGTTGTAATACTGAGTGATCAAATCATTAGAATGAGTGAATGTTTTAGATATTTCGGGTCTGCTGTTCAAAGTGATGGTGATGTAGATGACGATGTTATTAGGATGATTCAAGTTGAAGTGGAGGAATGCATAGTGACTATTGTGTGATAGAAAAAACATCGCTTAGACTTGAAAAGGAAAATTTTATAAGATTGTTAAACTTGAAAGGAAAATTTTATAAGATTGAGGTGAAACCTGCAATGCTTTATGGTGCATAATGTTGGCCTATAAAAGAGAAGGGTAAAACTAAATTAAATGTTGTTGAGATGAGAATGTTTAGGTGGATGAGTAGCTTGACTCTTATAAGCAACATGCTAAACAAATATATCCATGAAAGGGTTGGTTTGGCTCCAATGGCAGACAATACTATATACTCTTAGAGACAAAATTTGTTTATGGCGAACAGTTTTGAAGCTTTCTCGATGGAGCCATTACATGTTCTCCATCTCAAAATTCAGATCACAAGAGCCTAATCCAAGTTACATACTGTAGAAACTAATAGAACAAAACTTAACAACTACAATTCTATCAATCATCTCAATTTCAATTCTTTCATACGTTATCCACCTATAAAACACCTCAACCATCTGGACAATACGAGGAACATTGTTACAATCCACCAATAGATCAAGAGTCATATAAATAAAAAAGAAACTCCACAATCTCACCATGGGCTCCAACATAATGGCATAAAACGTTCTCATAGTCAAAACTCTGGTAGACAACATAGTTATGCAGGATTCAAATTGAATGATGGAGACATTATCCCTGTATATCCTGAATGACCTCCCACTACCATGCAATCCCTTCAAAACAGTAATCAATACTCAATAGAACCCAATAAACACTGATAATTTTTACTTGCTACTATATAGTGAGGATAGTAACTTTGCCATCAGAAAATGCATAAGCTACACATAACACTCAACACCACCAAAAACAGAAACTCCTGTAACCAAAATCATCAAGCCAATCACACACAAAATCTAAAATCAAATAATTTCAAAACCTACAACAAAAACAAAGCCACCATCACCTATTAAATATGCTTCAAACTAGGACAAGCAACAACATAGTACTGACATCGAACTGACCTCCAATATAAACTAGTTATCAAACAACACTAAAAACACACTACATTAACATCCGACGCAATGCCGACCATCTGGTTATGGACTAAAATAGCTTTATGACAACAAATGACACCACCTCATACATACCTTATATGTTAATACCTCCCATCTACACACCAAACCACCCAACCTACACAACTACCACCTCTACCCACTATGAACATAATACAATCTCCTCAACAACTTCCCACCCTTACCCATCCAACCTTAACCCATTCCAACCAATACCCACCATATGCAAACACGACTACAAACCGAGCACCTCAAACCCAAAAACATATTCAACCTCATCCATCAAACATCATAACCAGAGCTAACCACTTTTCAACAAGCTATAAAATGTGTCCACTTGCAGTGTTAGAGGCTTTCTTGCCCTATAACAATAGGGCACATGGACATATGTGCCTCCACCAAACAACCTTAACATGCTTGGAAGCAAATAGAAATTTAAAATTAAATTAGAAGACACCATAGCTCGCTACAATATTCGCCTAGTAGCATAAGAATACAAACAATAGTAGGGACTTAATTACCAGGAAACATTTAGCCCAGTGACCAGGTTTCCCACCATATGAATTCTTTCTTGCCATTGCCACAGCTAACAACTGGCTCGTTGAACAAATCAACATCTCAAGTGTATTCTTTAATTACAACTTAGAAGACATAATATACCACCAAGTTTTATAGACAAACAACACTCATTATGCATGCAAACACGACAAGGCTCTGTGTGTGTTAAAACTAATATCAAGATAGCGGTTCTCAACCTTTTTGCTCACATTTCAGTAAAGAAGATTAGTCTTTTCTCATATACCACCACACTATAACATTTATTTACCATTAATGTATGTTGATGACACACTCATGACATGCAACTCGCCCACCCTTATAACACAACTCATACACAACCTCAACCACAACTTTAGTCTCAAACAATTAGGCCCATCGAACAATTAACCCCCAAAGTTCAGAGTAAACAATCTTAATTTCATCACTGATCATAATCAATATAACCATAGGTTATAAGTGATACATAAGTGTGATAACCATAAACTATGTTTTGGTCTATAGCATAAAATATTGAGATATAGATGGCATGATATTTTTCAATTTAAATAAAATGGTTCTAAATTCTAATGGACAAATATAAAAGGTATATTACGAAAATAAATAAAATTATATGAATATGTACAAGTTTATAGCTAATTAACTTGACCAACTATGCTTAAATTTAACAATTGGTCAACATTAATTATTGTAGGAAAAAAAATGTTTATATAAGTATATGAAAATGAACATATCTGTCAATTCCTATATATTTACATATTTATCTCCTAAATTTTAATTTTTACATACATGCAATCTTACTACTGCATGAAAATGTGTTTTTCACTTTTGTAAATTTAAAATGGTGATATTTTATGCAATACAAAAGATTTGGGTAGAATAAATGTAAACAACTAATATTTATTTATTAGATATGTAAATATAAAGGAATTGGGTGCTATGTACGCAAATGCCCGTTTTATTTAAGAGATGATGATGCCAACTCTTAATTATGGCTGTCAAAACAGCTTGTTTTGTAGCTTTTGTCCAATTTGTTCGCTAAGCAAGCGAGCCAAATACGAATAAATTTTTTGATCTTGAGATATAAACGAGCCAAACACGAACAAAGTTTTGTTCATTCGTGTTCGACTTGTTTTATATATATATATATATTAAATATTATTTTTAAATATTTTAATTGACTACAATACTACAAAGATTTATATTCAATTAAAATTAATAATTAAAAATAGAATAAAAATATATTAATTTTTTAAAAAATATTTTAATATAAATAATAATATTTAAATCTCACCCTACTCCTAACATCCTAAGATTGCATGATTAGGGTTGTTAAAGTAGGTCATTATTCGTGAATAATTTGTGCTCGACTAGGTAAGCAAGGGAGTCAAACACAAAAAATTTTTTTGAGCTCGATATATAAACGAGCCGAACACGAACTATGATATTTTTTAATGAGCCAAGTCTGTACTCGCTTACGCTTGGCTCATTTACTCCCCCTAACAACTGCATGCATGATTAGGGTTATCAAAATAGTTTTTTGTTCACGCACAGCTCGTGTTCAGCTTGGCTCGTTAAGCAACCTAGTCAAACACGAACAAATTTTTTGTGTTCGAAATATAAACGAGTCGAACACGAACCGTGGTATTTTTTAACTAGCCAAACACGAGCTGATCTCAAACTTGCTTGTGTTCAACTCGTTTACCCCCCTAATCTTAATACTAAAAACTAAACTTAAAATCCCTTTAGCATATGGAAAATATTGCAACCATTCGGCGAGCAGTTAGTTTTTAGCTTGCAAAGGCAAATGGAGTTGCATGAGGATGAATTAGAATATGGTTATGCTAGCTAGAGCTACTCAATTTGTTTCTTTCGAGTAAACGATTTGCATGCAATTGTCTTCAGGTTAGCAAAGGCAGGAATTAGCTCCATTTCCAAGCATTTTTTTACATTTAGAATGGGCTAAAATGCAATATCCCACATATCATATTATGCACTATTATATACTAGGGACAAATAGCAAGGCCAAACCTGTAGAGCCATTTATCTAAAACTTATATTATTTATTTATTTTTTAATTCCCCACCTACAAGCTTAAGTTCAAGCTTTCATTTATATAAATTTATTTTCATTTTTGGAAATGTTTTTGCTTATAGATTTTTCTTACTATTTAAAAGGTATAATCATTTAATTCTATTTTTGATTTAAAGCTATTAGGGTTTTAAAGTTGGATCATAAAGTTTAGATGACAACAATTGGATCTATTTTTATCTTTGAACGGAAGTCCTCTAGTTGTCTAGTCGAGCGTGGATCGAGCTTGACGTGAGTTAAGCTTGCATTCAATTTATCTAGCTCAATTTCAAATCAATATATGCATTCAATTGGTCTAGCACAACTTTGAATCAATATCTATTCGCGCACACACCCCCCTATCTGTGTGCATACTTAGGCCCCGTTTGGGGTAATTTATCTAGTGTTGTGCATTTTGAAAATGCACCGAAGATCATTTGGGCTAACTGTATTTTGGCAGCTTATTCCAAAATCTGCATTTTCAAACCGCTGAAATTAGCATTTTCACACCGTTCTTGACTAGATGCGATGACAGCTTCTAACTACCTCTGACTTTTTTCAAAAAATAAAATAAATAAATAAATAATAGTCACTACATCTTTTTGAACAGCAGACTCAGATTAAATCTAACTCAAGTTGGCCAAACCATAATCAATCAAAGGGTTTGTCATTTAAAAAAAAAATACTGAATAACACTTTAAAAGGACATAAACAACTCCGATATTTTACAAATTATTAATTTGAAATAATTGGTTCAGCCAGGCTTAATAGTTTCTTCTTTGGCATTTGTTGCGAGTAAGATCGGCATGTACAAGTCATTATTTAACGTTTATCTATAGGTTTTTTTTGGCAATTTCAAGCTCCATTATGGTCATAAGAGGCTAAATAAATGCTCCCAATTTATAATATTGTAATTTATAATTATGATATATATATATATATATATATATATATATATATATATATATATATATATA
>JXCR01148777.1:23654-34507 GCA_002079205.1 Phalaenopsis hybrid cultivar | reverse complement strand
CATACATATTTGGTTTTTAAAGATTGAAGTGTCACTTGAGGATAAGTAACATTTTAGGTTTGAGAGATTTTGATACACCTTGAATATATCGTATTTTTAGACACATTTTTATATCTATTTTTGAGATATTGTGCTTTAATGGAAGGTATTTTTATGTTTTTTCTTGCATATACAAGTAAAAATGGGAAAAATGCTTAAAGGAGTGAAAAAAAGGATCAAATTTGGAGCAAAAATGTGAAAAATTGTGCAAAAGAGTTTTGGCGTCTAAGAGCCAGATCCGACGCTTAAGAGCAGGTTAAATAGAGAAGGTCGCGCCTAAGCATTGAGACCCCATGCTTAATCGCCAGTGGCAGTTATTAGATGAGTAAAATCAATTTTCATGAATTACGAAGAGGTTTTTGAGGCACCCATTGGCTTAATAGGAGGTTGTAACCACCATAGACAAAAATTACCATGAAATGATGCGTCTCTTGGGCAAATACATCAAATCAAGACACATTTTGAAGAGAACCCATGGCACATCTTGGAAAACTATAAAAGAAAGAAGAGATGACTTAGAAAAGAGTCCTGAAAAGGTCCGAAAAAGTGTGAGTCCAAATATTGGCAAGTTTTGAAAGTTCTTCTCTGGGGAGTTAGTTCGATNAAATTTTACAAGCTGGATTTTATTGGCCTACCATCTTTAGAGATGTTTATAAATACATAAAAACTTGTGGTCGATGTCAACAAGTGGGAAATATATCTAGAAGAAATGAAATGCCTCTGAATTTCATGTTGGAAGTTAAGATTTTTGACGTTTGGGGATTAGATTTTATGGGACCATTTATTCCTTCATTTGGGAACATATATATATTAATTGCAGTGGACTACGTTTCTAAGTAGATTGAAGCACAAGCTTTACCTCGTTGTGACGCTAAAAGTGTTTCGAGATTTTTAATGAAAAATATTTTCACTAGATACAAAATGCTTAGAATGATTATCACTGACGGAGGATCTCATTTTAGAAATAAATACATTCAGAGATTGCTAGAAAAATTTAATATTATTCATAGATTCTTGAACCAGTGGGCTAGCTGAAGTTTCTAATAGAGAGATTAAAGAAATACTTGAAAAGACTGTAAACGCTAGTATAGTAGATTGGTCCACTAGATTGGACACTGCATTATGGGCTTACAGGACTGCTTATAAAACTCCTATTGGAATGACTCCTTACAGACTGATTTTTGGAAAGACTTGTCACTTACCAGTAGAATTGGAGCATAAAGCATATCGGGTGATTAAAGAATTCAATTATAATTTGAAAGATGCTGGTAAGAAGAGATTGTTACAATTAAATTAATTGGAAGAATTAAGAAATGAGTCCTTTGATAACGACAAAATTTATAAGGAAAAATTAAAGTTATGGCATGATCGGAAGATTAACCAGATAAACTTTGAACCAGGACAAGAAGTTTTACTTTACAACGCTAGGTTGAAGTTATTTCATGGGAAAGTGAAGTCTCGTTGTTTAGGACCCTTTACTGTGACTCAAGTTTATACTAAATTTTGAGTGGAATAGATTTAAAGTAAATGGACACATATTAAAACCATATTATGAGGGTAAAGGACCAAATTTTAAAGAGGTTTTAATGAATAGTCAACCTAAATGACACCTGAATAGGTCGAGCTGACAACATTAAACCAAGCGCTTTATGAGAGGCATATTTATCTTTATTTTTATTATGATTATAGTAGTTTTATTTGAAATTAGCGCTAGTTTGTGGTAGTATTAAGCTCTAATACTCTTATTTACCCATGAAACATCTTAAAAACTGGATCCATGAAGAAAAATTAGAACGCATTCGGACCAGAGTGAAACAATACAAATTTTGCCTTGGGCGCTGATAACGCCCTTGATGCCGCCAACAACGGGTTTTTCCCGAGAGTCCAGATAAAATTAATACAGAGGCTCACCGATGGCACCATCGACCCCTCCGACGGTGAGAGCGGTGAATTGACTGTTATGCGGGTTCAAATGGTGGTTTTTGGGCTGGAATTGTCTTTTTAAACTAAAAAAATTTGAATTCTAGTTCATATTTTCCCTCCAAAAATGAAGTGAAACTCTACCAATTTCATTTCCATGGCATCTAATTCCCCTGATAATCCCAGAATACGAGTTTTTAATCAGCGAAAGTTTATTAGTGCGGAAGTGCAGCAAATCTTCAACACGTTGCTGATGAAGAAAAGATTGATCAAAGAATGAGGATTTGTGAATCACAGATTGAATAATCCCACGATGGATATTGAAGAAGCGATGGTGCGGTGAAGATGGGAAGTGTTGTGCTACACTACTGTCGCCGTGGTGGTTCCTGTGGTAAAAGAATTTATGCAAATTTACAAGGAATCAACCAAGAAGTTGTTTATGTGTACTTGCACGGATCAACGAATTATATATGATAGAGAATGTTCCTGTCTGCCACTATTCCAATTTTGTTGCACGGATCAACGAATTATATATGATAGAGAATGTTCCTGTCTGCCACTATTCCAATTTCATCCCAACGAGTAATCAGATGAATGAGATTTACCAATATTTAACGGATAAAACCGACGACTGGGAAACAAGAGAAAATGAGTATGTTAGTTTTTCTGCAACACTCCTGAATCCCGTTTCAAAACATTGGTACTTTTTCATTTTNAATGAGAATATAGTTCATATGATTGAGTGCAAATAAATAAGGAAATATTCATTGATGGGTATAGAGTTAGAGTAAAGTGACAGGTTAAAGCTCCCAACTTGGTTTATTGTTTTAGGTTATGATACAAGAATGTTAGCCCCCAGGTGGAGGGAATCGAGAGAACTCTAGAGTGAGAGCTAGTATCTTCCCTGACTAGCCAGTTCTCAGAACTATTCAAACTTTAAATTAGCGAATGTTCTTTATAGCATCTCTAGTAAGGGTAAGGAATATTATCACTCTTATTTGGCAAAACACAATTTGCATACTTCCACAATAGAATTTCTATACTTATTACTGATTCATGATAAGAAGAAAGATATTTTCTTATTAAGTACTTTTCTTCTACAAAAACTTTAGTTGTTACTCTTTTGTTAAAATATCAAAAATACAAAAAATACTTAAATTTTAAATTCCTGCAAAAATCATTTTTACTTTAAGTAATTATCTTTTTAAAAATAGAAAAACTTTCTAAAAATTGCATATTGCATAATTTCCTTGTGGGGGTTCGATATTCATGTCTTAATCAAAAAGTCCTATATTACTTGATAACGATACGTATACTTGTTGTTCGATATTCAGGTTTTAATCAAAAAGTCCTATATTACTTGATAACGATACGTATACTTGCATAGTATCTCAATATAAATATATATAAATTAAAAAGTAAAATTCTTATTTTTTTTCAGGATCAAGTTTTTGGTTTTGTTGCAAAATAAGAAAATATAAGTGAAAAATACCATCAGAACTATTGTTATACTGTGCATAAGCATTAAGCCTGGGATCAGTAATCTTCCAAAGTCCTCTCCCAATAGTCAAGTATGAAATAATCTCGTCTAACTCCGCTTCTGTAGGACTATAATTTGCATAAAAAACATAAAGTATCCAGTGGTAAATGGCAAAATAAGTTGATTACCTCTGGCGAAAAAGGTACCAACTTTCCTCGAACCATAACTAGATTTTCTGCAGTTTCAGGAAGATTTGCATAGAACTCCCGCACCACAAAAATCATTGCGACAGTAGAGAAACAACAGAACTATTCCTACTATCAACGAACAATTATATCTTCCACGCCTCCACCCGGATTTATAAAACATCGCTCATGAATCAATTTTCGTGACTGTAGAGCGTCACTGTATCGATCTTCAGCCGTCGAACTAAAAAATTTGCTCGAAATCAAATGGGCTTTTTTCCCTTACTCCTTTTCATTCTTGGTTCCATTTTACAAATCTTATAAATTCCAAAAATAACTTCAAAAATCAAGTCTAAATCACTAAACTAAACTTCCTAAAGCACAAACTAAACTTTCGAAGCAATGATCTGGTGTGAAATTCCTTCACTAAACCCTTCTATTTATAGGCCTAAATTCTTCCAATAACTCCTAGACACGTTTAGAAACTGCCAAGACACATTTTTGCAAACTTTTTCCTTCTAGAATATTAGTTTTGCACATGTTTTGAAACTGTTGTGCTTAAGCGTCGAATTTGGCGCTTAAGCGCTAGTGCACACTTTTGCACAAGTCAACTTAACGTCCAAATTCTCATTTTAACATGTCTAGCTTACTAAATAAAGTCTTAAAATCAATACTAACACATAATAATCTCAAAAATACTACCCCAATTTTCTTAATCACACATAAAACATCAATAAGAACAAAAACACACTGATACTTATGGGTTGCCTCGCAGAAAGCGCTTGGTTTTACGTCGTCAGCCCGACGTAACCAGTGCTTACTCTTGTTGACCCAACATCATTCCATCATTAAACTTGTGCTGATCCTCTATAAAATAAAGTTTTAATCTATGCCCGTTAACTTTAAAGATTTTCTCAGATTTAGGATCTTTAATATCCACAGCTTCATAAGGATAAACTTTCATTACAATAAATGTGCCCATCCACCTGGACTTAAGTTTCCCTAGAAATAATCTTAACCTTGAATTATATAGTAAAACTTGTTTCCCTGGCTAAAAAATTTTAGTAAGAATCCTTCGATCGTGCCAGATCTTTATCTTTTTTTTATAAATTTTGGCACTTTCATAAGTCTCATTCCTTATCTCTTCAAGCACATTTAATTGTAATAATTTTTTCTCGCCAGCATCTTTCAAATTATAATTGAACTCTTTAATTGCCCGACATGCTTTATACTCAAGTTCAACTGGTAAGTGACAAGCTTTCCCAAATATTAGTTTATATGGGGACATTCCTGTAGGAGTTCTATATGCAGTCTTATAAGCCCACAAAGCATAGTGAAGTTTGACTTACCAATCCATTTTTTTTAGATTCATAGATTTTTTTCATAATTCTTTTAATTTCCTGATTGGATAATTCAGCCAAACCACTTGTCTGAGGATGATAAGCAGTAGCAATCCTATGATTTATATGATATTTTGTTAATAACTTCTCCATTATGGCATTTCTGAAATAACTTCCTCATCAGTAATGATAACTCTCACATCCCAAATCTACAAAATATGTTTGTTTTCAAAAATTTTGCAACACTTTGAGCATCACATCGAGGTAAAGCAATAACTTTTATCCATTTGGATACATAGTCCATTGCTAACAGAATATATAAATTTTTGAAAGATGGTATAAATGACCCATGAAATCTAATCCCCAAACATCAAATATTTCAACTTCTAGCATATAATTGAGGGGCATCTCTTTTCTTCTATAAATATTTCCTACTATTTGACATCTATCACAAGTTTTTTTATAAGAAACATCTCTAAAAATTGTAGGCCAATAAAATCCAGATTGTAAAATTTTGTATGTTATTTTATTAACATCTCTAAAAATTGTAGGCCAATAAAATTCAAATTGTAAAATTTTGTATGTTGTTTTATCAACATTAATATAAGCATTAACATCTCTAAAAATTGTAGGCCAATAGAATCCAGATTATAAAATTTTGTATGTTGTTTTATCAACACTGTCCCCCAAATTATGACATTTTTGGATAATCTCATAAGTTTCTTCTAATGGTACACATCTTTGAATAATCGGATCCTTTCCTTATTTTTATGAAAATGGGTCATCCAAAAAATAAGTCTTATCTTCAGAAATAAATTTCCTCTTCTCTTGGTATGTCATTCCATAATATATAACATCATTAACAACAAAGTTCACAATGTCGGCATACCACGGAACACGCCACTCATTAATAGTGAACAATTTTTCATCTCAAAAATGTTCATTAATTTTATTTTCAAAATAGAGCAGTTTTTCTAATTCAAGCCTAGAAAAATGATGAGTAATTTGACTTTCAATCCCCTTCTGATCTACTATTGTAAAACCAAACTCTTGTAAAGAAGAATCCATCTTATAAGTTTAGGTTTAACATCCTTCTTTTTCATTAAATACTTAATAACAGAATGATATGTATACACTATACAATGAGTTCCAATTAAATATGATCTAAATTTATCAAAAACATATACTATTGCTAATAACTCTTTTTGAGTTGTTATTGAGTTTCTAAGAGAGTTTTACTAGCATAGTAAATAACTTTAAAAATTTTATCATATATTTGTCCTAAAACAGCTCCTATAGCATAATTACTAGCATCACACATCAATTCAAAATGTTTTTCCCAGTTTGGTGAAACTATAATTGGTGTAGCGAAATTTTTCTTTTAATAATTTAAAAGCTTTTAGGTATTCCTCATCAAAATTAAAAATTGCATCTTTCTCCAATAAATGGCATAAATGCTTAGCAATCTTTGAAAAGTCTTTAATATATCGTCTGTAGAATCTAAAATGTCCAAAAAAATCCTAATTTTCCTTACATTTGTTGGATAAAGTAAATTAGCGATCACTTGAATTTTAGCGGGATCTACTTCCATACCATTTTTTTATATTTGATGACCTAATACAATTCCTCCTACTACCATAAATTGGCATTTTTCCCAATTAAGGACTAAATTTGTTTCTTCACAGCGCTTAAGAACTTTAGATAAATGTTCTAAACATGAGTTAAATGAACTTCCAAACACTGAAAAGTCAACCATAAAGACTTCAATCTCTTTTTTTAATTAAATCACAAAAAATTGTCATCATACATCTTTGAAATGTAGCAGGGACATTACATAAACCAAAGGGCATTCTTCTAAAAGCAAAAGTACCATAAGGACTAGTAAACATTATTTTCTCTTGATCCTCAAGAGATATTTAAATTTGGTGATAACCCGTATATCCATTCAGGAAAAAAAGTAGTCTATCCAGCATTTGATCTATAAAGGGTAATGAAAAATGATCTTTCCTGGTGGCAAGATTTAATTTTCTATAATCAATGCATATTCGCCACCCTGTAACTTGTCTAGTAGGTATTAACTCATNAATTGTTATTCCAGTTAAAGTTGGGATGGTTCTTCCAACCTGGGTTATAATAATTGGAATATGGGTTATTTTGCTTATTATTTATGGCATTCAAAGTTTCTAATGATGCTTGAGAATCTATCATTTGGCCTAATGAATTCTCTTTAATCATGGAAATTGATTGAGAAAATTTATTCCAAATTGGTCTGACTTTCTTGAAATTATCTACCATTTGGCCTAATGAATTCTCTTCAATCATGGAAATTGGTTGAGAAAAACTCATTCCAAATTGGTCTAACTTCTTTGAAATTATCAGGCCTAATGAATTTTCTTCAATCATGGAGATTGGTTGAGAAAAATTCATTCCAAATTGGTCTGACTTCCTTGAAATTGCATCAACTTGATTTGCTAACATAGTAAATGCATCAGTTTCATGAATGTTGGCTACTTTCTTTGGATTCACCCTATTAGAAGGCCATTAAAAATTATTGGTATCCATCTCTTCAATTAAAGTATAAGCATCATGAAATGATTTTGACATCAATGAATCACCAGCAGCCGCATCGATAATAGATCTAAGAGAACCATTTAATCTATTATAAAAGTTTTGAATTATTAACCAATCTGGTATAGCATGGTGTGGACACTTTCTTAAGAGTTCTTTAAATTTTATTAACCAATATGGTATAGCATGGTGTGGACACTTTCTTAAGAGTTCTTTAAATCTTTCCTATGCTTCATAAATAGATTCCCCTTCAAACTGATTAAAAGATGTAATATCATTTCTAAACTTCACAGTTTTTTATGGTGGAAAATATTTAGCAAGGAATTTTTGTGCTAAATCTCCCCAAGTTCTGATAGATACAGGTGCTAACGAATTTAACCACATCTTAGCTTTATCCCTCAGTGAGAAAAAAATTAAACTAAGACTTACGGCATCATCTGAAAGACCATCGTATTTAAATGTAGCACACAATTCTAGAAAATTGGTAAGATGTAAATTTGGATCTTCAGTTGGTGATCCTCCAAACTTATTATTTGATACCATTTGGATAATAGTAGGTTTAAGCTCAAATGAATTAGCCACTACAGTAGGTTTTTAAATACTATAATGAAGTTCATCTACAATAGGGTTGGCATAATCTCTTAAAGGTCTAAACTGTTGATGAATTTCAGCATTTTGATTATTTTGGTTTGCCATTTCTGTAATTTTTTTTGAATTTTGCAAGATTTTTAATTTTTTTTTTGATTTTTCTAATAGTTCTTTCTAATTCAGAATTGTAGAGCGCTAGTTCTTCAAAACCTGAACTACGCATATACTAACATAAATTGAAATAAATTAAAATAAAACATAAAAATAAGATACAATATTTAAAGTTTAAATAAGACTTTCTAAAAATAGAAATTTACTTAGTTTTCTTCCCCGACAATGGTGCCAAAAACTTGGTTCACTAGATATTTCATGCTTATGCACAGTATAGCTATAGTTCTGATGGTATTTTTCACTCATATTTCCTTATTTTGCAACAAAACAAAAAACTTGATCCTGAAAAAAAATAAGAATTTAACTTTTTAATTTATATATATTTATATTTGGATACTACGCAAGCATACATATCGTTATCAAGTAACATAAAACTTTTTTATTAAGACCTCAATATTGAACCCACAGGGAAGATTATGCAATATGCACTTCTTATAAGTTTTTCTATTTTTAAGAAGATAATTACTTAAACTAGAAATAATTTTTGCAGAAATTTAAAATTTAAATATTTTTGGTATTTTTTTTATATTTTAACGAAACGTTAACATCTTGAAAAGATAACTAAAGTTTTTGTAGAATAAAAGTATCTAATATGAAAAAAAAATATTTTTTCTTATCATGAATCAGTAATAAGTATAGGAATGTTGTTGTGGAAGTATGCAAATTATATTTTGCCAAATAGGAGCAATAATATTCTTTACCCTTACTAGAGATGCTATAAAGAGCATTGTCTAATTTAAAGTTTGAATAGTTCTGAAGACCAGCTAGGTAGGGAAGATACTAGCTCTCACTCTAAAGTTCCCTCGATTCCCTCCTTAAAGTTTGAATAGTTCTGAAGACCGGCTAGGCAGGGAAGATACTAGCTCTCACTCTAGAGCAAAGTTTGAATAGTTCTGAAGACCGGCTAGGCAGGGAAGATACTAGCTCTCACTCCAGAGTTATCTGGAAGACCGGCTAGGTAGGGAAGATACTAGCTCTCACTCTAGAGTTCCCTCGATTCCCTCCACTTCGGGGCTAACATTCTCGTATTAGAACCTAAAATAATAAACCAAGTTTGGGGCTTTAACATGTCACTTTAAAGTCCTCTAACTCTACACCCTTCAATGAATATTTTCCTATTTATTTGCACTAACTTTAAAGTCCTCTAACTCTACACCCATCAATGAATATTTCCCTATTTATTTGCACTCAATAATAAACGTCTACATCAATAATGATTATTTCCCTATTTATTTGCACTAAATCATATGAATTACATTCTCATTCATACAACCTCATGCGATTCCTATTTATTTGCACTCAATCATATGAACTACATTCTCATTCATATAACCTCATGTGATTCTTAAAACCAAGTTGGGGGTTTTAACCTGTCACTTTAAATTCTTCTAACTCTACACCCTTCAATGATTATTTCCAAATTTATTTGCACTCAATCATATGAACTACATTCTCATTCATACAACCTCATGTAATTCTTTCTAATTGTTGACTGAGACAATACATGCCCGGTTCTTACATGTTCTCACAATAAATTTTAACATCTAGACTGTCCAAATTAAGAAGTAAATGAAGTGCGNCACTTTTAGAAAACTTTCTATTTTAAAAAAGATAATTACTTAAACTGAATATATTTTGCAGTAATAAAAATTTAAATATTTTTGATATTTTTGAAATTTTGACAAAATAGTAACAACTTAAAAAGATAACTAGAGTATTGTAAATGAAAAGAACTTAATAAGAAAAATATCTTTCTTCTTATCATGGCTCAGTAATAAGTATAGGAATTTTATTGTGGAAGTATGCATATTATGTTGTGCCAAATATCAGCAATAATATTCTTTACCCTTACTAGAGTTGATATAATGAACATTCGCTAATTTAATGTTTGAGTAGTTATGAAGACCGGCTAGTGGGAGATGCTATAAAGAACATTGACTAATTTAAAGTTTGAATAGTTCTGAAGATCGGCTAGGCAGTAAGATACTAGCGTCTTCACTCTAGAGTTCCCTTGATTCCCTCCACCTGGGGGCTAACATCTCGTATCAGAACCTAAAGCAATAAACCAAGTTGGGGGATTTAACCTGTCACTTTAAAGTCCTTTATCTCTACACCCTTCAATGAATATTTCTCTATTTTATTGCACTCAATCATATGAACTACATTCTCATTTACACAACCTCATGTGATTCTTTCCAATTGTTGATCGAGACAATATNCATTTTGGTGTTGATAAAATAACATACAAAATTTTACAATCTGGATTCTATTGGCCTACAATTTTTAGAGATACCCCTCATAAACTTTACATAGCTTGGCATTCATTCTAAGTTTTCAAAAAATGGAATATTGATTGTAAGCTTCTTAAATATTTCCAAAAATTTTGAAAATTACTTATCCAACTTCTGCTGTCGAAGTCTATGAGGAAATGGAGGTGGTGTTTTTTCTAAATTAATTTTTGGTGGAGAAATAGGTCTTTCAGAATCTTTCGGAGCATCCTCTTTTGATTCTTCAATTTCTTCTCACTCTACTTCAATCTCTTTTTGAACCCTACCTTCCAAC
>JXCR01148777.1:611-23575 GCA_002079205.1 Phalaenopsis hybrid cultivar | reverse complement strand
GTTCTCACAATAAATTTTAACATCTAGACTGTCCAAATTAAGAAGTAAATGAAGTGCGTGGATTTAAATCATCACAACTTCTTCCACATTAAAGATCAATACTCTCCACAACTTCCATCCAAAACTTAATTACTTATCATTTTAAGAAGAAAGATAAAGAAAACTACTCAGAATCCATAGAGAAAACAAAACCACACTTTAGTTGAAATGAAGAAATTATTGCAAACCAACGACATATCTCAATTAAAACCAAAAGTAGTCTAAAACAAAGATAAAAACTTATCTCAAGTCCTCCAACAAACTCTTGAAGTTCCTTTGAATCTCTTCTCTTTTACAATCACTTAAAACAAAATAACAAAAGGATAAAGTAAATACAATCTCTCCGAACTAACTCCCCAGAGAAGAACTTTCAAAACTTGCCAATATTTTCAGGACTCGCACTTTTTTGGACCTTTTCAGGACTCTTTTCTAAGTCCTCTCTTCTTTCTTTTATAGTTTTCAAAGAGGTGCTTTGGGATCTCTTCAAAATGTGTCTTGATTTGATGTATTTGCCCAAGAGACTCATCTTTTCATGATAATTTTTGTCTGTTGTGGTTACAACCACCTATTAAGCCAATGAGTGCCTCAAAAACCTCTTCAAAATTCGTGAAAACTGATTTTACTCATGTAGTAACTACCACTGGCGCTTAAGCGCGGGGTCTCGGCGCTTAGGCACGACCTTCTCTGTTTAATCGACTCTTAAGCGCCAGATCTGACGCTTAGGCGCCAAAACTCTTTTGCACAATTTTTCTTCTTTTTGCTTTAAATTTGATCCTTTTTCACTCCTTTAAGCATTTTTTTTCCTTTTTACTTGTATCTGCAAGAAAAACACAGAAATACCTTCCATTAAAGTAAAATATCTCAAAAATAGGTATCAAAATGAATCTAAAAACACTATATATTTTAGGTGTATTAATGGACAAAATGATTTAACTTTTTCTATCGTGTCCAAAATTTCAAAACTTTCTCGAATATAGTTTGAATCTTCCTTAAAAAATCTTCACATTAATTTAATTCCTCCTCTTGCTCATGTTTTAAATCTTTTACTTCAGATTTTTCTTCATAATTAGTTTTGAAATGACATTCACTCAGGTATCTTATAACATCCATTCTATAGCATTCATCATCTTTACCTTTTGCAGGATATTTCATTGATCCTGAAATGTTAAAAGTAACAGTTTGATCATTGACGCGCATAGTTAATTCCCATTTTTACACATCTATCATTGCTCTTCCTGTGGCTAGAAAAGGTCTCCCCAAGATGATAGGTATCTCCTTATCTTCCTCCATATCCAGCACAATGAAATCAATAGGAAAGATAAACTGATCCACTTTCACTAAGACATCTTCTATAACTCCTTTAGGATACATTATTGAACAATCTGCTAACTGCAAAGTTACAGTAGTAGGGGTTATTTCTCCTAATCCCAATCTTTTAAATATTGATAATGGCATATGGTTAATACTTGCACATGAATCACACAAAAATTTCCCATAAAATTTGTCTCCTATCACACATGGAATTGTAAGGCTACCAGGAACTTTAAGCTTTTTATGAAGCTTTTTATGAATTATAGCACTGCACTCCTCACTAAGTGCAATAGTCTCATTATCATCCAACTTTCTTTTTGATTAATATCCTTCATAAACTTTACATAGCTTAGCATTTGTTCTAAGGCTTCAGCAAATGGAATATTAATTGTAAGCTTCTTAAAAATCTCCATAAATTTTGAAAATTGTTTATCCATATTTTGTTGACAAAGTCTCTAACGAAATGGAGGTGGTGGTTTTTTTAAGTTAACTTTAAGTGGAGAAATAGGTCTTTCAGAATCATTCAAAGCGTCCTCTTTTGATTCTTCAATTTCTTCTCTCTACTTCAGTTTTTTTTAATCCTACCTGCTAACTCTCTTTTGCTTCTAAGTTGAATGGATTTTACTTACTCTTTATTCTGACCTTTTGAATTTGTTTCAGTATTACTAGGAAGTGTTCCTTCGGATCTATTACTTAATGAATTTGCAATTTATCCAAGTTGATCCTTAATATTTCTAATTGTAGCTCCTTGAATTTATAACTCCATTTCATCTATAGACAACTTCTTCTTCTTAAATTATGAATTACTATTGAAACCTGGAGGATAAGTAGATTTATAATTATCATTCCCTTAGTTATTCCAGTTTCCCAATCGGTTTACTTGATTGTTCCCCCATTGTTGATTATTACCACCCGAAGTATTATTCCAATTGAAGTTGGGATGGTTCTTCCAACCTAGGTTAAAAAATTTGAATATGGGTTATTCTGCTTATTATTTATAGTATTCAGAGTTTCTAATGGTGCTTAAGAATCAACCAATTGTCCTAATGAATTCTTTTCAATCATAGAGATTGGTTGAGAAAAATTCATTCTAAATTGGTCTAACTTCCTTGAAATTGCAGAAACTTGATTTGCTAACATAGTAAACGCATCAGAATCATGAATATTTGCTACTTTATTTGGATTTACCCTCTCAAAGGCCATTGAAAATTATTGGTAGTCATTTCTTCAATTAAAGCATAGGTGTCATGAAATGGTTTTGACATCAACGAACCACCAACAGTGGCATCGATAATAGATCTAAGAGATCCAAATAATCCATTATAAAAAGTTTGAATTATTAACTAATCTGGTATTGCATGGTGTGGACACTTTCTTATTGAAAAATTTTGAAGTATTAACCAATCTGGTATTGCATGGTGTGGACACTTTCTTAACAGTTCTTTAAATCGTTCTCATACTTCATAAATAGATTCCCCTTCAAACTGATTAAAAGATGTAATATCATTTCTAAGCTTCACAGTTTTTATGGTGGAAAATATTTAGCAAGGAATTTTTGTGCTAAATCACACCAAGTTTTGATAGATTTATGTGTTAATGAATTCAACCACGTCTTAGCTTTATCCCTCAATGCGAAAGGAAATAACCTAAGTCTCATGGCAAATTCAACCACATCTTAGCTTTATCCCTCAATGAGAAAAGAAATAACCTAAGTCTTATGATTGATAAACCATCATATTTAAATGTAGCGCACAATTCTAGAAAATTGGCAAGATGTAAATTTGGATCTTCAGTTTGTGATCCCCCAAACTGATTATTTGATATCATTTGGATAATAGCAGGTTTAAGCTCAAATCAATTAGCAATTATAATAGGTTTTTGAATACCATATTGAAGTTCATCTACCGTAGGGTTGGTATAATCTCTTGATGGTCTAAATTCTTAATGAATTTCAGCATTTTCATTTTTTTGGTTTGCCATTTCGGAAATTTTTTAGATTTTTCAAATTTTTTAATTTTTTTGGTTTTCTGATTTTCTTAACAGTTCTTTCTAATTCACAATCGTAAGGCACTAGTCCTTCAGAACCTGAACTACGCATACATAAAAATAAAATGAAATGAAATAAAAGAAAGCACATAAAATAAAATACTCTAACTTTTTTTTTAATTTTAAATAAGACTTTCTAAAAATAAAAATTTGCTTTTAAATCAATTTTTGAAATCTTCTCCAGCAACGACGCCAAAAACTTGATCCCGAAACTGCTTATATGCAATAGTATAACAATGACTTTTATTATGATTTTCACTTATATTTCCTTACTTTGCAGAAGAACCAAAAACTTGACTATGAAGAAAATAAGAATTTTAACTCTTTAATGTATTTATATATATTGGGATACTACGCAAGCATATGTATCATTATCAAGTAATATAGGACTTTTTGATTAAGCCCAGAATATCGATCCCACGGGGAAAATACGCAATATGCACTTTCAAACAACAAACTTCTATTTTAAAAAGATAATTAATTAAACTATAGATAACTTGACATTAATTAAAATTCAAATATTTTTGGTATTTTTGATATTTTGACAAAATAATAACAACTTCTAAATAACTTGAGTTTATGTTAAAGAAAAGCACAGATTCTGAAAATATCTTTCTCATTTTTCATGAATTATAATAAGTATAGGAATTTTGTTATGGAAGTATGCAAATTGTGTTGTGGCAAATAAGAGCAATAATATTATTTACCCTTAATAGAGATGCTATAAAGAACATTGGCTAATTTACAGTTTAAATAGTTCTAAAGACCAGTACTAGAGATGCTATAAAGAATATTGGCTAATTTAAAGTTTGAATAGTTCTGAAGACCGACTAACCCTTACTAGAGATGCTATAAAGAACATTGGCTAATTTAAAGTTTGAATAGTTATGATGACCGGCTAGATGGGAAGATACCCGTCTCCACTCTAGAGTTCCCTCGATTCCCTCCACTTGGGGGCTAACATCTTGTATCAGAACCTAAAAAAATAAACCAAGTTGGGGGCTTTAACCTGTCACTTTAAGTGCATGGATTTAAATCATCACAACTTCTTCCAACATTACAGATCAATAATCTTCACAACTTCCATCCAGTACTTTTAATTACTTATCATTTTAAGGAGATAGATAAAGAAAACTACTCAGAATCCATAGAGAAAACAAAACTACACTTTAGTTTAAAAGTAGAAATCATTGTCAAATCAACAAAAAATCTCAATTAAAATAAGAAGTAGTTCAAAATAAAAGATAAAAACTTATCTTAAGTCCTCCATTAAACTCTTGAAGTTCCCTTGAATCTCTACTCTTTTACAACACTCTAAACTCTCAAAATAAAATTAAAAACAAAAACGAAAAAAAAGTAAATTTTGTGGTGCCTGAATCTCTCCACAAGATTCTCCACGATCTTCTCAGGACTCAGCACTCTCTCCCTCTTCAAGCACCCATCTCAAATGTCTCAACGTCCTTCTTTTATAAATTTACCATAGGGTGCCTTGAAAATTTTTCAAAATGTGTCCAAATTCGATGTATTCTCCAAGGGATGCCTCCATTCACAAGTCTTTTAATAATATTTTCGTTCCTAGTGGTCATAACCACCCTCTTTAGCTAATAGGTGTCTCAAATGTCTCTTCAAAATTTGGCTAAATGAAGAAAATTGCCAAATAATTGCCTCTAGCACTTAAGCGTGGTCTTCTCTATTTTAGCGGCGCTTAAGCGTCGGATCTGGCGCTTATGTGCAAAAATACTTTTGCACAAATTTCACATTTTTGCTCCAAATTTGATCCTCTTTCATTACTTTTAGCAATTTTCAACTTTTTACTTGTACCTAAAATAAAAACACAAAAATACATTCCATTAAAGCTCAATATCTCAAAAATAGGTATAAAAATGTCCTAAAAACACTATATATTTTAAGTGTATCACTCAACATACCTCTTTATAGGTGGTTGTCTTGTGTGCCTAGGGTGTTAGAAGGGTCCATGACCCAGACGGAGTATCAGTTCTTTTGTTGGGAGCATTTCCAGCTTTGTAGCTGAACCTCCATTTCTCTTTCTTTCCATAGACGTCCTTGCCATTTTGGCAGGTATAAGTCCCACCTCTTGGAGCTCCAGCTTATAGTCATAGGATATAGTTTCTTTCCTCTGACCTTAGGGCTATCGAGATCCCCTGTGGACTACGCAATACACGGATTACTGACCGAGGATCTCAGGACGTGTTGATTTGACTACCTTCACGACCAGGTAGACTTAGGGTCCTAGTAGTTGTGGATGACGAGTCTGTGGTACCTTGACCCAGTTACCTCTACCTCTTTAAGATCACTCTACATTCCTTTTTGTTGAGCCCCTTTGAGCCATATCGCTCCTTGAGTTTGTTGATATCATTTTGATGACTTGATGCTGATGAGTTGCTGCCAATTTGGGATACGGCAATTTTTCCTCTGCCCTTACGGCTCAGACGTGCTTTGACATGTTTGGATATCCCCGTGAAGATGGTTTAGGTTATTTTGTGGGCCCCATGTGCTGATGTTCCGCTACCCATTCGGAATGTGAGAGACTCACTCTCTGCCCGATGGCTTAGCACAAGCTTTGAAGCATCGGGATTGTTCCCACACAAAGTAACCTTCCTTTGAGTACCTATTTCCTCAGTTCATGATAATCCAAGTGAAACTCCTTTTATCGAGAGTATTCTAGGGTACCTCCCAAGATGTAATCAATCGAGTGGGATACGTCCCCTTTGGAGTGCTCTTGACCCCAGAACAGGCACATACACCTGACTCTCTGATTTTGGGTAGTCTACGTAGGTATTCTTTCGCAAATATAGGTTTAAGGTGTTTTTTTCTGATCTTGTTTGCGTGGAAACTTTTAACCTATCCTTGCAAGGTTTATCGCACATAGGCTCTCTAAGTTTTGTGTTTTCTCTTGTTTTTCGCTTTGTCGTATGTCTCTTCTTAGTCGGTTCCTCTCCTCTTCGAATCACTGATCTGATTCGGGAAGGAAATTTATTTGAATAGGGTAAGTATATGATGATCAATAGGCTGGCGACTCCTTCTAAAATAAAAGAGAGAAAAACAAATGAAAACATGTATGTCCTTAGCTTTCTTCCTTTTCAGTGAGGAGTCTTCCCTGACACTGATTTTGAGTACTAAGGGTAATCTTTCTACTTCACGATGGCTGACAACGTCCATCAGGGGGCCTTCATAGTCTACATTGACTTGATCGTAGTCCAAGTTAAAACTCACAACAACACCCTGGGTGGCCTTTTTTGCATTTAGTGTGAGATTTAAGTCGTCTTCGAATGTGAAGGTCAACCTCTATCCCAACATTTTTCTGCATAAAATAGGGGAAATGTCAGTGCATTGATACTTTACATGAACAAGAACAATAACAAACCATTATTAAGAAAATTATATAGGTTTATGCATGAAAATGTTTTATTTAATTTAATTTGGTGAAATTCAAAATTAAGGGGGAAATTAAAAGTGCAAATTCAAATTTATTTTATTAAAATTGATCTTATTATAAAATTTTGGACTCATTCACAGATGCTGGCAAAATAGTCATCCTCAGAACGAGTATCGCTCCAAAATATTCATATTGTAGAACATCAAGTTGTATAGTATTTCTTCAAATATCTCTCATTTATCGGTAGCATGGGCCATTTACCTTAGAAATCCATTAACTGGTAATATCCTCCTGAAAATACCTTCTCCACAACAAATGGTCCCTCCCAAGTCAGTTCAAAATTTTTACCTATCTTGTAGTGTGCGAGGATGGGCCTCCTGAGGATGAGTATGAATTCAGCGACATCGAACGCTCTTGGGCAGACCAATTTATCATGAGCTCGGATCATCTTTGCTTGGTAGAGCTTTAGGTTCTATTGTGCTTCAACCATTTTCCTTCAAGGGCTTCTAATTCTGCAAGTCAGAGCTTGGTGTTGTCTTCCACTATAATCTGGTTGGTAACTGCGACTCTCAGAAACGGTGACTAAACTTCTAGCGCAAGTACGACATTAGACTTGTACACGAGCGAATACGGCGTACATTAAGTAGGAGTTTTGAACGTCATCCAGTAAGCCCACAAAGCTTTTAGCAACTTCTCGTGCCATCCTTTCTTATTTCCGTCCAATGTATTCTTCAAAATTTGCACGAGCATCTTATTAAAGGCCTCGGCTAGGCCGTTTTCTTTGGGGTAATAAATAGTAGAGTATCTCCAATCCATCCCATGTCGCTTGATGAAATTATTGATTTTTGTGCTCTTGAACGCTGACCCATTATCAAAAATAACTCTGCGCGGAACACCAAAACGGTAGACAATTTGACTTTTGAAGAACTGCAGAACATGATGCGTTGTGACTCTCGTAACAACACTTCCTCTACCCACTTGGATAAGTAATTTGTAGCTACGAGAATAAATCTGTGTCCTTTAGAAGTTGGAGGGTCTATCGAACCCACTATATCTGTGCCCCAATACTTGAATAGCCACGGGCGACGGTTAGGTCTAGCACATTTGGAGGTTGGTGCAAGACCACTCCATGTATCTGACATAAGCAACACTTTTTGGTTGTATCCATGCAATCTACTATCATTGCTGACTAATAATATTCAAGTCTTTTAATCTTCATCTTCATCTTTGGTTCTAACTGGTGAGCACCACATAATCCAACATGTATTTCTTTGACAATATCTTGTGCTTCTGATATGCCCAGACATTGCAGACACATCTGATCAAATGACCTTCTATATAGATCATCACCTACCAAAGCATACAACATGGCTCTTATCGTGTTATGATATTCTTCAGACTTGTCTTTTGGTAGTTTTTCTGTCTACAAATATTCTATTAATGACTAGCGCCAATCTTTGGTATTGTCTGCTACTGCAGCTACTATCTCTTCTTCTTTTCAAAATTTGTGTAGACTGTCAAAGTCAATCTTTGATAAAACTTGGAGTCCTTGCACTGTAATATCAATGAAATCCTCCGGTGGACATGTTAATTCCTTAGCAAGCTTGGTTAAAGTGTCGACGTGGGCATTATCTCCCTGAGGAATCCTATACAATGTCACACTGCAAATCTATTCCAGCAACTTCATTGTATACTGATAATATTCTGCTAATCTCAACTTCAAAATCTTGTATTGTCCAACGACTTGTTGAATGAAGAGTTGTGAGTCACCATAAATGACAATGTCAATTATGTCCATCGAGATTGCTAATTCCAACCTAGTGATTAATGCTTCATATTTAGTTTCATTGTTTGTACACAGCTCTATCAAGTGGTAAGAGAATCTCAACATTCCCTGATCTGGCGTAACGAAAATCAAATTGATTCTTACTTTTTCTGGTCTAACTGTTCTTGATCCTTTATCTCTTCTTGATGATGAAGCTCCATCAAAGTATGTTTCCCAATGTCCGGCACTGGACTACTCCACTTATAATATTTGACATCTAGTACATAGTCGTTCAGCGGGGACCCAGCTGGAAGTGGGTGTGCTGTGAGAAAATCTGCTAGAATATGTTATTTGATAGTGTGAAGGGGGATGAAAGTTATATGAAATTGTAATAAAATCATCAACCACCTTGCTAAGCATCCAAAAAGTGTTGGTCAGGCCATTAAATATTGCAATGGATTAACTTTTGAAAAAAGGATAATCTTATTAGAGAGCATGTAATGTCTAAGCTTTTGAGTGACAAAGATTAAAGCTAGAAAATGCTTCTCAATAGGAGGATACTCTACCTCCGTCGATATTAGATGTCGAATCATGTAATAGAGTGTCTTTTTCTTACCCTCATCATTGAACTAAGCTAACAGGGCTCTGAAAGAGTTGTCTAAGGCCGCGGTATAAAGTATCAATAATTTTTCCAGGATAGGGGTTGTGTCGTTAAATTTTACTTAACATACTCAAAGGACCATTGACATTTCTCTTCCCATACAAATTTGGCATTATTTTTAATTAATATCAAGGAGGAATGACACCTTCCTGAGAGATTAGAAATAAAGCATCTCAGGTATGCTAATTTACCTTGAAAGGAACGTGGTTATTTCAATGTTTTGGGAGATGAAATTTCTAAGATAACTTTAATCTTATCTGAGTCAATCTCCATTTCCCAATGAAGGACAATGAATCCTAGAATTTCTCAAAGGTAACACCGAAAGTGCACTTTAAGGGATTCATCTTGAGATTATATTATCATAATTGTTCGAACACTATCATCAAATCATATAAGTGATCTATTCTCTATTTACTTTTGATGAACAAGTTGTCCATGTAGCACTCCACTTGATTATGGATGCGGTCATTAAAAATCTTTGTCATAGCTCGTTGGTATGCTCCGGCATTCTTCAATCCAAACGACATCACTATGTAGCAAAAGATTCTGATCGGTGTTCTAGAGGCTCTAAGCGCTACATTTTTTGGAACCATTTTGATCTGATTGTATCATGACAATCCATTCATGAAAGTGAAGATCTCATATGCCAATGTGATTTCCACCATTATCTCTGGTATTGGTAGTGGAAACTCATCTTTTGGACATGCTTTATTTAAATCCCTGAAATCGACACATACACAAATTTGTCCATTTTTCTTTTTAACTAACACGATTTTGGTTAGCCATGTCAGGCATTGTTCTTCTCTCACAAAGTTGTCATCTATTAATTTCTCAACCTCAGCAATGACTTGTTGCTCTATTTCGAGGCGCATCCTTCTTGGAGCTTATTTTACTGGAGTCATACTCTTTTCCACCCCAAACCTGTGCATTGCAACTTCTGCAAATAATCCTGGCATTTCAAAATGATCAACTCTATAGATTCTTCCTCGTTGAGTAGCTAACTTATGAAGGTGGGTCAGGGATGATCCTCAACCCCTAGGTTAACTTCCTTCAATTCGTCAACATTTGACTTAATCTCTTCTTAAAATTCTGGAGGAGTAAAATCTATCGGCTGATCTTTAGAGTCATCCTCTACATCAAGGCAATCCTCTTCTGACTCACTATTAACAACCATACAAAATTCTGAGACATCGATTGGTCCTATAGTACCAAATTGGAGACCTTCTTTCTAATTGGGAGTTTGACTTTTAACATTCCATAACTTCTCAAAAAACTATAGCTTTTCCTTCAACATTTTCTTTGGCACATATCCCTATTGAATCAGCTTCTGAACATAGGGAGAAAAGTAATCAAATGGTAATTTCATTAACTTATTAGAGTCCTCTTCTAAACTTACATGATTTTTAGAACTAATAGTAGGAGAAGAATGGTAGAAATTGATTGGCTTAAAACCAACACCACAGACTTCCTTAACTCTGAACTCTTGACCTTTTGAGGGTGGATCAGAGTAAGGGTCATGGAATGCTCGTAGTGGTTGATCCGATCATACATTCACTTGTATTCACTTTCCTCCACATTTTCTAAGGATATCTCAATTGCAGTATCTTCTATTTTATCATCATCATCTCTTAAGCAGAACTTTCTTCCACATCATTACTAATGGTCAGTCTCGTCCGTTCAACGATAGTATTGGTTCTTCCTCGTTCACATCCCTGGCCTTGATCTCGAGTGCATGGGTTAAAAGAACTTCTACCAGCTCGTTCTAAAGAAATGGTAGTAGAACGCTGAAGTGGAGTTGAGTGGCCTTGCTCTTTTGATCTTTCTAAATCTTCCATTTCATTCAGCACAACCACATGAGAAAAGACATTTTTCTTTAGAGGGGCATAGTATGCGGCGTCTTCATGAATGCATGCCTCATGAACTGAGAACAGTTGTAAATCCCCTTTCATGCAATGTTCTTATCCTTCCTTGAAATACTTGATACACTGACGTAGTGACGACTGAACCATTTATGCTCGTACAACCACAGTCAACCAAGTAAAGCCTTGAAAGAGTTCTCTGCATCGATGATGTGGAACTTTTCGGTTGTTACTAGCTCTCTAACCTTCATCATCAGTGCAATCAATCCAAGAGCTCTTTTCCCTTTCTGATTAAATCCTCTTAGCATCATCCTATTGATAGTGAGCTCCTAAGTGTTAATGTTCAAGTAAGCTAACGTCTGTAGACTCATTAAGTTGAGTGACGCTCCTAGATCTACCAAACTCTGGAAAGCAAGAATATGTCAATATTAACTAAAATGTAGGGCAATCAGTTATGATTGGTAGTACCAAGTAGCAGATCTTCATCAGTAAAAGTTACCCCAGGTTGCTCCTTTAACGAACAAACTTCATCCGAGGATGTGTTGTTCAACTGGGCTAAGCAAATTTTTGGATCAAGCAAGGCTGCAACCACTTTTTTCCTCATCTCCTTTGATAGGATCAGAGCGTCGTAGATGCTTAGTTTGGTCGGAAACCTCCTAAGATGAGCTAATACATTATAATCCACTTTATACATGACTCTAATTTTCATGGGAATAGGTATTTATTATGTCGTTGGAGGCGGCTCTTTGCGAGTAACAATCTGCTTTCCTTTGTCTATTGGAGCTGCTTCAGACCACACATTTATCTCTGCAATCTATTCTTCTTCTTCTTCTAATGTTTTAGGAAAAACTTCTGGCACTTCTTTTATATCAAAGAAATCCAAGTTGATGGCAAGCAGTGCTCCTTGGTACCCGAGGACTGGCTCCTCGCTCTCGGAACTGTCATAATCGGTGTTGACGACCTCTTCTTCATTCTTGTTGATGGGTTCATTGGACTTAAGTACAATTTGAGGATCAGTTTGGGAATTAAAACGTAGTTGAAATTGTAATCATTATATTCAACAAACCCCAGAGGGGCAAAAAAATAATCATGCACAGTCAGGGGTTTGAGGATTTCTCCCCTAAATTTGAGACAACCAATCTAACATAAGCAGCCCCTATCCTACCCTCTCACTATCAGTCTCCACAATCACATCCTTCTTCTTGTTTGGTTACGACGGCTTCCCCGGTGAAATCTTCAACTTGGGCTTTGATGTGTGTAGATTTAGTGTGTTTGTTTTGTAAACGTTTTTCAAAATCACAAAATATACACGATAGATATAATATTAAATATGAAAATTAATCCCAACAAAATAATTTCAATTAAAATAGGTTTATCTTTTCATAATCTTTAAACTGCCAAATCCTCTTTAAAAATAACGTAAGTATACTCATCACTTAAGTAATAAAGGGCTCTAATGGAGTCTTAGATATCGATCCCATAGGGAAGTTGGAAATGTCTGTAAATAAGTTCCTAAGATTATAATATAAAGTACTATTTTAAGATTATAAAAATTAAAGTGTGAAGTTTGAATATTAACTAACAAGTGAATGTTAATTAAATTGCAGTTGAAAGACAAAGTTAACTAAACTAAATCTTAAGCTTTCAAAATTAATATTATAAAAATTAAAATTAAGATGTTGTTACATAAAGTATAAATTTAATAAAGCATCATTCCTCTTTACAATGAGTATATGATTTGTGAAGAGATTAATATCATTTGAATATATATATATATATATATATATATATATATATATATATATATAACTGTTTTGTGTAAAATAGGAGCAATCCTATTCTTTAACCTCTTCTGAGTGCATAAAGAACATTGCTAATCTAGAGTTTGGTCCCTAAATATGTGGTTAGGCTGGGAGGATACTGGCTGCCACTCCAGAGCTCCCACTACTCCCTCCTCTGAGGTCTAACAATCTCGCAACAGTTTCTAATAAACTGGACCAAATTGGGTATTTTAATCTATCACCTTAAAATCTCCAATTCTGCATCCAACAAATTATATTTCTCTAATTATTTACACCTAATTCCATGGATGAAATACTCTCCCATGAAATCAAATGTAATTCTCCCCAAGTTGCAGAAATTATAGCCCTTTTGGAACATATGTTTCTCAACACATTTTAACATTTTAATTAGCCAAATCAAAAAGTAAATGAAGATCAGAGTTCAAATCATCACAAATTATTGACATTTAAAATCATGTAAAATAAAACCAATTCTTCACAAAACCATATCTTCAAAGTAGGGTGAAGGATAAAGAAGACTACTCAGGATTCATGAGAAGAATACCACAAAACACGGATTTCATATATAAAAATAAGTTTACAAAATAAAAAAAATGAAGACACAACTTATCTCACAATCCTTCCCAAGCAAACTCCTAAAAGTTCTCTCCAAGCATTTCTCTCTTTACAAGCACTCTCAATTTTTTTCTTAGAAGTGTAATGAAGAAGAAATCTCTCACCTTCCTCTCCTCTCACAATCCTTGAAGAAAATCTCAAAGCCCTTGAATTTCTCTCTTTTTTTCTCTAACTTAGCTCTAACTCACACCACACACCTCACACACCTCTCTTCTCTTCTTCAAGCCCTAGACTTCCCTACAAAAAAAAATTAAAATTCCCCCCAAAATTTTGTCCAAAATTCAACTCTTTTGAATTTAAAAGACATGTCCATTGATCCAAGAGACGTATCCCTTCATAAAAGAACCTTAAAAAGTGTAGATGTATTGAATTACTCCAATGGGTGTTTAGAATAAGTGTCCCTTTGAAAATTTGTTCAAATTTTGTCTCGAACCGCCTTAATCCGTAAAAAGTCATCCTCAGCACATCTGGCGCCAAATCTGGTGCATCATGCGCCAACTCTCTATCAAATGGCGCATTCAACACCAATCTGGTGCATCATGCACTAGTTTGCTGAAGACCATGTTGTTCTGGGCTTTGGCGCATCTGGCACCGATCCCGAGCATCTGGCGCTGATCCGGCGCATCTAACGCCACTTCAGCGCATCTGGTGCCAATCTGGCACATTATGCGCCAGAATTCAAAATTTTGTTGTTTTGACTCCATATTTTATCATACTTTTGCTCCAAATACCTGAAATTTATATATTTGCAATAAAAACATAAAAATAACCTTCTTTAAAGTGTCATATCACCAAAAATAAGCATAAAATATATACTTAAAATAACATATTATTTTGGTGTATCAGACTTCACAGGTTGTAGACTCTGAGTGGCGGCATGTGCTGAAGCAGTCTGAATCTGATCGAGTTTCTTCTTAGATGAT
Organism: Phalaenopsis hybrid cultivar; assembly: GCA_002079205.1. NCBI lineage: Eukaryota > Viridiplantae > Streptophyta > Magnoliopsida > Asparagales > Orchidaceae > Phalaenopsis > Phalaenopsis hybrid cultivar. The sequence continues at coordinate 9,157 of JXCR01148777.1, read as the reverse complement.
CTGCTCCAAATTGTTCTCCAACCATCTTCCTCCGAGTACGGCTCTAGGTAATTGGCTCGGCCGAAATCATATTTATAGAACCTCTTTCAGGTTCTTTCAAATATTCTTTTGAAATTGTTATATTTTCTTATTTAAGATTCTTCTCGAGCCAATTCTTAAAACTGAAACATCTCTCTATGGTATGACTAAGTAGAATGTGGTCTCGACTGTAGTTGGGCTGGTCTTTCTTATCAACCTCTTCTAGTTTCTTCGGCTCGGGCAGTCTGAACTCGGACCTCTTCATCAGACTTCTGAACATCTTTGGCATGGGTTCATCTTTGAAGGAATATGCTCTCTTTATCCACTCTGAGATTGTCGGGCTATGTCTGTTATTAGTTTTATATGCCTTCTAGTTTTAGCTAGACTGAGCATACTTTTGAACGGACTGATTTTGAGGCTGGCTATGCTGCGATTGCTGGTGACTCTGATGGGACTGCTCAACTGGTATCTTTATTGGCTGCTTTCCTTTATCAACTAACTCCACTGTTCTGAACTTATTCTCTAATATCTTAGTTATCCTGGACTTCTATGACTTTTCTTAGGAATCCATATGCTTGATTTACTCCTGTAAGCTGCTAGCCTTGTTAAGTAACTTCTCAAATGACTTGATGGTGAGCCCCTTAAGCATGAAAGCTGCTGACCCATGTATGCTCTTGAGAAGGATCTCTATTGCATGTTATTATTGTAGCTGAGGTTCTAACTTTAGCTTAAGTTTCTCGACCTCTAGATGTAATCCACCAAGGTCTTGTTGGGCTTCTGCTGCTCAACTACGAGATCTCCTATCGTGATGTGGTGTTGCACTCCAGCAAATCTCCTTATGAACAGCTGCTCCAACTTAGCAAATGTCTTCATTGATTCATTGAGTAGCTAGGCATACCAATCAAAGGCGATCCCTGGTAAGTTGTTGACAAACTGATGAAAGAGTAAGGCTTCATTACCTCCGGTGTTGCAACAACTGACTCAGAAATGTGCTACATGCTGTCTGAGATTTCCTGTCCCTGTCGAACATCTTGAAGTTTGGTGACATAAAGCTCTTGGGGTAGGGCACGACATCAAACTCCTCCGGTTAAGTTCTACCCTTTGAAACTGATGCACCACCCTTAGACTGAGCTAAGACCTCCCGAACTTGCTATTCGACCAACTGTTTGATATACTTTTTTGGTATTACACTATGTAGGGAATCCTTTTTCTGCTGATCATCTCTGCTAGTGGAGGCAACTTCTCTCCTCTTGTTTGTAATATGAACAATCTCTGGCAGGTTGACCTCCGAAGAAGCTAACTACTGCGACTGGGATTGTCCATGAACTATAGCCGTGGAGGCCATGGTGGTGGCCATCTCTTTCATTCTCTTCTCCATCTGACTGATCTATTTGTCTCTTAATAGGACAGCTCTGCGCAAGTCATCTACGGCATTCCCTTTAACAAGTGGATGGGCATCGCGTGCAAATGAAGCGGCTCTACTCTTGATGATATTAATTTCAAGGAAATCTTCATCGAGATAATCATTAAAATCAAAACCTTCATCATCATCGATAGCCACCCCATGCTCTCTGGTCAACTTGGAAATCTCTGAGCTTTTCAACTTTTTCTTCAATGAATTTTTCTTGAATCTTCTTGAGATTCTGAGGACTCTCCTGAGCATCCTCCCTCCGTACATCGGGACTCAGTAGTAATAGCGACAACAACATTCGTTACTTCGGACCTTTGCTTCATTCCATAGACTTGCCTTGAGGGCTTGTCCAACAGTGCTAGTGTGGCAACCTTGGGTACCCATACCTTCTTCTTTATTGGTCATGCCTTGAGACGGTGTGTCTCGGTAGAGGCATCGATGCATCAAAGCGAGGCATACTCTCCGCGATGTGGACCAATACATCATTGGGTAACTTCTTCCCCTTATTCTTATTTGGAACATCCTTGTGAAAAATAGCAGGCAGTACTCTCGGACCCAATCGTGACTTGACCGATCGACATCCTACATGTCTTGAAGCAACAATTGCGGTATTTGTAACAATACTGACTCAACTTCCAAGGCAAAATCTGACAAGTACACGGACTGACGAAACTTGAACTGATTTCTGGAACTGACTGACAGATCTGACATCTTTTAAAATTTCTTTCTTCATTTGTGATATTGCACATCCTACCCGCTTGTGTAACTCAGCAGCTGAACACCCTTCCTTAGCAACCAATCTCTCGAATATTGTACGGATTCTAGTGATAGGGGTAGGCTTCTCCCTTTCCACACCATGACCATGAAGTATTGGCAGAGCAACAAAAATTTTGTGAACGCTCTCATATCCAGTAGTTTCCATCAGTGGATGAAACCTACTCCCTCAAAGGAGAAGAGAGGTCTCGGGCAATTCGAGCTCCTCCCCCTGAGGAATCTCATCAATAGCTGTCATCTTTGTAACTTGGGCCTCAGCGACTTTCTGAATCCTCTGGCTACAGTTTCTTTGTTGCGACCTGGTTAACGGTGCAGTCTTTGAACCGGAGCCAATCTCAAAAAATAAAGATGGGGAAGTAAATCTATCAGTTGAATCTTCTACGATCATAATTTATTTTCTCTTGGAAGACGGGACGACAGGTACGGTAATTGTAAATCCTACGGCAGTAGGTGTAACAACTCTTGCTGTGATGGCAGACTTAGAAAACGTTGGGGCGATGACAATCTTTGCCTTCTTGCATGAAGGGAAGTCTTGGGGGAAGTTCAGATTGAACTCCACGGATGGCTCTTGTACTTCTAAGGTTGCAACCTTCATGATGACAAATGGGGCTTTCCTGAGCACAACCTCGAGATCATCAAATCTGGTGCCAAACTTGATTGTGGGGCGACGTTGTGGGCTTCACGACTGGTTGGCAAGTGACAAGAGAAGGTGAGAGTTGGGAATGACATTGTAGCAGCTTCAAAGGAAAAAATTTTGAGGGTTTGCATTGACCATCACTTTGTAACTTTAGTGCGAATACTAAAAAATTAACAAAGGTCATTCTGTGGACTGGGTACATCCTTTTCTTATTATTTTAATTTTCAAACTTATTATTTATTTATGATTAAAGAGTTGGAATTAACAAATTAAACGAGTGTGAAGAGAAGCAACAACTGGTCTTGATTCACAGAAAAGCAAACCAAACCCAGAGAAGATGAATAAAATGTGAAGTTTAGGACCCAGTTTGGGACCAACTTCACAACGCACAACGCTCAGGTGGAACTAGTCCACAAACACACCTATTGGGTGTCCAACCCCACAAGAAAGATAAAGTCTTAAAGGTCTCCTGAACCTCTCTGTTTAAATGTGTTTAAACAAACTGTCGGCGTTATTTCGGGTTGGTTTGTTTGTGGGGTTTCCCGTAAGAAGCTGTTNAAGCGGTGACAAGAGAATATATGTGCTACATTGAGAAGGAAAGCACTGAGACTCATATCCAACTCAAGAGGTAACAAGAAAATATATGTCTCACTTTAGGAAGGAAAGCACTAGGACTCACATCCAACCCAAGCACTGACAAGAGAACATATTGTTACATTGAGAAGAAAAGCACTGAGACTCATATCGAACTCAAGATGTAACGAGAAAATATGTGCATCACGTAAGAAAGGAAAAAACTAGGACTCACATCCAACACAAGCAGTGACAAGGAAATATGTGCATCACGTTAGGAAGGAAAGCACCAGGACTCACATCCAACCCAAGCAGTGACAAAGAAATATATGTGTTACATTGATAAGGAAAGCACTGGGACTCATATCCAACTCAAGAGGTAATAAGAAAATATATGTGTTTATGCAGAAAATATGCAGATTCACACATGTGAATTTATGGGGAATATGTGAAAAGAATATGTGAAGAAATTGGAAGCGTTAACATCCGTTGAAGGGGGCCTCACACCGATCCTCGGTGAATTTGAAATTTGAAGGAATCGGAAGTCTTAACATCCATTGAAGGGGGCCTCACAATGATCCTTGGAGAATTTGAAATTTAAAGGAATCGGAAGCCTTGACATCCATTAAAAGGGGCCTCTCACCGTTCCTTGGATATGGGGAGTCAAAATTTGGGTACTGACCCCAAGAGTCATATGAAAACAGTGTAAAGAGTTTGTGATGTTGAATTTTTAGAAATGTGTCAAGTGAAAAGGTTAATTTTATTCAAGAAGATTTGCAGAGTTTTGTTGGGTTTTGTGTGGAATGTGAAATTTCGCGGGGATGTGAAGAGAGGTAATGCAAATAAAAATGCATGTGTTGCGTGCACAAAAATTAAGAAACTCTAAAAATGAGAGAGCCCACTCAACAGATTCATTTTCTTTTCTTGTTGTTTTTCATCACAGTTAATTTTTCAAAAAATGTATTTAAAATTTTTAATTTTAGTTGGTTAATTTTCAAAAGAAATTTGTTTTGTTTTTTATTCATTTGTGATTATTAAATTTGAATTTTATTTATTGTTAAAGATTTGTTGTTTCATTCTTTGTTCATTGAAATTCTGAACCAACGCATGGCTTGTAGTTTCTATCCATTACACAAAGAGGCAATTGACAAAAAGGCACATTTCTGAGAGAAATTTCCATTAATCTACTTAAATAAAAATGTCACAGATCAAACATAGGCTAACACCTAAAAAGGTACAATATATACTCCATGTTGAAATACGTCTAGAACATTTCATTCCATGAATACATTGTAGGTTGAGTATATCAGATACATATCATGTTGCTATAAAATGGGAAGTTAACCCTCTGACCATATATACAAGGTACGATGAGCTCTTGATCAAGCAGACCTTCTAAGCCATACTCCAGGATAAGAGTTCCCTTCGCATATACTTAGAGGTACAACCTCTCATAGCTAGTACAACAGTCGATCTTCCAGTTTCGGGTCTGGCTAGAATCCATATGGTATTTTGCTTTCATCCATTCTGCAGAAAGTCACAGACAACCAATGGTGTCGTACCCCTTGAATGCAATATTTGGCGACCTCTGCACCTTTTCCTTTAAAAACAAGCACTGAGCCAACTGGTAGAGGAATCTCCACAGAGCCTCTCAACTCTCCAAGGTCAACGATATTGATTTCTTTCCCAAATAATATATTGCTCTTGCTCAGAAATGAGACCGTGCAAAAGGGTCTTACAAAATCATGATGATCGATGTGAGGAGGTATGCAGTCACCTTCATCGTAGATGTTGATAATAAAACTATTTGGAATGCAGGTAGCAGACAAAATACTCCATTTGACCATTCTTTTGATCATCCACTTTATCATTGGCAGTAGTGGATCTACTTAGTCGTGTCTGATGATCCCAAGCGGATTCCCTTGTCTGTCATTTGTGAAGTTGTAGCAGCAGCCACACTGAGTAGTACTCCTCCCTTTTTCTCACATTCATTTCCTCGGCTCAGAATAGGTCCTTTCCATAAGTGAACCTGCTTGACCTCTATCCCTTAGGTCGAAAATATAGTCAAGTATACTTTGTTCGTCAGTCTTTGATAAGACTCTAGTATAGAATTTTAATCCCTCCAATATGTTGATGAATTTCCTTGAACTTCTTCGTAAAATTCAAATTCTCTTTTATTTACTTTACTTATTTTGTAGTACTCCATCGTACTAAGGTTTGGTAGCTGTCACGGGCGCTCTTCCATCTGAACATTGGCAGGAACCCAAACTGGCACTAGTTGATCTAGAACAGGAGACTCGGCGTATAGCGGGATGTACAACCCTAAGCTCCATGGTACATACTGATCTGTCCCAAGTGAGACGTATGGCTCATTCATCATAAAATCTGAAGTCTAAGACCCATTGGTGCTGGAGGTATACTCTTCAAATGTACTGAATCATTGTAAATGTAGCACATTGCAATCCGAGCAATCTATAAATGCCCCTGTGGCTGATGTGTCAGTGTTATTTTGGGTTGGTTTGTGGGGAGTTGCCCGTAAGAAGCTGTCGGTCGCCGGAATCGAAATCACGTCACCCACTTCGGAAGGATGTTGAAGTATGAAATCAAGCTGACCCCATATTTTTCATAGTTTAAAAATCGGAAGGACGTTGAAGTATGAAATCAATTTGATCCCATATTTTTCATAGTTTAAAATGAAAGGCACTGTACCTCAAATCCTATATCTATCCCGAAGGATAAACACAAGACTTGAGGATGAGGCTCAATTAAATATACTAAGGAAAGTATGACGTCTGCTGCAAAACCTTTGTATTTGCCAAAAAGTTCCCCTATTTAATATAAAGGATTAAATAGGGTTAATATTAAGCTGGGTTCGGACATGCCTATAAGGGAAAGCCCCTATAGTTAATTACATCCTAAATGACCAAAGTCACTTAAGAAGACTCGTATTTAATATAAAAGATTAAATAGGGTTTATATTAAGCTGGGTTCGGACATGCTTCATATAAGGGTACCCCTATAGTTAATTACATCTTAAATGACCAAAGTCACCTAAGAAGACTCTCGATAAAAATTCCCCTATAGTTAATTACATCTTAAATGACCAAAGTCACCTAAGAAGACTCTCGATAAAAATCTAGCCTATAGTTAATTACATCTTAAATGACCAAAGTCACTTAAGAAGACTCTCGATAAAAGTCAAGAAAGTAGTTAATTACATCTTAAATGACCAAAGTCACCTAAGAAGACTCTCGATAAAAATCATGAAATATTCTTAAATGACCAAAGCCACCTAAGAAGACTCTCGATAAAAATCAAGAAAAATTATCTTCAAAGAATTTCAAAGGGTAGGACTCTTCAACGGACTCTCGATAAAAATCAAGAAAAATTATCTTCAAGAAATTTCAAAGGGTAGGACTCTTCAAGGAAATCAGATGTAGAGGTGTGAAAAAAGAATGANAAGGAGAAGTTTTATACCTTTGCTCTGAGAAGGGAGGCTTCGATCAGAGGTGCTTGGCACGTTCGTTGGGGTCTAAGGAGGTTAGGGATTAAGTCCCTGGTCTTGTTGTAAGGCCTAGGTATGAATTCGATCACGGCCGGATTTGGGTGTTGGTCTAGAGCTATGGTAGAGGCTCTGTGGAAGGGGGATTTGATGGGGCTTTGGCTTCTTTCACTCTTGTGAAGGTGTAGGCATAAGGAATTAAAGTTTGGTGGAGTGTGGAGGTGTATTGGGTTCTGTCCTGGTTTCCGGCAGGGTTTCAAGGTCAAAATTGGGCTCCGACAATGGGAATGGGTGAGGGAAAGTGGCTGGAATGTNAGGACCTAGGTGAGTGTCTTAATTAGATTTAAAAAAAGGGTTAAGCTTTAAGTGATCATGATTAATGATTTGAATTTTATTTGAAAATCAAAATAAGGGTATTAAATTGATTAATTATTGACTTCAAAATTCATACCCCGAGGTGAGTGTCTTACTTAATTTTGAAAAGAGTTAAGCTTTAAGTGGTCATGATTCATGATTTGAATTTTATTTGAAAATCAAGATAGGGGTATTAAATTTATTAATTATTGACTTCAAAAGTCATATTTATTTGAAAATCAAGATAGGGGTATTAAATTGATTAATTATTGACTTCAAAAGTTATACCTTTATTTGAAAATCAAAATAGGGGTATTAAATTGATTAATTATTGACTTCAGAAGTCATACCCCTATCTAGGTGAGTGTCTTAATTAGTTTTGAAAATGGTTAAGCTTTAAGTGATCATGATTCATGACTTGGATTTTTTGAAAATCAAAATAGGGGTATTAAATTGATTAATTATTAACTTCAAAAGTCATACCCCTAAGTGAAAATCAAGATAGGGGTATTAAATTGATTAATTATTGACTTCAAAAGTTATACCCCTAAGTCGAAAATCAAAATAAGGGGTATTAAATTGATTAATTATTGACTTCAAAAGATACCCCTAAGTCCTAATCAAGATAGGGGTATTAAATTGATTAATTATTGGCTTCCAAAGTCATACCCCTAAGTCCAAGATAGTTTTGAAAAAGGTTAAGCCTTAGGTGGTCTTGATTCATGATTTGGATTAATCTAGGTGAGTGTCTTAATTAGTTTTGAAAATGGTTAAGCTTTAAGTGATCATGATTCATGACTTGGATTTATTTGAAAATAGATTTAAAAAATGGTTAAGCTTTAAGTGATCATGATTCATGATTTGGATTTTATTTGAAAATCAAGTTTGAAAAGGTTAAGATTTAAGTGGTCATGATTCATGATTTGGATTTTATTTGAAAAAAAAACAATAAAGGGGTATTAAATTGATTAATTATTGACTTCAAAAGTCATACCCCTAAGTCCAGGATCATTTGATTGTATTAAATTGATTAATTATTGACTTCAAAAGTCATACCCCTAAGTCCAAGATCATTTAATTATAATATATAATTATTGGACTTCAAAAGTTATACCCCTAAGTCCAAGATCATTTAATTTTAATAAACTTCCAAATTTTAATAAATTTATACCCCTAAGTCTAGGATCATTTAATTTTAATAAACTTCCAAATTTTAATAAATTAAAAATTTATTAATCTTAATTAAGAAAGTGCAATTGGTTTCTACCAATTACCTC
>JXCR01148776.1:104313-124266 GCA_002079205.1 Phalaenopsis hybrid cultivar | reverse complement strand
TATATATATATGTATTTATATATATGTATGTATGTATATATGTATGCAAATCTTACTAAAATATTTTCGTGCAAAAGTCTAGAGTAATGTACTTGTTCAGGCTTAATATTATGGTTGTGTGTCAGGAGATTCATAGCAGTAGAGTGATAATTAAACGTCATTATGTTATATAAAAATGCAACACATACATAGATATAACAAAAATAATAGAAGTAGACACCATCAATTTTTACATGGAAATAACCTTGGAAAGGGAAAAATTTACTAGGCCTAGCATAGTCAAAGTAATCCACTATATAATTACAAGTACCTAGGTTCACTCTTTTCTTGAATTAGAGAAGGTGGAATTATAAAGCTAATAATCGCAAATGCATAATCATAGTTTAGCCATAAAAAACTATATTTGAGCTACTATAGATGTGGTTATTATTTTTAATAGTAATAGTTAGCTATAAAACCAATATTTAGTTACTGTAAATGTTGTAGTTGACCAGAGAGGCCATAATTGGAAGTTGTAACAATAATAGTTAGTCAAAAAAGCTTTAATCGATTGCTAGAAGGGCCGAAATTGCCCATAAAGGCTGAAGTTTGTGATTGTAATATCAGTAGTTAGCCATAGAGATCGTAGTTAGTGATCATAACTTCATTAGTTGACTCTATAAGCAATACTTTGAAGCATCAGTTGGTCATAGATGTTAGTTGAAAGTTATAGTAACGTTGTTGGCTACAAAGACTATAGTTGGAATCTGTAATAATAGTATTTGGCCATATAAGCCATAGTTGGTGACTGCAATATCCTCAGTTGCTCACATAGGTCTTACTCGGAAGCTGTAAAAGTAGCAGCCAGCCATAAAAGTTGTACTTGGCAATTACATAGGTAGTTGTTGGCCACAAAGACTGTGGTTAGAAGCTGCACTATCTTCAATTGGTCACAAATGCCATAATTGATGTATGTACCCCTTCTTTCAGGAAGAACAAGGTTGTAATTTTACATCGAATAGTGTAATAATTTATATATAGTGTACATAAAAACAAAAGTTTTAGAAACAACCATTGTATTCTGGCTAGGACATCCGTAAGTAGTGGTTGTCGGTGATCGAGCGTATGTGGCAATAGGTGGTGACAATCCAGGATGGTAGATGGTGGTTGACGACTACAGAGACCAAAAGCTATCATCAAGTCTTTAATAAGTTACAATTGTATTTGTGACACAACATTTGCAAGAAGGAGTCATCGACAACCGGTGGTTGGTGGTGAAAGTCGGTGGTGGCAATCGGGATGGTTGACAGTGGTTGACGGTAACCGACAGGCCACATTCTACAGTGATTGGCGGCTACAAAGGCTAGCGATTATCATTGGAACTTCTCTTCGAAAAAAACTATGGAATTTCACTTTTTCTTCTCCATCTCTCAAGTGAAGAGAGGGGATCTATTTATAGCCTCCGAGAGAGGAACATTTTGGGCATTCGAAGAATAACTTTCCCAACCATCTGATTGGATGACCAATATTGATTTCACTTGATCATAGGGGATTTATTTAATGATTTGAGCTCCTAATGATCTCAAAATTTAGCAATATTAAGATTGTTGGATATCTCCCGTCGAGATGCTTGATTTGACTATAAATATGTCAAATTTGGCGTTCATTGACCATTCTTTTGGTGATCCAAAACCTCCAAATGTACTTAAACGATTTGATCTGGGCTTGATTGGATCTGAATTGACCCAACTTGTATATGATTGGTATGTCTTGTCGAGAAAGTCTATTCGACTATAAACTTGCTAAAATCAAGACCCAAATGATCTTAAATTTGAAATTTAAAAATTTTTATAAGTAAATACATTGAAATTTGTGCTTGATAAGAAAATTGCTGATGACAAATCAATTATATTCTTCCAACTGAAAATTTCTTTCTAATTAAACCATTTCTGAAGTTTAACACTTATAATCCTATTGAGAATTCTCCTTGATCTTTGCTTCCATAAAATTATAGTTACAATTCTCTTAAACCCTTTGTAAAACTCTCCCCATCTAGCTCATGTGAATAACTAAAAAATATCTTTAAGAAAAACAAAATCTTAATAATCTATGGGTTTATATTTAAAAATATTAACTATATATACTTCATAGTTTTGAATCCCAGCTATTTATTCGATGTAGAATACAAGCAGAAAAAATTTGAAAGCATTGAATTCCAGAACATTTTTTTGCAGAACTAAAAGCTGCAAACNGTTTTGAATCCCATGCTATTTATTCGATGTAGAACACAAGCAGAAAAAATTAGAAAGCATTGAATTCCAGAACATGTTTTTGCAGAACTAAAAGCTGCAAAACTTATTTCTGCTGCTTCAAACAAATATAGTTTGAAGATAAATGAAAATATGAATTAAACCAAATATTCAATTTGTAACAGTAAAAAAAACAAACTTCTTTGCATCCTAATACAGGATCTGAGACTTTTGTGCAGGAAATTTTGAAAGTGTAACATTAATCTTCTTCAAATACTCATGACCTGGCTCTTTGGGGGTATGATGAGTGTTTCTTCTCGTTGCTTGGCAAGATAACCCATCCAACCTATACAAAATTAGAAAATAAGGTAAATTTATGATTTATTTAGTTGTAAATTAGTATGAGTTTGAATTCTACTAACAACTTCAAAATCCCTCAAATATGATGATTTCACTTTTCAGGAATGAAAAAAAAAAAGTTTTTTTATGTTGTAGTAATCAAGAGGGCTCTAATAGGGAACCAAATGANTTTGGGGGTATGGTGAGTGTTTCTTCTCGTTGCTTGGCAAGATAACCCATCCAACCTATACAAAATTAAAAAATAAGGTAAATTTATGATTTATTTAGTTGTTAATTAGTATTAGTTTGAATTCTACTAACAACTTCAAAATCCCTCAAATATGATGATTTCACTTTTCAGGAATGAAAAAAAAAAGTTCTTTTATGTAGTAGTAACCAAGAGGGCTCTAATAGGGAACCAAATGGCTTATTAAATAAAGAATAAATAGCTGGTTGTGACTGTTACCTAAGGCAGGGTCAATTCCTCTACTTTTAAGCTCTCTGAATTCCTGGCATAGAGAGCACAAAGGACAAAAGAAATGAAGGATCCAGTCCCCAGCTGGAGCCTGCACCAAGCTATATTTTTTCCTCAGCTTTTTTCTGTAGATTGAAGCCACAATCCAGCAGCTACACACAGCAGGAACCAGGAGGAGGTACATAAAACTTCCCACAGTGCAGCCTTCCATTNATTGAAGCCACAATCCAGCAGCTACACAGAGCAGGAACCAGGAGGAGGTACATAAAACTTCCCGCAGTGCAGGCTTCCATAAGTGTTAATTAAGAGATTAAAAAGAAAAACCACATTAAATTAAGGAAATGTTATTACTCATAGGAAGGAAAAAAAAAATCAAATTTGTATTTTTTCTTACTTGTTTGGCCCTCGTCCACAATTTCGGCAATATGACCGAAGGTAACACAGGGGCATAAGGCTGTCATGATTGCTGCAACAACATAGAATATAACATATATATCATTTTGTTTATTCAACGAATTTGAATTTAGTATCATGTTTAGAGAAAATTAATCATCATCATCATTAGCTGAATCACAATTAGTTGGAGTTGGTTTTATGAATCAGTTTTCTTCATCATGAGGTGTGAAATTACATATCTATTTAGATTNACACAGGGGCATAAGGCTGTCATGATTGCTGCAACAACATAGAATATAACATATATATCATTTTGTTTATTCGACGAATTTGAATTTAGTATCATGTTTAGAGAAAATTAATCATCATTATCATTAGCTGAATCACAATTAGTTGGAGTTGGTTTTATGAATCATTTTTCTTCATTATGAGGTGTGAAATTATATATCTATTTAGATGANATTGAAGCCACAATCCAGCAGCTACACAGAGCAGGAACCAGGAGGAGGTACATAAAACTTCCCGCAGTGCAGCCTTCCATTAGTGTTAATTAAGAGATTAAAAGGAAAAACCACATTAAATTAAAGAAATGTTATTATTCATAGGAAGGAAAAAAATATCAAATTTGTATTTTTTCTTACTTGTTTGGCCCTCGTCCACAATTTCGGCAATATGACCGAAGGTAACACAGGGGCATAAGGCTGTCATGATTGCTGCAACAACATAGAGTAGAACATATATATCATTTTGTTTATTCAACGAATTTGAATTTAGTAACATGTTTAGAGAAAATTAATCATCATTATCAGTAGCTAAATCACAATTAGTTGGAGTTGGTTTTATGAATCATTTTTCTTCATTATGAGGTGTGAAATTACATATCTATTTAGATAAATTTTAAGCAAGTTATCCACCAATAACCTGTTTTTCTTCTTGATTAACATTAATCAATTCATCTGAATGGTACATTTTCTATCTTTCATAGTGAGTGCCTAAATCACTAAAATTTATTTCTTACTCGCGAGAGAGTCATGAAGAACCTTGGACCTCTGGATTCACACAAATCTCACCTATTAGTTTTTCAAACTCTTAATTTCGCCTATCTCACACCACACTAAGTACACCCCTACAACTAACTTTCTTCACTCTCTCTCTGTCTCACCACATTAAGCTCACTCAAGCACATATTCTCTGCTCTCAATTTAGTCTGTGGTTTGAGTGTTTGACAATGATCTCTCTATCTTCTTCTACAACGAAGGTATGCATCTCAGTGGCTTCCTGTGCATTGATTTTATCCATTCTCAAAACACTAATCGACTATGCCTTCTTCTAAATGAATGGTGTTTTTTTCGAAGGTATATATTTCAAGCTTTGTTTCAAAATTTGCAAAGAACAAACTTTTTGGTTAAATCTTACTGGGATTTGGGAGCACTTAATTAAAAGTTTTCCTCTCTATTTGCATTTTAAAGAACATTAGCTTAAGATTTTGGATTTTAAAAGTTTACATGTTAAATGTTTATGACTTTCGGTAATTTAATTTTCTACATTTGCTTTTCAAAAGTTTGCATTTTAAAATTCTGCAATTTTTAATATATCAAAGATATATATTTCGGTTTTTCAAAAATCAAGCAGAATTAAACTTACAAAATTATATTTGGTTCGGTAGTTTGATTTCTGGATTTCATTTTAGACCAGTTGATCCAATTTTAAAACCGATCCATCTGAATCGGCCGAATGCATTTCTCTAGGGCCACAGTATTCTTATTTCTATATACAAAATTTACCTTTCAATTAATGCACTTAAAACATTTTAGATTATACCTAACAAGACAATATATGAGATTACTTAGGACTTGCTGGGAAAACTTTTATTTTTTATTTTATTTTATTTTATTTATTTTAATAATATATTTGACTATTGTATTTTTTTAATGTTTGTATGATTTATTTTCAAAAGCAAATTATTTTGTTCTAAAAAACATTTATTTTTAGTATTTTAAAAAAAAATACTAAATATGTCGTAAAAATAAAAAATTAAAAGTGATCCTTTTGTTTTTTACTTATATTTTTTTCTATTTATATTTGATTAAAATAAAATTATTTTTAACTTTTGAGTGTTTTAAAAATATATATTAATTTATTTTTTGGAACACCTATTAAACCAATATACTTTAAATACTTACCGTTCGTTCGGTCCAATCCACAATCATAGACCGTCGACGCCCACGGCCGTCCGATCTGCGCCAGCCTCTGCCGCCTCCCCGGCGGCGAAGGCAGCTGCATCTTTTGATACGAATCAGAAGAGTTAGCCGCCGGGTTCCCGGCGGTGGCCTGAGGCGTTTGGCTGTTCGACGAAGCGAAGGGAGCTGCCTGCGGAGCTTCAGGCTGCATGCTATGGAAATTCTGCTCATGATCGTCGGAATCCGGGCTGGTCGGCCAGCTATCGACGCTGCGGCTGCGATTCTCCATTTCCGGGACAAGTAAAGGGGCTGTCTTTATCCTTCAGCTTTTGAAACATAGGGGAAGGAAAGCTTGATGTGATTTATATAAATCTTATAAAGTTTGCCGGCCGTAGAGATAGATTATTTTCTTGTTCTTATCGTTATGTTATTGATTTAGAAAATAATTTTTGGAAGTTTATGTATATACCACACGGCTCTTTATGTATTTACATATTTAATAGTTCATTTTTCATATTTATATTTATGATACATTGGTGTCATAAATTTATGTATGGAATGTTAGCTAGAGCCCGGACCCGTGAATCGCTCCCTTTGTACTCCTTTTCGGTGGCGGTGAACCGGAAGAATAGAAGGACCTTCGTCTCCTGATTTAGCACGGCTCTTTTGTGTTATTCTTCGGGTTTCTTCGAGATAGAGAAAAAGAAGTGCAAATAATAGTTCCTTACGACAGAAGAAAAAAGAAAGAAGAAGAAGTTTGTTCTCCCTTAATTTTTTCTTCGATGTATCTCGGTGTAGAGAGAGAAGAAGATAGAGCAACGAACTAAGAGATTCATCTTGTAAGTCGAGTCGATCGCTGGTGTAAATTCCTCAAGTAGTAAATTTTTTGCAACTCTATGGACGTAGGCAATTTGCTGAACCACGTAAATCTGTGTGTGCCGTTGTGTTACTGTTTTCTGGTGTGAATTTTCTCGTTTTATTTTTCGCTTCATCATAGGTCGTTCTTCTATTTTATATATAAACCACAATAATGAAAAATATATATTTTATTTTAAGAAAATAAATAGATGTGGTAATTTTAATATTATATTAATTGTTTCAATGATATGCATCTAAATATATAAAAATTGGATTTACATATTCCAAATAGTATTTTATGTAGACTTCGCCTTCAATATGTTAGACGAGTTCAAATAAATTGGAATTTGAAAGCAAAGCCTATTGGTTGATGGCTTGTGTGATGTTAAATTAGGGTTGGAATCTCGTGTTTGACGGCTTGATTTAAGCACAGTAATATTTGAAGGAAGGAAGTAAATTACTGCGAAGATATTCTCATATGGTCTTGTGGGAGATGAGAAGATGATGGTTCAAAATTAAAAAGGAAAATGCTCAAAAAATAGAATATGTTTGGAACAAAATATGCTGAAAATTGAGCGTTTGAACGTTTCTACTACTACCTTGGGTTCGTTTAATAAAAATTTCATAGCTTTGCTTTTTAAATAATTCAATTTTTTTTTTGCTATAATAATTATTTATTTTTTAAAGCAATTTATGGGAAGAGAAATAGTTTCTATGTTACAAAAAACTATACTATTTTGCGTTGGACAAATTTGATGCAAAATAGTGGCAAATCTGACGGTAATATGGTGTTAGCGTGTACTTTGCGTCGGATTTGTTTCAGTGGGTAAAATGGGGACTGTAATGCAATTTAGGTTGAATTTATATTACTATGGTCGAAGTAAATATTTTTCGTCGGATTTGTGTCGTCCGATATCGAACATGAAATAGCGTTGACATTCCGTCGAATTTGAGTTAGAACGTATCGAAGTGCATCGAAAAAATAGTTGTCGGGTTTGTTCCGGAATAGCCGACGGAAATCCGATGCAAACATGTAGCTCAGAAAAAAATATTTAAGAAACCGTTAGATTTGTATAACCTCCACACAACAAAAAATGAATATTATAACAACTTACTAATTCACTATAAGAACACAGAATGTATTGCACAAATAGATACCAACAATGAAAATGAATATATTGTAACAATTAATCACAATCTTAAAAGCTAAGTTGATATAAAAATCCATAATATAAGTTCAAACAATTGCTGAAAAAGTAAAAAAAACAAAAAACAATATTCCAATCATCGTCTCCCTCCATCTCCTCAACTACAGAAGTCCTTGGCCGCTTGCCGCCATAATCTCCCACAATCTGCTAATCTCTTCGTCATGAGTGCTATGGATTTCTCAACTCTATGCTAGCCTTGGAGCATTTGGTCACACAATTGATGGAGCTCTTCATTTATTATAGTGATATGTCTGGCAAGCGTCTCACGATCCGACTGTGACGAGCTCGGGGAACCCAAGGAGCACTGGAGATCTTAGTCTCCAATGCTCTGCCCTATGCATCAAGGCTGAAAAACTCCCCTTCTTCTTTCTTGCCACTTGCGTCCATAACTTAAAATTGGAATGCGCAGTGGTAGACTAGCTACCACTGCTGCGGGCAAATGTTGGGGTCTAGAAGGCCAACTGTCTCTCCCGGAGCTGCTCAAACTCCTCCTACATAATTAAAACCAATGTTTAATTATTATTTAGAATATTAAGAGTCAAAATAAATGAAAAAAGTGTATTTATTACTTACATTCACCCGTCGGGAGTGCTCAGAAATCCACTTCTGCAGCTCCTAGTGCCAATGAGTTCGGACATGCAAAAACAGAGGGCTCACGACACAACTCCTTAACCTGTGCATGTTAAGAAAATGGTTAACAACAGATAATTACACAAATTTTTAATTTTTTAATATTTGAAGAATCTTACCAGCCTCATGTAGTGTTTTGTGTGGGGGATCAAACCTTCCATGTAGAGTGCAGCACCCTTGGCCGTCTCAATTGCCCAGTTTTCCCGATTCGTCTACTCCTTCCTTTGATACTGATGAAAGGCCCAGACTATGGTCAACTAAGCATAGAGCTCCTCCCCTATCCAGGCAAGCCGCTCCCCTTTCCTGCGGGCTACAATGTACATGTCACAAAGTTAATGCTTATCACGAATCTCATAGATTTGACGGATCTAGTGGTAATGCTCTGTCAGTCAGCTGAAGGTCCTCTGCAACATAAAAATTATGCAATGTATATTAGTATAATAAAATAAATTAAAATTACAATTCTAATTCATATTAAATGATCTTACCACGAATTCTTGGAACCACATGTCTCGAGTGGCATTGGGGATCTGCTTCTAGAAGAGATACAAATGATTATATATGCTCTGAATAATCTCCATGATGCATGTCACGGCTAGCTTTTAGGGGGTGAATTTGAAGAAGAAAAATTACTAATGCAAAAAACATCAAGAATGAACAATGAATATAATCAAATGTTAAAGATAACTTATTAGTCTACCTCCAGCAAAACATGTACCGTCACAAGAGCGGAAGTCAAGGGGTCAGGCTCTTCAGAGGAGGAAGTTAGAGCCCAAGAAGGAGCTAATGTAGAAGTGGGTGCAGTAGGAATGAATGTAGTAAGTGAGTTGCAATTATTAGTTGATACTCGAGTGTGGCAACAGATGTGGCAGCAGGTGTGGTAGCAGATGTGGCATCAGGTGTGACAATATATGTGGCAGTAGTTGTGGCAGCAGTTGTGGCATCAGGTTTGGGAGCAGGTGCAGAAGAAATCAACCACTTCTTCCTGCTCTTATTAGTGGCCCCTAAATTGCTCAAGACACATGTTTGCTTATGTGGCTGATCGCCAACACTACCTATGGTCAGCTGCAATAGGAAAAAGACATTAATAAAATCAGTACTAACAACAAAAATAATCATGATCAATACACATAAGTAAAACGAGAAAGGCGTATGATCAAAACAGGAAACAAATGGTAAATATGTATAAACAAAAAAATAACAAAAGTATTACATAAGTAGAAAAAGTAAACACATGAAAGAAAGAAAATCAAAGTAAGACATATTGCAACCATGTCAAAAAATAACAAAACCAAAAAAGTAAAAGAAAGCACTAATCCAAACATACATACCATTTTTACTATGTTTCATTAGACGAGCTAGCCCGTCACCAATAACAAACTTAAAATTTCTTCTTTAGTGTCACATCATTGTCATCCATATTATGAGGAACTTCTACATAGCTCCTTGTGATATTCTCTATGATAAACATTTCTTCATTTGAACTAGCCTGAATGCTAAAATCTGACATACCTTACTCTTGTTGAATGAGTTCATTAGTACTTTACATCTCAATCATTTTTTTTTGGTTTATTCTTCATAACTATAGCCCAACTAACTTTATCCTTTGTTCTATTAGAGTATCGAATGTCATGAACCTAACAAGCTTCATTTGTTAGAACTTTGCATATCTTTTGATTTTGGAATATCATGAGGGGTAAGTGTTTGTGTTCCTCAATTCAGAATTGGATTAAACCACTCAAATTTGAATAAATAAACATTGTGCATAACATTATTCAAATATTACAATTGAAGTACTTCATTAAGCATCTCATAATAGTTGGTCTCGCTATCTATGTGTGTGTTTGCTCTAACACAAATGCCACTGTTAAACATTTTCCCTTCACACTAGGAACTAGTAAGAAATTCATAACTATTCCCATCAAATATGTGTCATGTAGTGATGCTCTGATTAAGCCCCTAGACACGAACTAGTAATCTTTGATTTGTAATTATGTTTCTTGTAATGTGGACCTACAAGAATTTCTAAATTATAATTAGTATAACTTTGAACAACAATTATATTACGCACTTGTGAATTCAAAAGTTACTTCAACTTACGTATACTTTGAATCGTGTCAAAAAATTTTCTTCAATATTCTTGCTTATCAGAGATTACTTTTTATTACATATTTGGTCATTTCTGGTTGTGCCTGTTGATCATGTTGAAAAACTTATGTGGTAGGAAGTAGTTTTGTACTTTTATCTCCCCTATTTAAATTCATGTTGTAAATTTCTTAAAATGTTTGAAATTAAATTTGAGGAGAAAATCTTGTGGATATTAAACTTATTTGTCTTAAGTAAAGTAAGTTTGAATTGCAATTTGTAATTAACTTAAGACAAATGGGGATAAATTTAGAACTATCACAATTGTAAGGAAGGAGAAACATAGTTATGTTATTTAAACTCAATGTAAATTAAGTTAGACTAGTGTTAAGTAGCTTTTCTAGATTATCATATAAAAAAATGTTTAAAATATTTATTTTCAAAAAGAATCATATATTTGTTAAATTAGGTGTACTTAGATATATACCTAACAAGAATTGATCCTCCTTAAAATTGTATTTTCATCTAATACTTCTTAAACATTTGAAAAATAAAAAAAAGAAGAGGAATGTAGAGTGTTTAATTTAAAGAGATGATAGTGGAATTCAAAGTTATTATAAGGCCTATTTAGATATAGTAATCATCATAAAAATATGTTAAGAGTTGAAACATTCATCCTAAAGCAAGAAAAAAAAAGAGTAAAAAAATTAAAAAAGAGGAGAAGCCTTATCAAAAATTTCTTTAACTAGATTCTTTTTAAATTTTCAACTCCACTATATTCCAAAGTTTATTGATGTTTAGGGAGTATTAGTAAGCTTTTTAAAGGGAGTGCTTAAATTCCATCTATTTACCATTTAGTGTATCTAATAAAACATTTGCTGATTTCTTTTTAAAGTAAATATGAATTCAAATTTTCTTGGTTAGATGCAAGATTTCTTATACATTTAGTTTGGACTTACTTTTATCGAGTTATATTTTAATCACTATGAATTTATTAAAACATGATTGTTGATAATTTTTTATGAAACCCATTCCTATAAGTTAGTTAAATTGGTATTTAAGCTTTAGTGTTACTTGAGAACAAGTAACCTTTAAGTTTGGGGGATTTTGATGTGTATATAAGCATGTTAATATCTTTTTATGATTTACACATTTTTTTGGATGAGATTGTACTTTAAAGAAATGTATTTTTTTGTTTCTCTTATAGGTATAACAAATAGTGGAAGTGAGGAAACGTGAAGGAAACTTGGAGCATAGGAGCACATTGAGGACTAGCGCCTAAGTGTCAGACCATAAGTGGCCTAGGCACTAGTCCCTCACTTGGACAGCCAGAGAGGTTGACACCAAAGCACCAACAATTAGGAACTTAGGAGACGTGATACAAGCGCC
Organism: Phalaenopsis hybrid cultivar; assembly: GCA_002079205.1. NCBI lineage: Eukaryota > Viridiplantae > Streptophyta > Magnoliopsida > Asparagales > Orchidaceae > Phalaenopsis > Phalaenopsis hybrid cultivar. The sequence continues at coordinate 112,478 of JXCR01148776.1, read as the reverse complement.
TAGACACCAGACCCATGGGCACCTAAGTGTCAATGGCTTCTACAACACGCATAGAGACTAGCGCCTAGGCGTCGGCCCTTGGACGCATATGCGACAACAACTACTTGAAGAAGTTTTGACAATTCAGAAAGCCTGTCGTGGGGAGTTATGGTAGAAGGTTGTGGAGTGATTTTTATGCTAAGTAATAGAGTTTATATATATCAATGTATCAAGGATCTAGAGGAAGAAGATGAGTGTGGAGAGATTGATGAGAGTCAGTTATTTTGAGGATTAGCTTGCTGCAGAATCCTTCTTCTTCTACTAGTGCACAAGATAGGGAGAGCCTTCAGGAGCAGCAACCCAGGTTCAAGAGAGGAAGATAAGCCTTGCTTGTCTTTATTGTTGTATTTCATTTGTAAATATTTAGGCAGTGAATTTCTCTTATTTCAATGAATCTATGATGTGTCTTTCTCATGTATCTTGGGTATATTTTCTTACCTTACCTTGTGATGATTAGGTAGGATATATAAGATTGGAAAGTGATTTTATATTACTTTTAATTATTGAATGTGATGATTAACCTTCAAATTTTTATTTACCTTTCATTTTGACCAAGTGAAATGTTAAAATGTGTTGTGAGCCATAATAACTCGAGAGAGCTATGGTAAAATTAACTAGGTTAATCACATTGAAATTTGGGTTATAATAAAAGAGCGACTCGTGGCTCCCTACACGTTAAAATAAAAAGGGGTTACAAAATAGGGAGGGAAGGAGGATCCACTTCTAAACGCAAAGAAAAAACAATAAGATCCTAGGGGTTCCTCCATCCACATTACAACTCCACCCAAAAAATTAAAACACAATGCATAAAACCCCAAAAAATACAGCTGAACCAAAAAGTGTACCAAACATAGAAATTATACGAAAATTAGACAAGACAATAAACACCAAAAGTTGAGTGCGAGACGACTTGATGTGCAACAAAAGAGGAATCTGTAACAAGCAGGAGTAAACACCTAGAGATGTGACGATGAGAGCATCCATAAACTCTAAGTGGTCCACATAATTAAGAGAAATTAGATAGTATGAGTCCAAAACCAAATGCTGCAAAAGCTTTGAAGTCCTGCACACCAAAGCACAAGTAAAAGAGTTCTGGGAAACCACCTCAAAACCATTACAAGTTTTGTAAAATAAGATGGCAACAAAAAGGAGAACCCACGACAGGCCAGAACTGGAATAGGCCCAAAACCAAAAGCAAACAAACATAATAATCATGAAAACCAAAAAAAATAAAGGGGCACAGAGGAACCGTAAAACCCAAGGGCCAGAAGATATATTATTGTCGGATAAAAGGCACATCAAGCAAATCACCATTAAGAAGAACCTGCAATTTAGGTGGAGGTGAAATACCCACAAAGAACTTTTTTAAACCTTGTTTAGCGAGCCAATCTGCAGGGGAATTGCATTCCCTGAAAATAAAATGCATTTGTATATCTAAGTGGTGCTTTTTAAAGTAGTCCTGTATAATATTTAGTAGACAGAGAATATTCCAAATGGGAGGAGAAGCCTTATTGAAAATGTTAACATTAGCAAGTGAATCAGACTCAATATATATCCTTTTGAAATAAAAATTATCGCAACCTGTAAAGCATACCAAATGGAGAAACATTCAGCTTCTAAAGGTGTAGAAGCACAAACAAGAGAGCCGAAAAAAACAAAGGTAGCTGCCTCTGTTATCATGAAAAATGCCTCTTGTCCCTGCGCCATTAACCATCCAGCTGCCATCCACATTTAATTTAAACCAACCAACCAAGGGGGGTTGCCACCTAATCAAAGAGGCCTTCCTATCCCTCAGTTGGTAAATAGGGTGTACCGAAAAGTGCCAAGAGGCTTTGAGGAAATAAGCAATAATGTATGAGGTGGTAACAGTAGGTGTGGGAGGGTGCATCTCATACTTATAAGTGTTCCTTGCAGTCTAAAGGAACCACAAAATAACCAAAGGAAATGATTCGAGCTTACCATCATATAAAGGAGCAGTCTTCCAGGCAAGAAAGGAATTTTCCAAGTTCAAATATCCACTCAATTTAAAAGTAATACCAAAATAAAAGCCAACCTCATGCCAAACAATACGAGCAAATTTACAATCAAAGAAAATATGTGAAGCCGATTCAGTTTCACAATTGCAAGTATAACATCTCAAAGCCAAATGCAAGCCTTTCAGCTTAAGAATATCATCCAACGAAAAAAGCTTTAAAAAGTATCTCCATAGGAAAAAATAAATAGAAGGGGATAGGAGAGCATTCCAAAGATAATTTGCCCAACGACAGTGGGTAAAAACATGCATATGTTGATACAAAAGTTTAGTAATGGAAGCTTGAGAGTTAAATTTCCACATAGGGTGGTCTTTAGAAGAGGAAGAAGGAAGAGGAATTTTCGTTACATTCCCCGCCTTATTCCCAATCAGAGCCCTGAGTTTAGGAATATCCCAATCTCCATTCCTCCAACAGTCAGAGACAAGCACATTGTTATCATGAGCAGAGTGAGGTAAAGAAGAGTAATCTTCCACACCCCAATGATCAAACCAAAAGGATAAATTCCCTTCACCAATATCTCAAAATATGAAATTTTGAGCAATATGTTTAACTTTAATTAAAACTTTCCAAAGTTTAGTATCTCCTTTTTTCCATTCAACAAAAGATGGGTGAACATGAGTGCAATATTTTTTATGAAGAAATTGAGCCCATAAAGAATTACCCATATGAAATTTAAACCAAAATTTACACATGTTGATTTCAGTAATATGGTTTAGATTCTTAAAACCCAAACCACCAGCAAAAAGGGGTTTGTAAACCTTATCCCAAGTAGACCAAATTTTACGTTGATTTCTACCGGCCCATAAAAATTTATTAAAAGGCCTCTCCAGGGTAATAAGAGTGTTTTTTTTTCAAATGCAGAAATTGAAGGGCATATAAAGGGATGGTGTGAAGAACACTCTTAAGAAAAGTTAGCCTTTCTCCATTAGAAAGGAAAGTATTCCTCCAATCATTAATCCTAGCTTTTATTTTATAAACAACATCATCCATCAGCGTTTGTTATTTTCTACCTCGCGAAATGTTAACACCAAAATATTTAAGCGGAAGAGAGGCAACCTGACAAGAAGTGTAAGAGGCAGCCCAATCGATAATAGTAGTGCTAACATGCTTGCTAAAGAAAGGTTGGCATTTAGACATGTTAAAAGTTAAACGCGAAGTGAGCTGAAAAGTTCTAAACGTTCTCATCAAAAGCTTAAAAGTATTTTTTCTAGCATTGGAGAAAATGATAGCGTCATCGGCATAGGCCAGATGACTAACCATAAGCTTAGATTTGTGGGAAAATTGGGTGTAAGGGTGAAGCATCTGCATTTTATTCATAAGGCGTGATACGTATTTAAAAGCAAGGATAAAGATAGTAGGAGAAAGAGAGTCGCCTTGTTTGATTCCACTTAAAGAAGAAAAGAACCCAAAAGATTTACCGTTAACAAGGACACTGTAGTAATTCTGCGTTAGCCAATTCAGAATAATGTGGCAAAATTGAGTGGAAAAACCCCGAGCACACAGATTGCATAAGATGAAATCCTAGTTGATAGTTTCATATGCTTTTTTAATGTCAAGCTTTAGCATAGAGTTTCCACCTCTACACTTCTTATCTAAATCTTCAATAATCTCTTAAGCAAGGAGAATATTATCAGAAATTTCCCTACCCCGAAAAAAAGCTGATTGATTCAGAGAAATGATAGTAGCCAAATGAGGTTGTAAACGGACCACACTAATTTTACTAATTACTTTGGAGATGACAGTAGTAAGGGAAATAGGGCGGAAGTTATCCCAAGTAAGTTTATCATTGCTTATAGGGATAAGCACAATGAGGGAAGAATTAAAATATTTACCCTGGTTGTCCCCCAAGAAAAAGTTTTGAATGGCGCTTATCTTAATGATGTCCCAACATTTAATATAGACGGTTGAAGTAAAACCATCAGGCCCCGGGGCTTTATTAGGATTAATCCCTTTAACAACAGCAATAATTTCTTATACAGTAGGGACGTCATTAAGGGAAAGAGAAGTATGTAATCTCGTTCACCCGTGAATAGCCCGGCATCAATAGGTAAAACCGTGGTTTGACNTAATACCAAAATAAAGGCCAACCTCATGTCAAACAATACAAGCAAATTTACAATCAAAGAAAATACGTGAAGCCGATTTGGTTTCACAATTGCAAATATAACATCTCGAACCCAAATGCAAGCCTTTCAGCTTAAGAATATTGTCCAACGGCAAAAGATTTAAAAAGTATCTCCATAGGAAAAAAGAAATAAAAGGGGATAGGAGAGCATTCCAAAGATAATTTACCCAACGAAAGTGGGTAAAAACATGCATATTTTGATACAGAAGTTTAGTAATGGAAGCTTGAGAGTTAAATTTCCACATAGGGTGGTCTTTAGAAGAGGAAGAAGGAAGAGGAATTTTTGTTACATTCCCCGCCTTATCCCCAATCGAAGCCCTAAGTTTAGGAATATCCCAATCTCCATTCCTCCAACAGTTAGAGACAAGCACATTGTTATCATGAGCAGAGTGAGGTAAAAAAAGAGTAATCTTCCACACCCCAATGATCAAACCAAAAGGATAAATTCATTCACCAATATCCCAAAATATAAAATTTTGAGCAATAGGTCTAACTTTAATTAAAACTTTCCAAAGTTTAGTATCCCCTTTTTCCACTCAATAAAAGATGGGTGAACATGAGTGAAATATTTTTGATGAAGAAATTGAGCCCATAAAGAATTACCCATATGAGATTTAAACAAAATTTTACACATGTTGATTTCAGTAATATGGTTTAGATTCTTAAAACCCAAACCACCAGCAAAAAGGGGTTTGCAAACTTTATCCCAAGTAGACCAAATTTTACGTTGATTTCTACCTGCCCATAAAAAATTATTAAAAAGCCTCTCCAGGTTAATAAGAGTGCTTTTTTTCAAATGAAGAAATCGAAGGGCATATAAGGGATGGTGTGAAGAACACTCTTAAGCAAAGTTAGCCTTTCTCCATTAGAAAGGAAAGTGTTTCTCCAATCATTAATCCTAGCTTTTATTTTATAAACAACATCATCCATCTGTGTTTGTCTTTTTCTACCTCGCAAAATGTTAACACCAAGATATTTAAGCGGAAGAGAGGCAACCTGACAAGAAGTGTAAGAGGCAGCCCAATTGGTAATAGTAGTGCTGACATGCTTGCTAAATAAAAGTTGGCATTTAGACATGTTAAAAGTTAAACCTGATCTTAACATTCTCATCAAAAGCTTAAAAGTATTTTTGCTAGCATTGGAGAAAATGATAGTGTCATCAGCATAGGCTAGATGACTAGCCATAAGCTTAGATTTGTGGAAAAATTGGGTGTAAGGGTGAAGCATCTGCATTTTATTCATAAGGCGTGAGAAGTAGTCAAAAGCAAGGATAAAGATAGTAGGAGAAAGAGAGTCACCTTGTTTGATCCCCCTTAAAGAAGAAAAGAACCCAAGAGATTTACCATTAACAAGGATATTGTAGTAATTATGTGTTAGGCAATTCAGAATAATGAGGCAAAATTGAGTAGAAAAACCACGAGCACACATATTGCATAAGATGAAATCCCAGATGATAGTTTCAAATGCTTTTTTAATGTCAAGCTTTAGCATAGAGTTTCCACCTCTACACTTCTTATCTAAATCTTCAATAATCTCTTGAGCTAGAAGAATATTATCAGAAATTTCCCTACCCCAAATAAAAGTTGATTGATTCAGAGAGTTGATAGTAGCCAAATGAGGTTGTAAACATTATTTTAATTTGGAGATGACAGTAGTAAGGGAAATAGGGCGGAAGTTATCCCAAGTAAATTTATCATTGCTTTTAGGGATAAGCACAATGAGGGAAGAAGTACAATATTTACCTGGGTTGTCCCCCAAGAAAAAGCTTTGAATGGTGCTTATCATATCCTTCTTAATGATGTCCCAATATTTAATATAGAATGTTGAAGTAAGACCATCAGGCCCCGGGGCTTTATTAGGATTAATCCCTTTAAGAACAGCAAGAATCTCTTCTACAGTAGGGACGTCAGTAAGGGAAAGAGAAGACACATAATCTTGTTCACCCGTGAATAGCTCGGCATCAATAGGTAAAACCGTGGTTTGACTTTGTAAAAGATTTGTGAAGTGTTGAACCGCACTATGACCAATATATATATATATATGTGTGTGTGTGTGTGTGTGTGTGTGTGTGTGTGTGTTAATGCAATCATAAAAATTCAAGTTTGCACGATTTTGTTATTTTTGGGCAATGAAGTTACAATCCAACATCCAACGCGAATCTAAGACATGACATGGATGTTGAGATAGGTTTTTTAAGCAAGAATTATTCCAATTCCAATTAAAGTCATCTAGAATCCAGATTTTGACAAACTTCGGCCGAAAACCTTTGACAGCATCTGGAATCTCGAGGCATGGTTCGACGAGAATGACCCAACGATACCAAACTCGGTTCCATCGAATTAAATCAAGACTCAATCAAGCCATTAAACTACTTTTAGAAACTTTTGAACATAATTGTAAGGCCGAATAGACTTTGAATATGGCATGTATATATTCAAATGGAGTGTCTCAGTAAGATGAATCTAACAAGCCCAAAATCGCTCAATTTTTACATCATTAAGTTATTCAAATGTTTATCAAACGTTGTCTGATGAAGAGGATCTCTCGGGGTCGTTCGATTAGTAGTGGTTTGGTATCATTCTTTATTTGTAATTTGGATTCTACAAATAAAGCTCCACAGATCCGGCCAACTCCACTCACTGCCGCAGTCTTGGGTTTTGCCTCTTATAATCATTGCCACCTCCAGTCACAGCCACCTCCGACCAACTTCAGTCATCGTCGTTTCCAGTCACTGCCGCCTCTTCCGTACACCTTCATTACTTCCAGTTGCCTCCTTCACCGCTTTTGGTTGTCACCGTCTCTGACCAAGTCCAGCCTTAGACCATGTTTGGTCATCTCCACCATCAGTCTACTACATCTTCAGTAGCCAACAACCATCAACCACCGTCAGCCTCTTGCTTCTGCTGCCATTAGCCAACGTTTTCCATACAACTTCGACCGCTGCTTGCCATTGCCCGAACACGACACCATCACCGGCCCACGCCACCATCGCCGACCCACGCTGCCTTCGCCGACCCACGCTACCATCACCAACCAACTTTGATTGCCACCACCTACCGACCAACTTTGGCATCTGCTTCCCCCTGACCAACTCTAGCTGATGTCACCCTGCGTCATGTCAACTCTGGTCGATGCTAACTCTGATAATCTCCACTACCGGCCATCGTCATCAATCATTGGTCGTCACCTGCTACTTATGGCAAATTCTCAAGTGGTGTCACTACTTGCACAGTAGAACCATGATGTGCATTTCAATGTAATAATGATCCCTACTTATGGTGCAATGACCCCGTCTGAAGCTGGTGTAACAATACACCCCAAAGGCAGGACTTTCTTAGCTCACTTAAAGCTCCTTCCGTGTAGCTCCCAACTCTGCCCCACCTCAGTGACCAATAGACACTCCTGAAACAACCATCTGCAGCTCACATAGCCAACAACTACATATACGACAAGTTGGTTTTACGACCACCATCTATAACATTTACGGCAGATTACTGCCTCCATAGCAATTGACTTAGACTCTTGCATCCTGCAATCATAAGAATTACATTCATCATATCTAGACTACGACTATTATCAACGAACCACTGTTGTACATTTAGAACAAATATCTTTGTAATTTCATCTTCCCTAATTTAGGAGATGAGTGGGCCCATGTATTCAAAATTATATACAGGGTCATTTCAATTTAGCTAAGCCCCTTTAATTTTTCCCTTTCAAGGGTTTACAAAGGAAGTCGAGATCCCTCTATTACTTTCTCTTTAAGTACCTGAGTGTGTGTTGAGTTTTTGTGTAACGCTAAGACACTAAATTTATAAGTCTACTATCATGGACCCACCGATACACATCATGAACAAAAAAAAAAAAGCAAATGTTATTTATTTTAATGACTGAAAAAAGGATTTGGATATGGGGAACAATACGCTCACATTACTTTTCATTATTTCCTCTCCTCGATCCAACGAGAG
>JXCR01148776.1:93120-104242 GCA_002079205.1 Phalaenopsis hybrid cultivar | reverse complement strand
CCCTTCCTTTTTTTTTTTTTTTTTTTTTTTCTCTTTATCTGCTTGTGATTGTGAGGTGCTTTATAGGGGAGCACTAAGCAAATTTATTTAATGAATAATGCACATTCGAATTTTAGGGATCCACCACCTTTAAAGATTTTTATAGCCTGCTTGTAACCTCCATTTAAAACTTCACAATTGCCTCCCTAAAATGCTTTTATATTATTGAATCGATATATTATTTTTTAGAAGTAATTACATACATAGCGCACGAAAGATTGTTATTTATTAAAATCTAACATCTAAATGATATTTTTGAACTATTAAAGAGATGTATTNATATATATATATATACATATATATATCTCTGTGTGCGTGTATGTGTGATGGGGTTTTATCATGAATTTTGATATTTCAGTGAGAATTTGAAAAATGAATGGAATAAAATGTTAAATTTATAAATAGTGATATTTCAGGTGATATATATGNCTATTGGGTAGATCGGCGGTCAACCTTATATATATATATATATATCTGTGTGTGTGTGTGTATGCGCGCGCGTATGTGTGTTGGAGTTTTATCATGAATTTTAATATTTGAGTGAGAATTTGAAAAATGAATGAAATGAAATGTTAAATTTATAAATAGTGATATTTCAGGTGATATATATGCATTGGCCGAACAAAAAAAAAAAAAAATTGAATTTCCACCAAATTTAGCACAATAAACGGGTATATTATTCATTTATAAAATAATATAAACCATTCACATATTAAATCAATTAAATATAAAGGACATAGGATAAAAAACCTATAGAACGCCAAACGCTATACGAAGGACATGGGATAAAAAAGCCTATAGAACGCCACGCGTTACTTTAGGCATGCAAAGCGTGATGAGCATCCAATTAACATACGAACGGTACGGATCAACTGGCAGCTACAACATAATTGCATCGCACACAATTTTTATTTATTTATCTTTCTCATACCTAATTTTTTATATTTATGCATATAACACTTAAAGTTTTAATATTGCATAAAATATTATTATTATCATTTTTTTTAAAAAAAGTGAAATCATGTATATATTTAAAACACTAATATCCAATGAATCATACTCGAGATATAGAACGTTCGACATACGATAGGAACAAAGAGATAGAAAGATAGATAAATTAGGGTGCACAAAAATACATGTTTTTTTAGTGTCAATTAAGTAATCTTTTAGTGAAGAAATGATTCATATTTGTAGGTCCAGTATAAAATTACATGTTTGTCCTATTTTAAATAGAGACATTAGAAGTTATAAACATACATTCTCATATCTGCAACTGACACGACGCCCTTCATATCCACAAATGATGTTTTGTGACATTTTATGCTTAAAGATTGGCATTTAATGATCAATTGGTGTTGTCCTTTAGCGGTCGAGAGGTCTTTGGACTGTTGGAAGTTCAGTTAGCCTTCTCAAGAGAAGCCTCATTAGAGGTTTTCTTGTCGTTAAGGTGAACTTGGATCGTTAGGCAGAGAGTATACCATCGTGATCCGACAGATGGCTTTTATTGGAAAAGGGAATTTGAGCTGAATGAAATATGTGATGAATTCCTAGACAGTCTATCCTTATTTTTGTATATTCTATAATGATATTATTCATGTATAAGGAATTTTTTATCTTATTGTGCAGATTACATATTGGGTGTTGTTCATAAAAAAAAGAATGAATTTAAGCTAATAAAAATAGATTTTGACACAGTGGACCCGAGCCAACATCCCATCACGCCCATGCCGGGCCGACCTACTCGCGCTCAAAAGTTGGTGCACTCGCATAGGGTTAAAGCTCCCCTGTAGCTTCGTTGCGTGCCAATGCCCTGTCATTACATCTATGGCACACCAACGAAGGCATCACAGTGGACTTGCGCCTAGTTCACTGATTCAAATTTGGATGCAATTTTCTGCTTTTGTTGAGCTTCCCCTATATGTATGCTCATAGGGACGATTTCATGGCATCTTAGGATAGAAGAGACTACAATTGGAGTGAGCTTTTTTCGTAAGAGAGAGTTCTCCCTTAGGGTTTTCTTCCTCTCTTTGGGTGGGAACCTTAAGGGTTATTTCTCCTTCTCTTTTCTTTTTTGTTTTCTTGTAGTTTCTGAGAGTTTATTGTATGAGAGAGGGTCTTCCACTAGTGGGGAGAAGACAAGCAATTATGTTAAGTTTAACAACTTTTTGTTTCTTGCAACGATGATTTGCATGGATTTCTTGTTTGTGGTTTTCTCTACTATGCATGGCTCGTGTCTTCCTGATGTAGGGTTAGTGGTTTTTACATGATTTTTCAAGATGTTTTCCATGTAGTATTTTTCATGCCAAACTTTCTTTATGTTGTTAGTTAACATTATGAATTTCATTTACTCCTAATTTGGCCAATTCAAATGTTAAAATCTTTCTTGATCTGTGATTTCTGTCTGTCACATAGTGGAATGAATAAGTTAACCAAAAAATCCTGATAAAATATGCATATTCTAGTAAGATTTTGCAACCTAGAAAGAGGATTGAAAGAATCCTAAGAAATGTCATGAGGTTAGGGGAAACTAAACCTCATGGGGTTTTTAATCTTCTTCTGACCTAGGCGTGGACTTAAGAAGAAAATTTATCCCTTATTAACAACTATCACGTAGAAAAATATTAAAGAAAACCATGAATCCCTAAGATACCCGAGTCACAGAGGTAAGAACCTCATGCTTCTTGAAGAAAACCAAGTTTCTCTCTACTTTCTGTTTTCTACATTCTGCGATCGTGATTTGTTTTCTGTTAGGATTTTTGGATTTCAACCATTTGTTGTGATCACACCAAGCTATTTCTACAAAAATTATTAAACTATAGATTTTTCTATCAAAATGATTATTAGTATTTTATTTGTGGGATTCATACTTGGACTCTGCCACCACACATTACTTGACACATATACTTGCATTATTGACTGACTCATCTCATGACAATTTTTCGGACATTCAACATCATCTACATAGACTTCAATATTTTCTCCTTTCTAATTTATAAAGAGTACATCTATTAAATGTTAGTGGGTAGCCCCACCATTCTTTATCCCAAAGGACATTACATCATATCAATACAGGCCTTTGCTCGCAATGACTGCCATCTTCTCCATGTTAGATGGATGCATCTTAATCTGATCATAGTCGGAGAAAGCATCCAAGAAGCTCATTACAGAATGACTGACTATTGAATCTATCAAAGTGTCAATCCTCGACAGAGAGTAGTTGTAATTAGGGTATGCGGAGTTCATGTTTGTGAAGTTCATGCACATACTCCATTTGTCGTTCGACTTTTGGACCATGACCACATTAGAGACCCATGTTAGGTATTGTGCCTGCCAAATGTAGCCCGCCTTCTTAAGCTTTTGTACTTCTTTGCATATCAGCTTAGCTAACATCTTGGTCGATGCTCTCATCTTTTTCTTTACCGGTTTAGCAACAAGATTGATGTTCAAATGGTGGCATGTTACATCAATCAGAATTCCTAACATTTCAACAGCCAACTAGATAAAGACATCTCGATGCTCTCAGAGAGTTTGGATCAACAAGTTTGTATATTCTGCATCAAAAAATTCACTGATTAAGAAAAAATTACTCGGCTCTTCATCGGTGGTAGGAATTTCTATAGTGATTTCATTGGTCTCGTGACCCCTCTCACTGGTTCTAGATGTCGAACGACTTGTTTGGTGTTGCCGACCGCCCAGAGGTAGCACATTTGGTACTATTCTAGATTTTCTTGGAAGATAATTTTCTCCACGTCACATGAAAACGTTACAACGATGTGATGTGTGGAAACCACATCTCTGAAGTCATTGAATAGTAGCCTACCAAAGATAGCATTATAAGTGGCTAGCGTGTCAATCACTAGAAAATTCTGCATGTTGATAACCTTGTTGTCACCTTCCTTTCATGTGACAGAAAACTTGATTATTCCTAGAGCTTCCTTCTGTTTACCAAAAAACTCAAAGAGTGGGTTGGTCGACGCCAACTTTTGGTGTTCCTCAGTCTTCAATCAATCCCTCATTTGATCAACTCCATCTTCGGTATTTTTTTGTCAGCCACTCTATCGTTATGAAATGGTTGATTGTCTTCATGTTTGGGTTGTGGGTCATTATTCAACCTCCACCCATCATCTCGCGAGCCCCTATTCTATGAGCAACAATCAAATTGTTCATTTTTAGGGTAAGGCGGGTGAACATAATCTTCTGCCACAATATGGTGGTTGGAAAACTCCTAAAGTTTAACCAGGCTATTGGGTTGTTGTATACTAAGAAAATATTTAAACCATTCACTCTTCAACCCTTACGCAAGTACAAATTGTGTTACAAAGGGCTCCAAGTTTCGCATTTCCAGCATTTCTTCCTGGAAGCGAGTGACATATGCTTGAAGGCTCTCATTCGACTCTTGCTTAACAGAGCATGCAAGACCTTACATGACTTCTAGGCGCTATCAAACTACATTGTAAACATCTTCTTGAACTCACAGAAGGAGGTAATAAGTCTTTTCGAGAGGCTACTAAACCACCTGAGGGTTGAATCTCTCAGTGTGGTATAAAATAACTAACACTTCAGTGTGTCATAGAATTTGAGAAGGCAGGAGACCAAATCAAAAGAAGCTATGTGGTCGGTCAAATATCTCTGAGCTTTTAAGATTCCAAAGATGAAACTTTGACCTTCTCGGTGGCTCAAAATCAACAATCTACCCTTAAGAATGCATTCTCTAGCTGGCGATAGACCTCCATTCGCTTAAATCGTGGACTGACCCTCGACTTAAACCCAACACTATACTAATATTAGGATTTTTCAATTTTTTATGCCCCCTCAGTTGTTTGGTGGCCTTGGAGTTTGGTTTTTACTTGAGGGTTCGATTATTGACGAGCTTGCGCTATTCCTTTGAGTAGCACATACAGTCATTCGACCAGCCATTTGATCTCAGAGTTTATGAATTTGTTGTTGCACAAATTCTTTTACAGGCTCCGTGTTTGAGGTTTCTCCTAAATGATTCCTTCTTCATTTCATGCTTCTCTTCTTGTTGATGGCATGATTTCATGCCACCGCATATTTTAGGATGTTGAATCAAAAAATATAATGTGGATCATACCCAAGGTATATAGCATTAAACATATGAGAGGAACGAAGAGATAGAAAGGGAGGAAAATAATGTGCACAATAATATAAGTTTTTCGAGTGTCAATTCAGTAATCTTTTCTTTGAAGAAATGACCTCTATTTATAGGTCTCAGGTGTATCCAATATAAAATTACATGTCTATTCAAGTTTTAAATATGGATGTTACATGTTATTATGACAGATTCTCACATTTGTAACTGAGTCTAGTGCCCCTTTATATCCATAATTGATGTCGGCATAGTTTTCATATTAATAACTGCTTGAAGATGGGCATTTAATGACCCGTTGGTGTTGTCCTTTGGTTTTTTCAGAATCATTCAGTCGGTTGAGAGGTCTTCGATTTTTTGGAAGGACTTAAGTCGGCCTTCTCAAGAGAATCATCAGTAAAGACCCTCGTGTTGTCAGGGTGAACTTGGAACGTCATGCAGAGAATATATCGTCGTGATCCGAGACATCTTTCCTTGGACAAGGGACCTTCTGCAGAGCATAACAAAGATATTTCGCAGGGTGCCATTTGGCCATATTTATGAAGAGTTCCGGGATCAATTGAGGAAGCTAGTTACAAATGACTGCCCTTTGGATTAGTTACCACATATTCTTTCATTCGGCTTGTACTACCGTTCAATTATCGAAGGAAGTGATGCTTGGCTTTTGCACCTTTTGACTATCCAGATGCAATCATTTGGTGTTCATAAGAGAGGCCCGTTGAATTTCTTAGAGATTCATACAATCATATTTTTTATGTACAAAAATATATGAATGCATAAAAGTTATGTTCTACATATATAAATGTCCCATTATAATATCGGGCCTTTACATATCTACCTACCAATTTTTATGTATTAACACATAAAGTATACAATTTTAAATTTTTAGGTAAAATTTTTAAGATTTATGTAATAGATTGGATAATCCATAGGTAAGAATTGAAATATACAACAACAACAACAACAACAACAACAAAGCCTTAATCCTACTACATGGGGTCGGCTACATGAATCCTTTTTCTCCATTGCGTCCTATTTAGTGTCATATTTTCATTTAGTTCTAATAAATTAAGATCATGTTTAATACAATAAGCCCAAGTCTTCCTAGGTCTACCTCTGCCCTTCTTAACACAAGTCGAATCTAAAACATCTACTCTCCTAATTGGATCATCAGATGGTCGACGTTTAATGTGACCAAACCATCTAAGACGACTTTCTCTAATTTTATCCGTATCATCCTACCTCTGCCTTTCTTAACACAAGTCGAATCTAAAACATCTACTCTCCTAATCAGATCATCAGCTACCTCTGTCTTTCTTAACACAAGTCGAATCTAGAACATCTACTCTCCTAATCGGATCATCTAATGGTCGCGTACAATATGACCAAACCATCTAAGACGACTTTCTCTAATTTTGTCTGTCACAGGAGCTACACCAACCCTATCACGAATATATTCATTCCGCATTTTGTCTCTAAGTGTAAAGCCACTCATCCACCTAATCATTCTCATCTCGGCAACACTTAACTTATTATTATGCTTCTCTTTTAAAGGCCAACATTCAGCGCCATAGAGCATTGCAGGTCTCACCACCGTCTTATAAAATTTTCCTTTCAGTCTTAGCGGTACTTTTCTATCACACAATAGGCCCGAAACATTCAGTCTTAAAAAATTTTCCTTTCAGTCTAAGCGGTACTTTTCTATCACACAAAAGGCCCGAAGCATTCCTCAACTCAACCAACCAACTTGAATTCTACTATTAACATCCTCATCTATATCACCATCGCTTTGGACAATGGACCCAAGATATCTAAATCGTTCACACTTTTTAATAATTTGATCACCCAAAGTCACACTTCTGTCACTAGACCCGAGATATCTAAATCGTTCGCACCTTTTAATAATTTGATCACCCAAAGTCACACTTTTGGCACTATAGCTATTATCTACTAAAATTACATTCCATGTATTCAGTTTTAGTTCTACTTAAATGACTACAGCTATTACTACTAAAATTACATTCCATGTATTCAGTTTTAGTTCTACTTAAACGAATGCTAGAGCTATTACTACTAAAATTACATTCCATGTATTCAGTTTTAGTTCTACTTAAACGAAGACCTTTAGACTTCAATGTAGACCTTCACCCGAGATATCTAAATCGTTCGCACCTTTTAATAATTTGATCACCCAAAGTCACACTTTTGGCACTATAGCTATTACTACTAAAATTACATTCCATGTATTCAGTTTTAGTTCTACTTAAACGAAGGCCTTTGACTCANTATCGAAGGAAGCAATGCTTGAATATTTTTTCGCTCGGCTTGTATTGCCGTTCAGTTATCGAAGGAAGCAATGCTTGACACTTTCGTCTTTTAACTATCCAGATATAATCATTTGGTGTTCATAAGCGAGACCCGTTGAATTTTTTAGAGATTCATACAATCATGTTTTTNTATCGAAGGAAGCAATGCTTGAATATTTTTTCGCTCGGCTTGTATTGCCGTTCAGTTATCGAAGGAAGCAATCTTGACACTTTCGTCTTTTAACTATCCAGATACAATCATTTGGTGTTCATAAGCGAGACCCGTTGAATTTCTTAGAGATTCATACAATCATATTTATTATGTACAAAAATATATAAATGCATAAAAGTTATGTTCTAATATATAAATGTCCCATTATAATATCAGGCCTTTACATATCTACCTACCAATTTTTATGTATTAACACATAAAGTATACAAGTTTTAATTTTTAGGTATTGGATAATCCATAGGTAAGAATTGAAANCCATTATAATATCGGGCCTTTACATATCTACCTACCAATTTTTATGTATTAACACATAAAGTATACAATTTTTAATTTTTAGGTACATATAATTTTTATGATTTATGTAATAGATTGGATAATCCATAGGTAAGAATTGAACTATAGACGATTGATATATTAATACATAGAAATTCGGTGGAGGGTTTATAAATCTGAATTTGGCGGAGTTCATGTTGATAGGCTGATAGCCGAAACGGTCGTAGCAATCGACTGAGAATGGAAGCAGTTGACGCATCTAAGCTCCGCTCTGACTTCCTTCAGCTCCTCCGCTCTCGCCGCCGGCAAGTTACTGACGGTATGAGCTCTGCTACGCCACTTTATTTCGGGTCTTTAATGAATTTTTTTGATATTTTAGTTGATTTTCTGGCAGTTCCCTTCACCGTCGAGATTGGGAAGCCGGTGAAGAATCCCATGTATCAGGGGAACACTCTTCTTGGTTCCAGGAAGGTGGAACCCTTTAACCCAAATTTTGGGTAAACATGTGTTCTTTCGTTGCTTTTATATTGTTTTGATGCTGAATTAATTTTAATAGGTTATGGAATCTTGCCCTAAGGAAGGCATTGAGGGCTTCGAATTCAATGATGGATTGATTGAAGAAAACATATATTTGATCACTGAAGTAAGTCTTTGTTTTGGCCTTCAACGGCAGCATTTTCAGTTTTCTTACACGTAGACTAAATTTATTGGACTGGTTGTTGAGAGGCATATCTGTAGGATGTTGGGAAACAACCCGAGATATCCGAAGCAAATCNTTGATTGAAGAAAACATATATTTGATCACTGAAGTAAGTCTTTGTTTTGGCCTTCAACGGCAGCATTTTCAGCTTTCTTACATGTAGACTAAATTTATTGGACTGGTTGTTGAGAGGCATACCTGTAGGATGTTGGGAAACAACCCGAGATATCCGAAGCAAATCTTTGAACAGGTGCGCNAAAAAAAAAAAAAAAAAAAAAAAAAAAAAAAAAAAAACTAAATTTAATGTAAAAAAAAACCGAGAACGGTAAAATCACGGAACCACATCACACCAAAAAATTCAATGTGAAGAAAATAAGGAGAATCGTACAAATTACCCTGCTCTCAAGCATCTCTACACTCTTGGACATACAAGGACACTCATAATCAACTCCCTGCATAAGAGATTTCAATCCGAAATTTTAAGTGAAAATGGCTTAAGGTCGGTTATTGACACTGATGTGCTATAGTAGTGGCGCTCCAAAGGAGCAAGGCGATGTTAAATCCAAGCGTTGCAGTGTCATGCTTTTGGGTTTTGAATCAGGATTGGGCGTTGCGGCACGGTCTTTCAAGCGTTGGGGTGTTTATCGGTGTTGGGGTGCTGTTGACTCAACGTTGAAGTGTTGTGTATAGAAAAAATATAGGGGGTTGTGACCCCCAAATAAATATCGAGAAAACACCTCCTCGTATCGCTCCGGCAAAGTTACCATCTAGTTTAATTAGGGAAACTGAGGGCTTTGAGTGAACAATTGATTAACACAAAGAGACTCCACGTGATAACCTAAGATTTAATGTTTTTCCAAAATTCTCCTTCGATCTTCAATGGATCAATATTTACTATTAATTCTTGTTTGGAGCTCCAATTGAATTTGTTTGCATATGTTGTAGGTTTATGCATGCTTATTTATACTATACATGTTTTAGTGACCATTAAGTATCTAGTGCATCGGTCCACTTTACCATGTTATGTTGCATCTAGAATGGTTTCAACTAAGCATTTGATTGAAATTTGTGTGTTAGATATGTAAATACATAGGAATTGAATGTATGTATGTAAATGTTCGAAAAAATTTAATTCTTTAGCATTATGCATGGTATTTCAACTCATATCCATAGATTGTTTCTTAGATCTCAATTGGTTGCTTAAAAATATAAAGCTTGTTTTAGAAAATGATGATTTAGTTTTTCACTCATTTTGTGTTTGAAAATGAAAGCATCACATTTACGGGAATTTTAAGTCTTTCCCGATTCTAATTTCTATGTTTTTTCTTAACTGCATCTCTAGAAAAATTATTATTTTTCTAAACATTTTTCTAACTTCAACATTGGTATGCCTAGTTTTTCCACGTCAGTGATCAAATTTTGTGGACATAGGTGGATTGAAGCTGAAGTTTTATCTTTTAAAACCATAGTTAAGAGATTACACTGTATAGAAACACAAATAATAAGCTTCCTTGTGATATTTTTGTCTGGTAATGTCAGGAGGGTGAGCAAGGCAGACTCCCAGTCTTGATATTGAAAATGAAGAGAAGTGATTCAAAAAAGAANTTCTTATGAATCATAATATCAACTAATTCCATTAATTTACCATTGAGAGTGTCTATATTCCAAGATTCTATCTTAATATTAGTTTTATTAGTTTCATGGACTAACTTCTTTACCCGCATTCGCCCGTAATATGAGAACCCTTACTTATTTAACACTACACCCAGACGTCGTTGTAGCGACCCTTGCACACTTTTCACTATATTCAGGCTATATAGTGTGTCGCTTCCAGGGGACGCCCTAGCACTTACACAATGATCAAAAGGATTCATGTCATAATTTTTTTTGATAAATTTTATACTGACCGTGAACTAACTAACGCAAACCTCCACTTTTCGCATCTAGCTTCTGACATAGACAGTTGATATATTAATACATAGAAATTCGGTGGAGTGTATATAAATCCGGATTCGGTGGATTGTATATAAATCCGGATTCGGCGGAGTTCATGTTGATAGGCTGATAGCCGAAACGGTCGTAGCAATCGACGGAGAATGGAAGCAGTTGACGCATCCAAGCTCCGCTCTGACTTACTTCAGCTCCTCCGCTCTCGCCGCCGGCAAGTTACTGACGGTATGAGCTCTGCTACGCCACTTTATTTCGGGGTTTTAATGAATTTTTTGGATATTTTAGTTGATTTTCTGGCAGTTCCCGTCACCGTCGAGATTGGGAAGCCGGTGAAGAATCCCGTGTATCAGGGGAACACTCTTCTTGGTTCCAGGAAGGTGGAACACTTTGACCCAAATTTTGGTTAAACATGTGTTCTTTCGTTGCTTTTATATTATTTTGATGCTGAATTAATTTTAATAGGTTATGGAATCTTGCCCTAAGGAAGGCATTGAGGGCTTCGAATTCAATGATGG
>JXCR01148776.1:39189-75640 GCA_002079205.1 Phalaenopsis hybrid cultivar | reverse complement strand
TATATATATATATATATATATAATATTTTGTGTTAAATAGGAGCAATCCTATTTTTACCCTCTTTTGAGTGCATAAAGAACATTGACTAATCCAGAGTTTGTTCCATAATTTTGTGGCTAGGCTGGGAAGATACTGACTGTCACTCCAGAGCTCACACTACTCCCTCACTTGATGGTTAACAATCTCGCATCAGTTTTCAATTAATTGGACCAAATTGGGGATTTTAATCTGTCACCTTAAGATCTCTAATTCTGCATCCAACAAAGTATATTTTCCTGTTTATTTATACCCAACTCCTTGGATGAAATACTCTCCTATGAAATCAAATGTGATTCTCCCCATATTGTAGAAATCATAGCCCTTTCGGAACATATGTTTCTCAACACATTTTAACATTTCAATTGACCAAATTGAAAAGTAAATGAAGATTAAGGTTTAAATCATCACAAATTATTGACATTTAAAACTGTATAAAACAAAATCAATTCTTCACAAAATCATATCTCAAAGTAGGGAGAAGGATAAATAAGACTACTCAGAATTCATGAGAAGGATAAGACAAAATATGGATTTCATTAATAAAAATAAGTTTATAAAACAAAATAAATAAAAAACACAACTTATCTTACAATCTTTCTCAAGCAAATCCCTAGAAGTTCTCTTCGAGTCTTTCTCTCTTTACAAGCACTTTCAATTCTCTCTTAGAGGTGTAATGAAGAAGAAATCTCTCACCTTCCCTCTCCTCTTACAATCCTTGAAGAAAATCTACAATCCCTTGCCTCTCTCTCTCTCTCTCACCACACACACACAAACACACACACACACACACACACACACCACCCTAAACTCACGCCCCCAAAACTCCTCTTCAAGCCCTAGACTTCCATCTCTTTTATAAAGAGCTACCTCCCTCCAAAAAAAATTCAAAATTCCTTCCAAAATTTTATCCAAAAGTTAACTCTTTTGAATTTAAAAGACATGTCCATTGATTCAAGAGACATATCCCTTCATAAAAGAACATTCCAAAGTGTTTAGATGCATTGAATCACCCCAAAGGGTGTTTAGAACAAGTGTCCCTTTGAAAATTCGCCCAAAATTTGTCCCGGTGCATCATGTGCTATTTCTCTATATTTTGGTGTATCATGTGATGGTTTGGCGCATCATGCGCCACTCTGCAGCATCTCCACTATTTTGCTCTGTTTGACTCTATTTCGCCCCGTTTTAGTTGTATTTTGCTCTTAACAAATATACATACAAAATAAGCATGAAAACAACCTTCCTTTAAAGTATAATTTCATTCAAAAATATTTGAGAAATGTAAAGTAGATTAAGCATAAAAAGACATATCGAAATGTGTCAAGTCAGAATTTTCTTTCTTGCTCGTTTTTACTCTAAATTACACCATTTTTGCTTCAATTTTTCTAAAGGTTCATTTTATGTACCTAAAACCAAAAATATGCAAAATACCTTCCTTTAAAGTGTAGCATCATTAAAAATCATTAAAATTGAGCATAAAATATATATGAAAAAAGTAGGTAATTTTTAGGCATGTCACCCCTCATACCTAGAGTTGATTCCACTCAGATATGTAATTGACATGACACCCTCACTAGGGAGCACTGGTGAAAGTGGTGACGAAACACCATGAGAAATTGAGAGACCTAGCTAGCTAGAGGTTCTTGTTCTATAACGATAGAATAAGTGGTTAGTTCAAGCATCAGGTTAATCGATTGAAAGTTCTTTCATATAGTGTCGAGGATCAATTTAGATGACCTTTCATGATCTAACCGTGGGAGTGCAACCTTCCTCTTTTTCTTGAAGGTATTCTTCCTTTCCTCACCATTTGGGTGATCCTATCCTTTAGATTTCCAAAAGGCAGATTAAATCACATCCTTGGTGCGAACATCATTATAAGATTTTGACAGGTTATCCATCGTAATGCTTAACACTTTGAAACTGAATAACACAATTAAGGAAAGGCACGGAGCAAATTAAGAATAGGAAGGAGTCCCATCAAGCACTATTTATTAAAGTCAAAGGTTTCAAAATCAAAGAAGTTCAATCATTGAATTATTAATTAAAATTGAATGTGATCTACTTTTGTATGAAATTATCTTCTTATTATCAATAAGGCATTTTTAAGAAGAAAATTGAGGAACTAAAATATGTACATAAAAGAGGTATATGCTCTGATCTTATATAAATTTAACAATCTAGAGGAGAAGAGTACAATGGAGGCTGACCCAGTACCAAGGTATCGCTAAGTCCACCTGACCAACGTGCAAAGCCATATGAGTCAAGCCAACTATGCTCAAGTCAGACAAGAATATAACGAAATGATCCAAGCACAAGCCATCTTGACCAAAAACGAGACAAAAGAGCATTTGATATAACCATTACAAGAAAGCAAACCCGGTGTAGTAGCCTACCCTCAGTATGGAGATCCAAAGAAAGATATAGTTCCATAAAGTATCTCTGACCACCCCGTGGAGACTCCAAAGACTCTTCACTAGGGATTGAAGATAGCTAACAAAGTTAGATCAGCTGACTGAATCATACCAACCAAGCTTAGCCAAGTGAGCTAAACACAACGACTTGAAGTTGATTAAGCTTAGCCAGTCGAGCTTGCAAACAGTCGGACAATAAGCCCATAAATCTAAAATACTAGATATACCCTAGCACAGACATCTTTCAAATGGAGACACAAATGTATTATCATTATTATATCATCTCCTCTATAAATTGGGGAAACATTTTATGAAAATGACACTATTCATCACTATTTATTATTGTTTATCCCTCTCTCTTTATCTCTCTCCCCATATTTAAGCTATATTGATTCACATGCAACCTCGAATTCAATAATATCATTCTAAAAAGTGTTAGAAATAATAATATTTTTTTATGTAACGTCCAAGATTTGAGTGATATGGATGTAAATAAAAAATTTCAGGTGTTGGATTTACAAATATATGAGAATTATATGATATGCATAATACAGAAAACTGAACCAATCTAAATTTAGAAAAAACGAAATAAAAATTTAATTCAATTTTAATGTTTTGATTATGAAAAAACTACAATTTAATTTTGTATTGAAAATGGACTGAGAACAAGCATTACAAATCACATGTCTTCTTCAAATAATATCGATTTAATTTCATGAATCCTATATTTATTTCAATCAAATATTACATATCATAATCTTTTGATTTTCTTAGTTTATCCCGCATGAAATTAAAATATAATAAAAAATTTAAAAAAAAAACTTGGGTTTTTCGACTTGTTCAGTTAAATGAAAATTAAAATCAAACTAACCATTGAAAATCAAATATTGAAGTACCAAACCAAACATGCTTTATCGGTTCAGAAGATTATCTTTAGTAAGTGTCACCAACAAAATGTCATTCATTGTTGTTGTTTTGATGTTTTGGATGGTCGGTGTCATCAGTGTTCGCTCTATTATCATTGTCGTTGTTGTGGAGTCGTCAGTTTGTTATCTGCTATACTACCTTTTACCGGGCTAATCTTCATCATGAAGATTAAAGGATCAGAGAAAATGATAACAAGAACAAATATGTATGGAAAATTTCATGATGATAGATACGTGCATCCTTAAAGTATATGTTCGAAATACCTTAAAGATATGATTGCAGATGAATCCTTATTAAAATCGATAACCAGATAAATCGAATTACCATATTTGATCTGGAGTTCTTTTCTTCCTATAACGGCAAACCCCTATAGTTAATTATATCTCAAATGACCATTTAAGAAGACTCTCGATTATGGTTAAAAAAATGTTCTAAAAAATGTTAACATTTCATTTTGAAGGTAGTAGAGTCCTAAAGATCCTAACTGACCTATAATTCAATGTTTAGTTGGAGTTAATCTTTTGTTCCCAATATTTTGTGCTTATCTCTGCAAATTATGTAGCGACAATCCATTTCAAGTCTTGAATAATCCTACGAAGTAAAGTTAAAGTAGACTTATAACTTGGTATATTGATTAGACAACTCGGTCAATATGTTTATGTCTCTGTCGTCCTGGGGTCATCAAGGTTTTCAGATCTACTTAGTCCGAAAGGTGATTAAAGCAGAACCGGAAGAATCTTGTCAGATACCACAGATTGTGTCGTCCAAGAGACTTTGTAGATCTGAACACTGAGGTTTAATTTGCATTCAATGATCTTTGTTCATTAGAGTTTAATATAAGTTTTATTGTCTTATTCAGATTTTAGGGGTTGGAAAATTATAGGTTATTTACGATTTATTAGCCAATTAATTTTTTTCATTTTTGTTATTTATTTTTGTTTGTGATGACCTGAACAGGATCCCATCATTCTGTCATCCTTGGTCATTAAGTTTGTGATTTGATTAGTTGCGAATGACTGAAAGATATTTTGTTAGCAGCCATAGGTTACTTCCTCAAAAATATCCTCTCAAACTTAGTTGCATTTTTTGTTCAAGTTTAAATTTTAATGTCTTTTAGAGTATATTTTGATTCCTAAAGTATCCTTGATTGAGGTAAAATGTGTTTCATTTTTTGTATTGAGAAATAAAACCCTTTTTAACCTTCAATTACTTGGCTTAAGATTTCATCTTTAGAATATATCAAGTTGAGTTGAATTAATCTAAAGAAAGATTTTCATGTGATCCAACTTCAACCATGTTTAAGCTGATTATCCTTCAGATCACTCTCAAGTTCTGCTGAGCTTACTTGAGTATATTAGGTTTGACCCGAACTAATTTAGGTTAGTTTGGAGAAATTCAAGTTCAAACAACTTTTGAACTTAGGTGAAGATTTAAGTTAATTTAAAATTAAATTTTCTTTAAATTTGAATAAGATTTAAATCAATTATAGACTCAAAGTTCATTTTGAACTTAGAATGTTCATTATGGATACCCAGAATTTGTCCAAATGATCCAATTGGACTTAAGTTGAGTTTGATTAACTTTGTAGTTCAATTGAAAGGAATTTAAACTGAGCTAGATTCCTTTAGTCCAAGTTAAGTTAGATCTAGATCGGATCTTGAGTTGGGTTGGACTAAATGAAGATGATGTTGGATTTGAGTTGGGTCTAATTTAGTTTAAACCTAAATCTAAATTTAACTTGGACTAGAGTTCATGTGGATAAGACTTTAGACCCAGTGTTAGCTGAACCTAAAATTGATTAAGTATAATAGGTTTAGGCTAAGTCTAAGGTAATTTAGACATAGAAGCTTAGTTTTTACCAAGTCTAATTTAGTTAAGACTTAACTATATAATTAGGTCTAATGTACATAAGAACTAATTCTCTCTGGATTTAATTAGTTCATCAGGTTTAATTTAAATTAAACATATTGAAGATTGAGAGTATTTGAAGCTAAACTTAAGTTCAATATGGATTGATCCTATAAATTTAGGTTCAGGTTTAAACTCAAATTTAAGTTCAATTTAGGTTGAACTTAAGGGTTACAGTTAGTTTGGGATTAGACTTATACTTATGCTCAATTTATGTTGAACCTAAAGGCTGAAACTAAGTCTAAGTTAGTTTGGTCTTAGTTTTAAGTTCAATTTGGGTTTGAACCTAAAGGTTATATGAGTTAAGTTTAATTTAGATTAAACTTAAAGGATTGGACTAAGCCCTACTTATTTTAGATTTAGGCTTAGGTTCAATTTGGGTTTGAACCTAAGGTTAGATGAGTAAAGTCTAATTTAGGTTAGACTTAAGAAATTTAACTAAACCCAATTTTGTTTGGACTTAGGCTTAGGTTCCATTTGGGTTTGAACCTAAGGGTTAGATGAGTTAAGGTTAGGTTCAATTTAGTTAAAACTAAGGTTTATGGTTAAGTCTAATATTGATTAGAGCTAATATTAGGTTTAATTTAAGTTATACCTAAGGTTTAAGGTTAAGTCTAATGTAGGTTAGACTTAACATTAGGTTTAATTTAAGTTAAACCTAAGGTTTTAGGTTAAGTCTAATGTAGGTTAGACTTAACATTAGGTTTAATTTAGGTTAAACATAAGGTTTAGGGTTAAGGCTAATATAGGTAGACTTAACATTCAGCTTAATTTAGGTTAAATCTAAGGTTTAGGGTTAAGTTAAATGCAGGTTAAACTTAACATTAGGTTTAATTTAGGTCAAACCTAAGGTTTAAGGTTAAGGCTAATATAGGTTAGACTTAACAATATGTTTAAAATTAGAGTTAAGCCTTATTTAGGAAAGGCTTCAAATTGATTGAACATAATTTGGTTAAGCTTTAATGATTAATTAAGCCTAAATTAGGTTAGACTTAATTAAGATTTAAAGTTGATTAAGCCTAATTTAGATATTTCTTGGGATTGATTAAACTCAATTTTATAATGGTTTATTAAATAATTATGCTTAATTTTAGTTATACTTAATTAGAATTTAAAGTTGATTTAAGCCTAGTTTAGGTAAGGCTTAGGATTGATTAAAACCAATTTTGTTAAGGTTTAATGAATAATTAAGCCTAATTTAAGTTAGACTTAATTAGGATTTAAAGTTGATTTAAGCCTAATTTGGGTGAGGCTTATGATCGATTAAACCCAATTTTTTTAAGGTTTAATGGATAATTAAGGCTAGTTTACGTTAGACTTAATTAGAATTTAAAGTTGATTTAAGCTAATATAGGTAAGGCTTAGGATTGATTAAACCCAATTTTTTAAAGGTTTAATCGATAATTAAGCCTAATTTAGTTTAGACTTAATTAGGATTGAAAGTTGATTTAAGCCTAAATTGGGTAAGGCTTAGGATTGACTAAACCCAATTATGTTAAGGTTTAATGAATAATTAAGCCTAATTTAGGTTAAACTTAATTAGGATTTAAAGTTGAATTAAGCCTAGTTTAGGTAACGCTTAGGATTTATTAAACCCAATTTTGCTAAGGTTTAATTGATAATAAAGTCTAATATAGGTTAGACTTAATTATGATTTAAAGTTAATTTAAGCCTAATTTAGGTAACACTTAGGATTGATTAAACCCAATTTTGTTAAGGCTTATTGGATAATTAAGTCTAATTTAGGTTAAACTTAATTAGGATTTAGAGTTGATTTAAGCATAATTTAGGTAAGGCTTAGGATTAACTAAACCCAATTTTTTAAAGGTTTAATTAATAATTAGGTCCAATTTAGATTAGACTTATTTAGGATTTAAAGTTGATTTAAGCCTAATTTAGGTTTGGCTTAGAATTGATTTTAGGTCTAAGATGGGTTAGACCTAGGGATAATGATTAGGTTAATCCTAATAACCACTTCTAAACCTTTAAAATAAAGAATTAACAATGACAAGCCAAGTTTAGGAATTTTTAGGCCAAGGTAAATATTTTTTATTTACATTTTTACCCCTAAATACCTAAATTGACACTTTAGACTTTTTCAAAGGTTAGAAATTTTTGTCTTAAATTGTCACTTTAGGCTTAATTGTCACTAAGCCTAAATTCTCACTAAGCTTAAATTGCCACTTTAAGCTTAAAGCCTAATTAATTCTAACTTAAATTAGGCATAATTATCCTTTAAACATTAACAAAATTGGGTTTAATTAATCCTATGCCTCACCTAAATTAGGCTTAAATCAACTTTAAATCCTAATTAAGTCTAACCTAAATTTGACTTAATTATCCATTAAACCTTAACAAAATTGGGTTTAATCAATCCTAAGCCTTACCGAAACTAGGCTTAAATTAACTCTAAATTCTAAATAAGTCTAATCTAAATTATGCTTAATTATTCATTAAACCTTAACAAAATTTGGTTTAACCAATCTTAAGCCTTACCTAAATAGGATTAAATCAACTCTAAATCATAATTAAGTCTAACCTAGATTAGATTAGATATCCATTAAACCTTAATAAAATTGGATTTAATCAATCCTAAGCCTTACTTAAATTAGGCATAAATCAACTTGAAATCCTAATTAAGTCTATCCTAAATTAGACTTAATTATACATTAAACCTTAACAAAATTGGGTTTAATCAATCCTAAGCCATACCTAAATTAGGCATAAATCAACTCTAAATACTAATTAAGTATAGCCTAAATTAGACATAATTATCCATTAAACCTTAACAAAATTGGGTTTAATCAATTCTATGACTTACTTAAATTAGGCTTAAATCAACTGTAAATCCTAATTAAGTCTAATCTAAATTAGGCTTAATTTTTCATTAAACCTTAACAAAATTGGATTTAATCAATCCGAAGCCTTACCTAAATTGGGCATAAATCTACTTTAAATACTAATTAAGTCTAACCTAAATTAGACTTAATTATCCATTAAACCTTAACAAAATTGGGTTTAATCAATCCTAAGCCTTACCGAAATTAGGCATAAATCAACTTTAAATCCTAATTAATTCTAACTTAAATTAGGCTTAGTTATCCATTAAACCATAACAAAATTGGATTTAATCAATCCTAAGCCTTATCTAAATTAGGCTTAATCAACTTTAAATCCTAATTAAGCATAACCTACTTTGGGCTTAATTATTCATTAAACCTTAACCAAACTAGGTTTAATCAATCTTAAGCCTTTCCCAATAAGGCTTAACTCTAATCTTGAACTTGATGTTAAGTCTAACCTACATTAGCCTTAACCCTAAACCTCAGGTTTAACCTAAATTAAACTTAATGTTAAGTCTAACCTACATTAGACTTAACCCTAAACCTTATATTTAACCTAAATTAAACCTAATGTTAATTCTAGCCTACATTAAACTTAACCCTAAACCTTAGGTTTAACCTAAATTAAATGAAATGTTAAGTCTAACCTATAATGGACTTAACCCTAAACCATAGGTTTAACATAAATGAAACCTAATGTTAAGTGAAACCTACATTAGAGTTAACCCTAGACCTTAGGTTTAACTTAAATTAAGCCAAATGTTAAGTCTGAGCTACATTATAATTAACTCTAAACCTTAGGTTTAACTAAAATTAAACCTAATGTTAGGTCTAGTCTATATTAGACTTAACCTTAAACCTTATGTTCAACTAAATAGAACCTAACCTTAACTCATCTAACACTTATGTTCAAACCTAAATGGAACCTAAGCCTAAGTCCAAACCAAATTGGGCTTAGTCAAATTCCTTAAGTCTAACTTAAAGTAGAATTAACTCATCTAACCTTAGATTCAAACCCAAATTGAACCTAAGCCTAAGTCCAAAACATGTTGGGCTTAGTCCAATCCTTTATGTTTAATCTAAATTAAACTTAACTCATATAAATTTTATGTTCAAACTCAAATTGAACTTAAATCTAAGTCTAAACTAACTTAGAATTAGTTTCAACCTTTAGGTTCAACTTAAATTGAGCATAAGTATAAATCAAAGCCCAAACTAATTGTAACCCCTAAGTTCAACCTAAATTGAACTTAAATTTGAGTTTAAACCTGAACCAAATTCTATCGGATCAATCCATATTGAACCTAAGTTTAGCTTCAAATACTCTCAATCTTCAATAGGTTTAATCTAAATTAAACTTAATGACTTAGACCCAACTTAGACCCAACTTAGACCCAAGTTAAATTTAGAGTAGGTTTAAACTAACTTAGACCCAACTCAATTCCAACATCAACTTCATTTAGTCCAATCCAACTCAAGATTTGACCTAGATCTAACTTAACTTTAACTAAAGGAATCTATCTCACTTTAAATTCCTTTTGATTTAACTAAAAAGTTAATGAAACTAACCCTTAGTTCAATTGGATCATTTGGATGAACTATGGTTATATATAATGAACTTTCTAAGTTCAAAATGAATTCAAGTCTAGAATTGATTTAAATTTTATTCAGATTTAGAGAAATTTTATGTTTAAATTAACTTAAACTTTCACTTAATTTTAAAAGTTGTTTGAACTTGAATTTCTCCAAACTAACCTAAATTAGTTTGGGTCAATCCTAATATACTCAAGTATGTTCAGTAGAAATTGAGAGTTATCCGATGGATAATTAGCCTAATTAATGTTAAAATTGAATCACAAGAAAATCTTTCTTTAGATTAATTCAACTCAACTTGAATTATTCTAAAGATAAAATCTTAAGCCATGTAATCAAAGGCTAAACCAAGTTTTATTTCTCAATACAAGAAATGAAGCACATTTTACCTCAATCAGAGATACTTTAGGCTAAGAAAACAAAATCTACTCTAAAAGACACTAAAATTTAAACTTGAACCCAAAAATGCAACTAGGTTTGGGAGGATATTTTGGAGGAGGTAACCGAGGGTTGCTAACAAAATATATTCCAATCATTGTGACTAATCAAATTGCAAACTTAATGACCTAGGATGACGGAACCATGAGATCTTGATTGAGTCATCCCAAAAAAAAATAAGTAACAAAAATGACAAAATTTAATTGGCTAATAAATCATATACAACCTAAAATTTTCTAACCCCTAAAATCTGAATAAGACATTAAAACTTAAATTAAACCCTATTGAACAAAGATCACCGAACACAACTTAAGTGCTCATATCTATGAAGTTCTCTTAGATGACATAATCTGTGGTTGCTGACAAGATTCTTTCGGTTCTGGTTTAATCACCTTTTAGACTAAGTAAATCTGAATGCCTTGACGACCATGGGATGACAGAGCCATAGACATCTTGATCGGGTTGTCTAAATATTAAAAATTCAACAACTAAAATATGAATTTGTACTAGCTTTACTTTGCAGGGTAATTTAAGGCTTGAAATGGATTGTCGCTACATACTTTGTAGAGAAGCACAGAAGATTGAGAATAAAAGATGAACTTCAATTGAACATTGACTTATTGGATAGTTAGGGTGTTTAAGACTCTACTACCTTCAAAGTGAAAGGTTGACATTTTATTAGAACAATTTTTAACCTTAATTAAAGGTCTTCTTAAATGGTTTTTACTATTTAAGATATAATTAACTATAGGGGCTTACCTTTATAGAAAGAAAAAAATACAGAATAAATATGTTAATTTGATTTCTCTAGTTATCGTTTTTCATAACGATTCCTCTGCAATCATATCTTTAAGGAATTGCCAACAAATTCTTTAAGGATACGGGTATCTCTCCTCATGAAAGTCTCCATACATATTTGTTCCAGTTATCATTTACCTCGATCACTTAATCTTCATGGTGAAGATTAATCCTGTAAAAGGTAGTGTAACAAATAACAAATTGGTGACTCCACAACAACGAAAATGAAAATAGATCAAAAACTGATGACGCCTACCATCCAGAATGTCAAAATAGTGGTGGTGACCGACATTCTGATGACGACGGGAGAGTGGTTATACAACCTTTTACCGGACTAATTTTCACCATGAAGATTAAAGGATCGAGGTAAATGATAACATGAACAAATATGTATGGAGACTTCCATGAGGTTAAATACCAGAATCCTTAAAGTTTATGTTGGAAATACTTTAAAGATATGATTACGGAGGAATCCTTATGAAAATCAACAATCAGAGAAATCGAATGAATATATTTATTCTGGAGTTCTTTTCTTCCTATAAGGGCAAGCCCCTATAGTTAGTTATATATTAAATGGTAAAAACCATTTAAGAAGACCACTGATTAAGGTTAAAAAAAATGTTCTAAGAAAATGCCAACATTTCACTTTAAAGGTAGTAGAGTTTTAAAGATTCTAAATATCCTATAAGTCAATGTTCAGTTGGAGTTCATCTTTTGTTCCCAATCTTCTATTTTTGTCTTTGTAAAGTATGTAGCGACAATCTAATTCAAGTCTTAAATAAATCTGCAAAGTAAAGTTAGTATAGATTCATGTGGATAAGGCTTAATGTTTTCTTTAGACTCAGGGTTAGCTGAACCTAAAATCGATTAAGTCTAACATAGAATAGGTTTAGAGTTGAAATTAAGTTAATTCTAAGGTAATTTAGACTTAGAAGCTGAGTTTTAATCAAGTCAAATTTAGTTAAGACTTAACTAAATAATGAGTTCTAATGTACGTAAGTCCTAATTCTTTGTTGATTTAACTAAGCCTAATGTGTTTAAGACAGTTAATTCATTAGGTATAATTTAGATTAGACCTATTGAAGATTGAGAGTATTCAAGGCTAAACTTAGGTTCAATATGGATTGATCTTATAGATTTAAGTTCAAGTTTAAACTCAAATTTAAGTTCAATTTAGGTTAAACTTAAGGGTACTTATGTTTAATTTAAGTTGAATCTAAAAGCGGAAACTAAGTCTAAGTTAGTTTAGACTTAGATTTAGGTTCAATCTGGATTTGAACCTAAAGGTTTAATAAGTTAAGTTTAACTTAGATTGAACTTAAAGGATTGAGCTAAGCCCAACTTGGTTTTCACTTAGGCTTAAATAATTGTTCCATCGTTTTTATAAGCATGGTGTGATAATTTCTTTCACAAGGGCCTAGAACCAAAGCGAATTTTAGGGTTTTCGATGTGTACCCTGGCCCAAGAGGTGTGGTCTCAATTGGGGTTGACATAAACGTTCATGAAGACCTCACGAAGCTCCTTCTTGGTTCGATGTGAAATGAAATCAGGCATATGTAGATCCTTGGTGGAATAGTGGCTCTGCTTCAACCTCGAATAGGTTGGAGACCTCGGGAAGGCTTGATTTTGATGGGAAATTTCTTCGTAGGGTTCAGGGAAGCTTGTCGGAGGTTTAATTTGAAGCTTTGGTGGAGTTTATGTCATACGCGAAATTTGCCCTGGATTTGGAGTGGGAAATTAGGGTTTTACAGGGGGTTTGAGGCCTTAGAGAAATGGGAAATCTATTGTTTATGTCTTGGAGAACTTTTTCTCTCTTGAGGCCAGAGGTTTGGGAGCTTAGGTAAGATGTTCCTCTTATTGGAGCTCTTAGGCTTGCCCTTTTAAAGGCCATGAGAGGCTTTGATGAAGCCAAGCTTAGTCTTGGGAAGACCCCCTAACTCCTTTGAAGTGTTTTCATAGATCAAGGGGAGGAGTCATGAAGAGGATTCCTCTTTTGGCGTTTTTGTTCATTTTGGCTCCAACGGAGGAAGAGGGAGGAATCCATGGCTCTTGGGCATTGGAGAGGGGAAGAGGTGGGGTGGTTGAGCTTGGAAGAACTTCTTCTTGACCCAAGCATGAAGGGACTCGAGTTACTTGGACTAGAATGTGAAGTATGAGGGGGAAGTAGGTAGAAATAACTCCCTTTGTCCCTTCTCTAATATTTTAATTTTTCTTTGGTTTTATTAGCTTTTAAATCATGCATTGTGTAGGTCATGGGTAACCCATTGAGTCATGGGTAACCCATTGGGTCATGGGCATGGACCATGGGCTTTAATCCATGGACTTGAGCCATGGGCTAAGTGTTTAAGACCCTAAGCTTAATGGGTCTTAAATTCATTCTTTTATTTATTTATTTATTTATTTATTTATTTATTTATTTATTTATTTATTTAAGAGAATGTAAAATTGACCATTATGGGTTGACCATCACTGACCCTGGGTTGATCATATGGTGGTTTTATCCCTTTTAGGTTTAAAAGGACAAATTAGGGTTTTGGTCTGAAATTTAGAGTTTGGAAGAGTTAAGAAGGTCACTAGTGAGGCTAAGGGGTCAATTTGGGTATATCTCCTTCCTAAATAAGTTTGATGGCCATACTGGATCCTAACATTTCCAAGCTTACCCAAGTGGGCAAGGTTATGCCTTACCATAATGGTTAATTCAAGTATTCACCTAGTCAAAGCCCTAAACCCACTCAGCCAAAAGGTTGGGGCTTGAACTTCTCTAAGTGGTACACATTAAACTCTACAAAAAGAGGTCAACAGTCAGTCAAATACCACAATAGTATTACATATTTATATATCTAACATCTAAATCTCCCTATTCACTTCCCAAGCTCTAAAATTATTAACTTCACATAAAAAAATATCACAATCTTTTAAAAGCCAAATATACAATTAACACTAATGTCTTACAAATGTAAATTTAAAACTTCAAGTTTTATATATGTATATACATGATAATTTCATGGTATGCATGCAACTTTCCCTTTTATCTTTATCCACTAATATGATTGTTTCATTCTTATAATTAATTTTTTTTCATAATCTATTTATTTATGAATGTGCCATGCAAATAATAAAAATGATTATAAAAAAAGTTAAATTTTTTTTTGGTCTTTTTTTCAACCTTTATTTGATATAATCCTAAGTAGTTGCATGAAGAAGTTAAAATCATTTTTTTTTTCCATGCAAATAAAAAGGTAATATGCTAGACTGCTATCGTGCTTCAGAAATAACTACCCATAACCATGCCGGTGGACTAAAATTAGAGCATTCAAGTTGTACTGGGTTGGCCCAGCCCGCACCGGCCCAGCTACCCATTGAATGGGTCGGGCTGGGCATGGGCAGGAAACAATAAATGCTGGGCCTATGCGATCTAAAAGAGAATTAATGAAATGACAAAAGTGGTCGCAAAAAATTAGGGGTAAATGGATTAAGAGAAAAATAAAAATGAAAAAAGATGAAGTTACAAGATCTTACGAGGTAGAATTAACAAGATGTACCACTCTTTGCCTATATAGACGACACTGTTCAACAAGTTCAACCATCACCTCGTGCTTTAAATCCTGCAATTTAGAAGGAATTTAGCTTATGATAATGCAAATATTCTTTTAGCGAGCTCGATAAAATCCAACTCAAGTATTGTTAACCTAGATTTGTTTGTGAATCACAATCAGGAAATATAACATATAAGGAGAGAAATACAAGTGAAGAGATTCTGTTAACAGAGAATTTTTATTGGCTTCTCTGAAACCACTAGTACATTTAATGCTCGTTTATTCTTGTCTTGGTTATTTCTAAGCCCTAGAGAAGGTTGTGATAAAAGTGATATCAGAGCCAGGTTTAGGATTAATTAATGCAATATGGATGAAAGATCAAATAGGATAATTATAATAAAATTTTAATAATTATAAAATTAAAGTTAGCTCAAGTTAATAATTATTATCTATTCAGACATAGTTATACATTCGAAATTATAAAAGAAGGGAAATCGATACTAAACAAAGAAATATAACCTACCATTAACATGAACACGACTATCCTCACCCAAATAACGGCATTGATGACTCAAGTGATTCAGGAGTCTAGATCGTAGCCTATAAGAAATGATACATCTGCTTTGGATAAGTACTTGGAGATATTTATATGTCTATCTTTATTTAAGAGAACTGAAGATCCAATTGAAGCAGAGAACTGAATAATACAGATAGAGAAGATATTAGATAGCATAACTTGTCCAGATGACAGATGAGTACCATTAGCAATGTTTTTACCAGACAGAGAAGCTGAAAGGTGGTTGTGTGGATAGCGTCAAGACAAGTTAGGGAACATATCAAACATAATGATAAGTTTGGAGGAGTTCGCAGATATATATAGACACCAAATTCATATCCCTATCCTCTCGACAATAGATACAAGAAAAGTTAAACAAGTTCAGGCAAGGAGAGAAGACAATTATGCAATAAGAAGCAAAATTCACTGCACTATCAAGATATGCACCATAGTTGATCGCTAATGTAGAAGAAAAGGGCTTGAAATTTCTTTCGGGATTAAGTGATTCGATTAGACAACTGTTAGTACCTTTAGGGATCGATGAACATTTGATATTAGTAGAACGAGCTAGAAGAGTTGAGATCTACCATTAGCTTACTCAAGCGTAAAGAAATGCACAAGAGGAACACTGTATAAGAAAATGTTGATCAATCAAAGAAATTTAATAGGAAGAAGTCCAAGAACAATTCTAGTAGAGTTAACAAAGGTAAGCCTCAGGGTATAGTAATCATTTATGTCAAATATGGAAGACAACATAAAGGTAAATGTTTAATGAACACTTGTTATTAGTGTCGTCAGCTTGCTCATATAGCAAAATATTGTCCATCTCTTGTCTAGAATAGCACTAAAAATAAGAAATTAGGTGAAGCTTCTTCATAGAAGGCTACAGGTGGGAAGCATATGATAAAGTCTTCAGATCCTACCCAAGGCCAATCGAAACAGCCTGTTCAGCCTCGAGTTTATTCCCTTACTCATAGTGAGCCTGAAGAACCTGCAACTACTAATGGTGATGAGGTCTGATAGTTTGAAAATTTATTATATATAAGGGTATTTTCCTAACATACCCTCCTATTTCAATTTTGTTATTCGAAGTATTGTTGAGTTGCCTTGTATTAAGTCTTTACCTTTATAATGATTACATTTATATTAATAAATGACCCCTATTTCATAGATGACTAATGTTGACTTGCTTAATGAGAAATGACTTGAGGCATGTTTATGAAGTTCGAGGATGAAATTTTTGTAAGTGGGAAAAATTATAACGCCCGGTTTCAGTTACCCAAGATATGAAAAGAATGAATGAAGGCTATTAGAGAAAAGCGCATGTGTTAGAAAACATGCGCAAATTAGGGCTTCCATATACCTTGATCAAGACTGAGGGTGGTTTCAGTGGTTGATGACATCTATGTCGAGTGGAGGAGAAAGTTGTGTCAGTACTATGCAAAGGAACAAGAAGTAGGAGGAAGAAAACTTGTGTGAGAGAGTCGAAGCTGAGCTCTGAAGCAGAAAACANGAAGTATTGTTGAGTTGCCTTGTATTAAGTCTTTACCTTTATATTGATTACATTTATATTAATAAATGACCCATATTTCATAGATGACTAATGTTGACCTGCTTAATGAGAAATGACTTGTGGCATATTTATGAAGTTCGAGGATGAAATTTTTGTAAGTGGGAAAAATTATAACGCTCGATTTCAGTTACCTAGGAGATGAAAAGAAGGAACGAAGGATATTAGAGAAAAGTGCATGTGTTAGAAAACATGCGCAAGTTAGGGCTTCCATGTACCTTGATCAAGGCTGAGGATGGTTTCAGTGGTTGATGGCATCTCTGTCGAGTGGAGGAGAAAGTTGTGTCGGTACTATGCAAAGGAACAAGAAGGAGGAAGAAAACTTGTGTGAGAGAGTCGAAGCTGAGCTCTGAAGCGGAGAACCCACCGCGTGTAGAGGGAAGAAGTTTTCTTGCGTGGAGTAGAGCTCGACTAAGGTAAGCTTTAATATAAATTAAAATAAAATAAATATATAATAATAATAATAATTATTATTATTATTATTATTATTAGTAGAATGACATTAAGTAAATATGAAAACTTTATAATTAATGTAAAGTTAATGTTTAATTAAAATAATAATTTATTTTAAAATTTTCTTATATGAATATCATGTTTATGTTAGGTTTTNATAATAATAATAATAATTAGTAGAATGACATAAAGTAAATATGAAAACTTTATAATTAATGTAAAGTTAATGGTTAATTAAAATAATAATTTATTTTAAAATTTTCTTATATGAATACCATGTTTATGTTAGGTTTCCATTGTAGAAGAGTCGACACCAGGACAAATCTTATCGAATTAAGCGTCATCAGGATGAGTAATTGTACTTTTAATCTATAGTAATAATTTATTTCATTGTAACTATTTTGCAATTAATGACACTTACACATGTTGTATTCATTTTGAAATATTTTTTTCATTACCGGTCATATTATTATGAATGGTTGTACCAATTTACTCTAATGAATTTGGTGTATGTTTTATATAGTATACTAAATTGAATGTGATAAATACATGAATGATATGTTTATGTTGACTACTTGTATATGCTTTACTGGTTGCGAGGGAGTAAAATTTTGATGGTACTAGTGGGAGAACAATAAGTTACTCGTACACATATATGTAAAAGAATATTGATATCAATGTATTTTAATTGACATAATTTTTAAACGGTGCTCATGTGACGGTTGTACAAATATATAATAATATTGATTTAATATTAATACAATAAGATTATTTGAATAACATCAAATATTTTTATTAATATATTAAAATCTTGACTAACATGCATATTGCTTTCTTTTCTTTTGTATTACTATAGTTTATAAGTATGAGTATTTACTGACATTGTTTAGCTTATTGTAGTTATAAAATTAATATTTTAGATTTAGTTAGGTGATTTAAATATGAGCAATAGAAGATAAAATGTGTATAGGAGACGAAGACAACTGGTAATAAAGTAATTTTAAATATATTGCTTTAATTTATCTTGATTAGTAATTCTTTCATTTGTTAAATTATATACGAATATAAAAAATTTAATTCTCACCATCCGACCGTCTGTTCTCATCTTGGTTAATTCCAAACCCCANTATTGTCCATCTCTTGTCTAGAAGAGCACTAAAAATCAAAAATCAGGTGAAGCTTCTTCATAGAAGGCTACAGGTGGGAAGAATACGATAAAGTCTTCAGATCCTACCCAAGGCCAATCGAAACAGCTTGTTCGGCCTCGAGTTTATTCCCTTACTCATAATGAGCCTGAAGAACTTGCAACTACTGATGGTGATGAGGTCTGATAGTTTGAAATTTTCTTATATATAAGGGTATTTTCCCAACATACCCTCTTATTTCAATTTTGTTATTCGAAGTATTGTTGAGTTGCCTTGTATTAAGTCTTTACCTTTATATTGATTACATTTATATTAATAAATGACCCCTATTTCACAGATGACTAATGTTGACCTGCTTAATGAGAAATGACTTGCGGCATGTTTATGAAGTTCGAGGATGAAATTTTTGTAAGTGGGAAAAATTATAACGCCCGATTTCAGTTACTTAGGAGATGAAAAGAAGGAACGAAGGATATTAGAGAAAAGCGCATGTGTTAGAAAACATGCGCAAGTTAGGGCTTCTCTGTACCTTGATGGTTTCAGTGGTTGATGGCATCTTTGTCGAGTGGAGGAGAAAGTTGCGTCGGTACTATGCAAAGGAACAAGAAGCAGGAGGAAGAGAACTTGTGTGAGAGAGTCGAAGCTGAGCTCTGAAGCGGAGAACGNCCGGCACTATTTACAATTCTTAAAATCACATGAAAAATGTAAAAGTAACAAAAATATAAATGGAATTAAATTGTACAAGTAGTAAACTACACTTTTGCCTTGAAACAACAAAAACTTTGCAACCTTCAAGACATTGCCCATTTGCTATACATGAAAAATTAGTCATTACAAATGGCAAATATCATGTTGCATCTTCTTATTTTTCTTTTAATTTTTAATGTGAGTCTACCTGATTAGCTCAACTTATCTCTTTCACCAAAACAAATTTCAACCATATCGTCATTACTTCAGGAAAACTCTAAGCACTATATTCTTGTTTCCAATATCCTCTACTACAAACTCTTTACCAAAATATTTTAGGGGCATTTACATACATACGACGAAATTCTTACATATTTATATATCTAACATCTAACCATAGATATCTAAATGCAGACTGCTCAAATCATTAACATCACATCAACAATACCATAATCACTATCTTTCTAAAAGTAAAATATACTTTTCATTCATACGTTCATAAAATTAAACTATTATAAGTGTAAATATTAAACTTTGGTTGTTCGATATGTAAATACATAAGAATTGTGTGGCTAGTAAATGTCCTAATACTTACACACCCGGTTTCAAACAATCATTGCAAAAAACTCTAGTGTTAGCCATTTCATTAACGTTAAACACTTGATATAATTCCTTAGAACAAGGCAACAATATAAAATATCGACTATTTCAAAGCATAGCTTACGACTATATGTAAGCTATAAAAATGCATTATATTCTTTCTACATACCGTAAGAGCCAGTAGCTGTACTTTTGGATTCTTACTTCTGATACGCTTTTTAAGACCTTTCACAAACTCTCTGGCTTGGCTGAATTAAATACAAAGACCATTAAGAAGAAACTCAAATTTGTGAAAGGTTATAGCTTCAAGATAGAGCCATTGAATTTCAATGCCTAGTATTAATAGTCTGCAGGCCATAGAAATAGTTCAAGCAAACAATGGAATTCATAAATTTTTGAGTAAGTTGGGTATGATTATTCTGTTTGTGGATTTATTTGACAGAAGCAACAGAACACTAAAGAAAAGATCATCATGTTATATTGATGGCTAGATCTCGAGAAAATTCTGTGTGTGTCGTTCGTAAGTGAGTTACGTAAAAATGCCAGACGCGATACGTCTGGAGTCCGGACTGCAGACGTAGAGATACGTCCAGAATCCAATGAATCACCTCCACGTGGAGCAGATAGAAAAAAAAATACTCGTTTTCTTGTGATCTGGCCCGATAACACATTGGAGTATTTCTCCCGTGTTATTCTNATTTTTTAAAATATCATATATTTTTTTATATAATTATTTTAAATTATTTTACATTTCGAACAATAACAATTCAAACACGAACGAACGCATCACTGTTCGTGTTTGATTCGTTTAGCTAACCGAACGAAAAAAATTTGTTCACGTTCGTCTCGTTTACTTATCAAACG
This sequence comes from Phalaenopsis hybrid cultivar, assembly GCA_002079205.1. Classification (NCBI taxonomy): domain Eukaryota; kingdom Viridiplantae; phylum Streptophyta; class Magnoliopsida; order Asparagales; family Orchidaceae; genus Phalaenopsis; species Phalaenopsis hybrid cultivar. The sequence goes on along the minus strand of JXCR01148776.1, from coordinate 55,274 downwards.
AATCGAACGCGAACTCATTGATGAACCGAACACGAACTGTTCGCGAACAACGAGCTTTTTTGACAGCCCTACCCCAGACAGAGTCGTGATATATATTTATAAGTTTGAAAATATTATAAAAAGACAATTATGCCCCTTGATCTTATTTAATAGATTGAATCCTAATCATTTGGTTTTTGGGTTGATCAATGCCTAATTAGAGTACATTTGACTGTTTATACTTCTATAGCTTGACCCTTGATTAGGTGATCTTAGAGTTGGTCAACCTCTGGCTTGGTCAGCTTTTGATCGGTCGACCTCTTGATAAGCCCTTAGCTGACTGACCATCATCGCTCAATCTCCCTTGCTTCTAACATCTCTAATTTGCTTTTATGAGATCCACCTTTTGGTTCATGTCTTCTAGTGAGTCATTGGATCTACGGAAGGTTTGATCCGTAGTATTTTTATTGTACAAAGTATGAATAAATTATTGCATAAAACACTATTCTATTATTTCTTACATAATATCAAAAAGTTAATCAATGGCTCATTTTCTAACAAATCTTTAATTTGGGGAGTAGTTTTCAAGTTTAAGTTGAACATATATTACTTTCATCATTTTTTTTATTATTCCTTGCATCAAACTTCTTCCCATTTCACTTTGAAACATCACAGGAGACAAATAGTGTTGAACTTGGTGCTACTTTCTCTTATGCGACATTTTGAAAAGCAATAGATCTAGCATGGTTTAAATGAGACAAAGAAAATCTAATCTAAATTCAATATAAAAGTACAAGTGTAGTTATAGAGCTAAAAGATTACCTCTTTTTTTCTTGGTTCCAAAGCATTTAGCATTTCTGCAAGTACATTCATGATAACATGAGCATTTTGAATATCTGCAAGACTGAGAATCACATGACAACTGAAGCATGAGGGTGAAGAATTTATTGAGATGTTAAATAAAAATAGCTTAATATCACATAAAATCAAAGGCACTTTAAAACCAGCCATTCAATGATTCTAGAATTAAGTTCATATCTATTTTTGGTGTCATAATAAACAAAAGCTTCTCAAAAGCTGCATGCCATCATAAATGTTTCAGCCCGACTCTCACGCATCGAGATATCATCCACTTTGGCTAATGGTTTCACAGATTTGTCCCACTGGTGTAATTTTCTGGGAGATCACTCATTTCAAAAGTGCTCCCAAAGGAACACATATACTTTAGAGTTTCTAATAAGATTCTAACAATTAAACCAAAAGGCGTCTCGATGATTAAAAGTTTAGCTTCATTCTATTTAAGGCGTTTCAACATCTATCTCATTTAAGCAATTAGTGTCCTTGTGAGTTTTATTAATCCAAAATCATTCACAAAGCAGATATTCTCATATTCAAACTTGTGTAGTGTTTTAATATCGTTTGCAACAACCAGAAATCTCATCCATCAAGTTATTATCTATTTAAACTTAATAACCTCGCAATTTTATCCCATTTTAGTAACTTCTCAAGAGTGTGCTCACACGAGCACAATTTACTGTATAGTTTCTGATGAAATTCAACTATTACACCAAAAGATGTCTTGATGTTTAAGAGTTTAGCTTCTTTCTACTTAAGGGGTTTTACAATAATATTGCTCCCATGAAATGTATCAGTGTCACCCAAAAATCATGCATAGTACTTAAAAAAATAGCTTGATTGATAATTTCTTCAATTATTCCATCATTTACATTTGGTAAATTTCTTTTTATATTTAATGAAGCTACATAATTTTATGAAATAAAACTAAATTACTATTCCTTAGAATATATACTCTTTTATTGCAATTTGCAAACTACAAATAATAAAATATCATTTGAAGTACAAATTATAAGATGTTAGAGAAAAAAATTGAAGCTTAGCCAAGCTTTGTTGAGTACCAACCCGTGTATGGATTTATGAAGATGTGTCAATGTTCTAAAAAATAAATTATCAACATAAACACTTACATTGCTATGGAAACATTAAAAATACTGCACAACAAAGCTAGAAAAACAAACATAATAGATTAGAACCTAGCATTAAGGTGCTATCAAACTAAAACCTTGGATTTTAAATCTGAAATATATCAACCTCTCATCAACTTTTTATAAAGGCATTAACTAGCCTTGAGCCACTAACACTGCCAATATGATCATCCTACTACATTTAGTGACTTGTGCCTTTTTATTCATTCCATTAATGAGATAATTAGGATTAAAAAAAGTAAAAAACTAATACAATAGATTGGGTGCAATAAAACCAACAAAATAATATTTCTTTTGAACCTAATCAACCATGGGAATCATGAAAATCACAATTTCAGACTTGTAAGTAGCAGCTTACGTAAGAACATGAGTCTGAGAATCGCTACCGATTTCAAGTTTTTCTGTTTTATTTTCATAGTTTCTCATACGATGGAGATTCAAAACTGATGGTTTGTTCTGTGTAGGAGTAAATATGGGTGTGGACATCACAGGTCGTTTAGGAAATACTACTCCAGCACGCTGTTAAGAAGAAAGAAAAAAAAAGAATTTAGAAAGTGAGTTAGCTATATTTCATACATAACATTCTAAAATGAATCATTTCCTTATACTTATACATCATATCATAAATATAACTTTGAGATGCAAGTGCCAAAATAGTACTCAGACTATTAGCAGATTTTAGTCCTCAAGTCTACAAAAGGTCAAATTAGTCCTTAATTTTATAATATGGCTTGAAATTGTCTCTAAAGAAAAAAAATATTAGCCAATATTAATAGAAAACAAGAATTAAATTGGCACTTTTATAAACTATGGGGCCAAAAATAGCCCCTTGCAAATAGTGAGAATACTATTTTTNCCGGCACTATTTACAATTCTTAAAATCACATGAAAAATGTAAAAGTAACAAAAATATAAATGGAATTAAATTTTACAAGTAGTAAACTACACTTTTGCCTTGAAACAACAAAGACTTTGCAACCTTCAAGACATTGCCCATTTGCCATACATGAAAAATTAGTCATTACAAATGACAGATATCATGTTGCATCTTCTTATTTTTCTTTTAATTTTTAATGTGAGCTTACCTGATTAGCTCAACTTATCTCTTTCACCAAAACAAATTTCAACAATATCGTCATTACTTCAGGAAAACTCCTCTCAGTTACAAAGCACTATATTCTTGTTTCCAATATCCTCTACTACAAACTCTTTACCAAAATATTTTAGGGGCATTTACATACATACTACGAAATTCTTACATATTTATATGTCGAACATCTAGCCATAGATATCTAAATGCAGACTACTCAAATCATTAACATCACATCAACAATACCATAATCACTATCTTCTTAAAAGTTAAATATACTTTTCATTCATACGTTCATAAAATTAAACTATTATAAGTGTACATATTAACCTTTGGTTGTTCGACATGTAAATACATAAGAATTGTGTGGCAAGTAAATGTCCAAATACTTACAAACCCGGTTTCAAACAATCATTGCAAAAAACTCTAGTGTTAGTCATTTCATTAACGTTAAACACTTGATATTATTCCTTAGAACAAGGCAACAATATAAAATATCGACTATTTCAAAGCATAGCTTACGACTATATGTAAGCTATAAAAATGCATTATATTCTTTCTACATACCGTAAGAGCCAGTAGCTGTACTTTTGGATTCTTACTTCTGATACGCTTTTTAAGACCTTTCACAAACTCTCTGGCTTGCCTGAGTTAAATACAAAGACCATTAAGAAGAAACTCAAATTAGTGAAAGATTATACCTTCAAGATAGAGCCATTCAATTTCAATGGCTAGTATTAATAGTCTGCAGGACACAAAAATATTTCAAGCAAACAATGGAATTCATAAATTTTTGAGTAAGTTGGGTATGATTATTCTGTTTGTGGATTTATTTGACAGAAGCAAGAGAACACTAAAGAAAAGATCATCATGTTATATTGATGGCTAGATCTCGAGAAAATTTTGTGTGTGTCGTTTGTAAGTGAATTACGTAAAAATGCCAGACGCGATATGTCTGGAGTCCGGACTCCGAACGTAGAGATACGTCCGGAATCCAATGAATCACCTCCACGTGGAGCAGATAGAAAAAAAAAATACTCGTTTTCTTGTGATCTGACCCGATAACACATTGGAATATTTCTCCTGTGTTATTCCNCTTCACCATTTCATGTGGGATATCTTTGTCTGCGATATGCATCTGAACCATGTCGCCACAATTTTTTACTACTGTCTCCAACAACTATAAAAAGGGTAGATTTAATTACATCAATAATTCATAATTCATTTTTAACCAGCACTATTTACAATCCTTAAAATCACATGAAAAATGTAAAAGTAAAAAAAATATAAATGGAATTAAATTGTACAAGTAGTAATAACTACACTTTTGCCTTGAAACAACAAAGACTTGGCAACCTTCAAGACATTGCCCATTCGCCATACATGAAAAATTAGTCATTACAAATGACAAATATCACGTTGCAACTTCTTATTTTTCTTTTAATTTTTAATGTGAGCCTACCTGATTAGCTCAACTTATCTCTTTCACCAAAACAAATTTCAACCATATCGTCATTACTTCAGGAAAACTCCTCTCAGTTACGAAGCACTATATTCTTGTTTCCAATATCCTCTACTACAAACCATTTACCAAAATATTTTAGAGGCATTTACATACATACTACGAAATTCTTACATATTTATGTATCTAACATCTAACCATAGATATCTAAATACAGACTACTCAAATCATTAACATCACATCAACAATACCATAATCACTATCTTTTTAAAAGTGAAATATACTTTTCATTCATACGTTCATAAAATTAAACTATTACAAGTGTAAATATTAAACTTGGGTTGTTCGATATGTAAATACATAAGAATTGTGTGGCAAGTAAATGTCCTAATACTTAACGTTAAACACTTGGTATTATACCTTAGAACAAGGCAACAATATAGAATATCGACTATTTCAAAGCATAGCTTACGACTATATGTAAGCTATAAAAATGCATTATATTCTTTCTGCATACCGTAAGAGCCAGTAGCTGTACTTTTGGATTCTTACTTCTGATACGCTTTTTAAGACCTTTCACAAACTCTCTGGCTTGCCTGAATTAAATACAAAGACCATTGTGAAAAAACTCAAATTAGTGAAAGATTATATCTTCAAGATAAAGCCATTGAATTTCAATGGCTAGCATTAATAGTCTGCAGGCCACAGAAATATTTCAAGCAAACCAATGGAATTCATAAATTTTTCATATCATTATTCTGTTTGTGGATTTAATTGACAGAAGCAGGAGAACACTAAAGAAAAAATCATCATGTTATATAGATGGTAAGTGAGTTACCATTGTTTGCTTGAAAAGTGAGTTACGTAAAAACGACAGACGCGATACGTCTGGAGTTCGGACTCTGGACGTAGAGATAGGTCCGGAATCCAATGAATCATCTCCACGTGGAGCAGACAGAAAAAAAATAATAAAAAAAAAACTCGTTTTATTATGATATGACCTGATAACACGGGGGAATATTTCTCCCGTGTTATTCTGCATTATTCAAGTGTTATTGTGGTGGTATTGGTGTGTTATTGTGTTATTATAACACTTGGAATATTCCCAGAACACAATAATACATGAATATCACCTTAATAACACTTAAATAACACGGAATAACACAAAAAGAATATTCTGTTGTGCTAAAACAATTTTTTTTATTTCTCTTTCACCTCCATGTGACATGATTTCATTGGACTCTAGACGTATCTATACGTCCAGAGTTCGACGTAATATTTGTTATAAATATTTCAAGCAAACAATGGAATTTATAAACTTTTAAGTTAGATATCATTATTCTGTTTGTGGATTTAATTGACAGAAACACGAGAACACTAAAGAAAAGATCACCATGAGATATTGATGGTTAGATCTCGAGAAAATTTTGCATACATCCTCCATGCGCGAGCTACATACGAACGACAGACACGATACACAGCCAAGATGTTTTCTTTTTCTCCAGTGTATTGCATCTATTGTCCATACGTAGCTCGCGTACGGACAATACGCAGCAAATTTTTTTCTCAGTAATATTAAATTCAGATTCACAAAAAATAAGAGATTGATAATGAAACTTGACTCTCATACATGTCATATCATCAAATTTGCAACAAAATGATATTTAAATTTGACGTCTATCAACATTATATGGCTGAATAAGAACTCTATAGAATTCGATGAAATTCATGCGTCATTGCATTACATAAATTGTATGTCCTTTTCTTATTATTATATTGAAAAACATATAGATCTAAAATTCATGTCTTCTTTCTCGAAATAAAAGAGAGAAGAAAAAGGAAATTCATACCCTGGATCATGGTTAAGAATGTCGCAGATTTCCAGGTTCAGGGCCCAATCGGGCCCAATGAGCATCTCGCTTGTAGCCCGATCAGCCAATGCATTTGACATTTTTTAAAAAAAAAACCAAGTAAAAGTAGAATATGAATTAGAGAAATCTGGGAAGATGGGAGCTTGCCGGCTTCTATAGATGAAGTTTGTGAACTTCATCCGGGAGCCCTTCCTCTCATTGCCGGAGGAAGAAAAGGGTTGCAATTCTTATTTATTTATTTTTAGCAATTTTTTCTCCATGTAAAATCAAAAAATAGAAAGTGGTTGCTTCAAAGCGTTTAGATGAGTAAAAACTAAATAATTTTTTTTTTAATTTAAAATAATAATTATTCTTAGCTATTTAATGAATTCGTGCAATTCACGTTGTATTGGAGGTTTTGTTTGTATGGAAGGTAAATTGGTCATTTTTAGTTCTCTTATGTGATCTAATCTTGTCTTACTTATAGGAGGGATATGGCTGGTATTAGTGTGTAGCTGTCATCTTTTCTTTCTCTCGATTTGTTGATAGTAGAATAGCCCATCCTCGTGGATGCATGCAGATTTGCCTTGAAACAATTCCAACAAAGTAGTGGACATAGGGCAAAGTGATCAGAGCAAGTTGAGTTACGAGATATGTGGGTGCCATGGAAAATAGAATGTCGTCAGGTACTGCAACATCCACCACAACGGTAGAAAAGACGTTGATTCATCAGTTAGTTTTGGCATCCATTAAGATCAATGTGACTAGCGACAAAGGGAAATTTGTCATGCAGTGATGCGATGTGATGAATATGTTGTACTCTTTGAAGCTTGAGGAAGTTCTTGATGACGATGAATGTTTTGAAGAAATGTCAGAAAAAAATTGTTAAAGATGAACCAAAGTGCTCATAACTTAATCTAAAATTGTTTATTTTAGTAGATCAAATATAGAGTGATGATGATGACTTCTACCAAAAAAAATTATGGAGGATTCTAGAGAACAAACATCCTATGAGGAGCATGGAAAATTGTCTCCATATGAAGCTCTGAATCTAAAGGTTTACGTAGCATTAAAATTAATGAACACTTGAATAATTTTATGAAGTTTTTGTCAGATTTGCAAATTTGTATGAAAAAGTTTGAGAAAAAGACAAGTCACTTCTTCAATTGAATTTTCTCTATTATGAATACGAAAACTTAATGATGATACTCATTTATGAGAAGGTTGTCTTAAATTATTGTGAGATGACTACGTTGTTGTTGAATCATTAGTTCAGTTTAAGGGGCAAGGAGTTTGCAAAGATGAAGTCAGTTGATGCATTTACACTACAACATGACAGATTTGAGAAGAAGAAGAATTTGACAAAAAATAATGGTGAACCTTTTAAAAGGAAAACAAGACTCGTGGGCATGAGCTTGAGAAAAATAGTGTGCTCAAGGACTAGTCATCGGAAGAAAAATTGTTCAAAGTTAAAGGAGAAGAAAAAGAGGGTTCCCTTTGAGGCGAATTCAATCTTATGGTGGAGAGGTGTGACTATACATATTCAAATGAATCACTATCTCTAATTGATGATTAAAAAAGATACAAAATAGGTGACAACCTTACAAATATATGTCGTTTAGTTAATATATAAATTTGAGTCTGTGTGTCGATCCCATGAGAAATGAGAGCTTCCAAAATAGAAAAAGTTTTAGTCTACTTGTTTCGTGTATAGCCTGAAGTATTCGAATGTTGGTGATTTTAAAGTTGCTAGTCCTAATTTTTGTAAAAATAAGAACCTGTATTAAACAGTGAGGGTTTTTATCAAGCGAAGGATTCTCCCCTAAATTGGATCTTATAAACCTTGGTTTAACCAAGTGATAAAATTATAGGTGAGAATCAGGAAGTGATTTCCTTTGAAGGCTTTTTTGGTGGTCATAAAAAGGTTTGGAAATTTTTATTTTAGTTTAGTTCCCTAAACCATGTAAATATTCTCAAGATTTTTTATTTCCCTACACGATTACACTAACCTAGAAGCAATATCCATATTCTTCTAAGCCAATGTGCTTTAACTTAGTTGTTATACTAAGTTTTCTTCCAAAACTCATATATCACAAAAAAATTTTAACATAATAATTGGCCATGGTGAGAGTAAATTAAGTGCTTAAAGTTAAAACATTACACTTAAGCATGATAAATTCAATCGCATAAAGAAATTAAACCCTAGATCTCTTGTTCACTAATTCATGGTAGAAAGTGTGATTTAAGTGTTACTTTTGCTTTGAAATAACAACAAAAATATTTTATTCACAAAAGCAAATCAAAATATAATAGTTCAAAAATAAAAGAACAAGATATATTACACCCTGTTTAAATGCTTCATAAGATTTCTCTCCTTCTTCACTTTAAATGATTAACATGATCAAACTATAAGATAAAAGTCTCAAATCTTTCTCTCAAAATTCCTCACATAGTCCCTCACAATCTCTCCTCAAAACTCTCATTTTCCTTCACACAAAGGTTCAAACTTCAAACATAAGAGTGCTCCTCTAAACTTCGAGGACCCTTCGTTTATAACCACAGTGAGGCCGCACTGTTAAGAACCACTCTAATTATTGATGTTGAATGGTTAGGGCAAAAATTTCTCCTTAGAACATTGGAATTCTCATCATTCTACCTTCTTGAGTTTTTTTCAATTGTCAGGTATCCCAAGGAGTGTCAACATCAGGCTGCTTGCTTTGTTTAGCCGGGTCAGTAGGGAGGCACCAAGGTGTTGCAAGCTGGTGTCATACCTATGAAGAGGCACCTTGGCGCCACTGTGGGGCACCAAGATTCCCCCTGCTTAAATTGGGAGAGGTTGAACATGCCTGATAGAGGCTTCATGACGCTATAATGGGGCACTAGATTTCATGGTGTGTTATTTTCAAGCACCTAGGAACTAAAGTACTAGAATTGGGAACTCAACCAGTACTTATCTTTTATGTTCCTTAAGCCTTAACTCGATTTAGGCTATGAAGTTGTCATTCCTTACAACATAAACCTTCATATCTTTCAGGTTATTTGCACAATCAGTATCATGCAAATGTAACTCTTAAGATACTAAAATTGACATGATGAAACATTTAATAATATTTCATCAAAATTGAAGCCAAACCATAGGATAATTTGGGAAGTCCCCGAGGCTTGCCTTAGGATCTGTAATATCCCCTACTTTTCTCCCTTTGGATTCCAAAAATAATTGTTCCTATTTGAACTTTCCCATTTGAAATTTCCTACGCCTGACCTTAAAATCTTAAACTTTGAAAATCTTGAAAACAAATACCTCTAATTTAAATCGAGAGTTTTCTTAAGTGCTTTGGTCATTTATAATGTAATTAACTATAAGGGTTTACCTTTATAGGGAGTTTTAAGAACTGAGGTAATATAAATCTTGTCTAATCTTTTATATTAGATAAGGGAACTTGTCGGTCAACATAAAATGTTTCGTAGACCAAAACAAATATCATTAATTCTTTAATTTATTTAATTGAACTTCACTTTCAAGTAACGTGTCTATTCCTCAGGATAGATGCACGACTTGTACTTTTGTGCTCGTTTATTTAAATTATTGTCTATATGAGAACGGTTNTGTAAGGTTCAGGGAAGCTTGTCGGAGGTTTAATTTGAAGCTTTGGTGGAGTTTATTTCATACGCAAAATTTTCCTTGGATTTGGAGTGGGAAATTAGGGTTTCACAAAGGGTTTTAGGCCTTAGAGAGATGGGAAATCTACTGTCTATGTCNTGTAAGGTTCAGGGAAGCTTGTCGGAGGTTTAATTTGAAGCTTTGGTGGAGTTTATTTCATACGCAAAATTTGCCTTGGATTTGGAGTGGGAAATTAGGGTTTCACATAGGGTTTTAGGCCTTAGAGAGATGGGAAATCTACTGTCTATGTTTTGGAGAAGTTTTTCTCTCTTGAGGCCAGAGGTTTGGAAGCTTAGGTAAGATGTTCCTCCTATTGGAGCTCTTAGGCTTGCCCTTTTAAAGGCCATGAGAGGCTTTGATGAAGCCAAGCTTAGTCTTGGGAAGACACCCTAACTCCTTTGAAGTGTTTTCATAGATCAAGGGGAGGAGTTATGAAGAGGATTCCTCTTTTGGCATTTTTGTTCATTTTGGCTCCAATGGAGGAAGAGGGAGGAATCCGTGGCTCTTGGGCATTGGACAGGGGAAGAGGTGGGGTAGTTGAGCTTGGAAGAACTTCCTCTTGACCCAAGCATGAAGGGACTCGAGTTACTTGGACTAGAATGTGAAGTATGAGGGGGAAGTAGGTAGAAATAACTCCCTTTGTCCCTTCTCCAATATTTTAATTTTTCTTTTGTTTTTTTAACATTTAAATAATGCATAGGTTATTCAAATCCCTGGTGGGTTTGTGTAGGTCATGGGTAACCCATTGGGTCATGGGCTTGGACCATGGGCTTTAATCCATGGACTTGAGCCATGGGCTAAGTGTTTAGATTTTAAGCAATGTATTAGGATTTTAGCCTAAACCTAAGCTTAATGGGTCTTAAATTCCTTCTTTTATTTATTTATTTATTTATTTATTTATTTATTTAAGAGAATGAAAAATTGACCATATTATTATGGGTTGACCATCGTTGACCAAGGTTGACCATTTGACCCTGGGTTGATCATATGGTGGTTTTATCCCTTTTAGGTTTAAAAGGACAAATTAGGGTTTTGGTCTGAAATTTAGAGTTTGGAGGAGTTAAGGTCACTAGTGAGGCTAAGGGGTCAATTTGGGTAGATCTCCTTCCTAAATAAGTTTGATGGCCATAGTGGATCCTAACATTTCCAAGCTTACCCAAGTGGGCAAGGTTATGCCTTACCATAATGGTTAATTCAAGTATTCACCTAGTCAAAGCCCTAAACCCACTCAGCCAAAGGGTTGGGGCTTGAACTTCTATAAGTGGTTACATTAACCTCTACAAAAAAAGGTCAACAATCAGTCAAACACCATAAAAGTATAACATATTTATACATCTAACATCTAAATCTCTCGATTCACATGCCAAGCTCTAAAATTATTAACTTCACATAAAAAATATCACAATCTTTTAAAAGCCAAATATACAGTTAACACTAATGTCTTATAAATGTAAATTTAAAACTTCAAGTTTTATATATGTAAATACATGATAATTTTATGGTATGCATGATAATTTTCTAAATCCACTAATCTGATTGTTTCATTCATATAATTAAATTTTTTTCATAATCTATTTATTTATGAATGTGCCATGCAAGTAATAAAAATGATTATAAAAAAGTTAATTTTTGTTTGGTCATTTTTTCAACCTTTATTTGATATAATCCTAAGTAGTTGCATGTAGAAGTTAAAATCATTTTTTTTTCCGTGCAAATAAAAAGGTAATATGCTAGACTGCTATAGTGCTTCAGAAATAACTGCCCATAACCATGCCGGTGGACTAAAATTGGAGCATTCAAGTTGTACTGGGTTGGCCCAGCCCGCACCGGCCCAGCTACCCATTGAATGGGTCGGGCTGGGCATGGGCAGGAAAAAATAAATGTTGGGCCTATGCGGCCCATCCGATGCAGGTCTAAAAGAGAATTAATGAAGTGACAAAAGAGGTCGCAAAAAATTAGGGGTAAAATGAAAAAAGAAGTGTATAAAGATAAATAAGAAAATAAGTATGAATTTACAAGATCTTACGAGGTAGAATTAACAAGATGTACCACCCTTTGCCTATACACACGACACTGTCCAACAAGGTCAACCATCACCTCCTGCTTTAAATCCTGTAATTTACAAGGAATTTAGCTTATGATAATGCAAATATTCTTTTATCGAGCTCAATAAAATCCAACTCAAGTATTGTTAACCTAGATTTGTTTGTGAATCACAATCAGGGAATATAACATATAAGGAGAGAAATACAAGTGAAGAGATTTTGTTAACAGAGAATTTTTATTGGCTTCTCTGAAACCACTAGTACATTTAATGCTCACCTATTCTTGTCTTGGTTATTTCCAAGCCCCATACAGGGTCGTGATAAAAGTGATATCAGAGCCAGGTTTAGGATTAATTAATGCAATATGGATGAAAGATCAAATAGGATAAATATAAGAAAATTTTAATAATTATAAAGTTAAAGTTAGCTCAAGTTAATAATTATTATCTATTCAGATATAGTGATACATTCGAAATTATAAAAGAAGGGAAATTGATACTGAACAAAGAAATATAACCTACCATTAACATGAACATGACTATCCTCACCCAAATAACGACGTTGATGACTCCAGTGATTCAGGAGTCCAGATCGTAGCCTATAAGAAATGATACATCTGTTGTGGATAAGTACTTGGAGATATTTTAAGATCTATGTCTATCTTTATTTAAGACAACCGAAGTTCCAATTGAAGCAGAGAACTGAATAATACAGATAGAGAAGATATTAGATAGAATGACTTGTCCAGCTGACGGATGAGTACCATTAACGACGTTTTTACTTGACGGAGAAGCTGAAAGGTGGTTGTGTGGTTAGCGTCAAAACAAGTTAGGGAACATACCAAACATAATGATAAGTTTGGAGGAGTTTGCGGATCTTTATAGAGAGTGATTCATATCCCTATCCTCTCGACAATAGATACATGAAAAGTTAAACAAGTTCAGGCAAGGAGAGAAGACAATTATGCAATAAGAAGCAAAATTCACTGCACTATCAAGATATGCGCCATAATTGATCGCTAATGTAGAAGAAAAGGGCTAGAGATTTCTTTCAGGATTAAGTGATTCGATTAGACAACCATTAGTACCTTTAGGGATCGATGAGCATTTGATATTAGTGGAACGAGGGAGAAGAGTTGAGATGGACCATTAGCTTACTCAAGCATAAAGAAATGCACAAGAGGAAAACTGTATAAGAAAATGTTGATCAATCAAAGGGATTCAATAGGAAGAAGTCCAAGAACAATTCTAGTGGAGTTAGCAAAGGTAAACCTCAGGGTATAGTAATCATTTATGCCAAATATGGAAAACAACATAAAGGTAAATGCTTGATGAACTCTAACACTTGTTATTAGTGTCGTCAGCTTGCTCATATAGCAAAATATTGTCCATCTCTTGTCTAGAAGAGCACTAAAAATCAAAAATCAGGTGAAGCTTCTTCATAGAAGGCTACAAGTGGGAAGAATACGATAAAGTCTTCAGATCCTACCCAAGGCCAATCGAAACAGCCTGTTCAGCCTCCAGTTTATTCCCTTACTCATAGTGAGCCTGAAGAACTTGCAACTACTGATGGTGATGAGGTCTGATAGTTTGAAATTTTCTTATATATAAGGGTATTTTCCCAACATACCCTCTTATTTCAATTTTGTTATTCGAAGTATTGTTGAGTTGCCTTGTATTAAGTCTTTACCTTTATATTGATTACATTTATATTAATAAATGACCCCTATTTCACAGATGACTAATGTTGACCTGCTTAATGAGAAATGACTTGCGGCATGTTTATGAAGTTCGAGGATGAAATTTTTGTAAGTGGGAAAAATTATAACGCCCGATTTCAGTTACTTAGGAGATGAAAAGAAGGAACGAAGGATATTAGAGAAAAGCGCATGTGTTAGAAAACATGCGCAAGTTAGGGCTTCTCTGTACCTTGATGGTTTCAGTGGTTGATGGCATCTTTGTCGAGTGGAGGAGAAAGTTGCGTCGGTACTATGCAAAGGAACAAGAAGCAGGAGGAAGAGAACTTGTGTGAGAGAGTCGAAGCTGAGCTCTGAAGCGGAGAACGCACCGCGTGTAGAGGGAAGAAGTTTTCTTGCGTGGAGTAGAGCTCGACTAAGGTAAGCTTTAATATAAATTAAAATAAAATAAATATATAATAATAATAATAATTATTATTATTATTATTATTATTAGTAGAATGACATTAAGTAAATATGAAAACTTTATAATTAATGTAAAGTTAATGTTTAATTAAAATAATAATTTATTTTAAAATTTTCTTATATGAATATCATGTTTATGTTAGGTTTCCATTGTAGAAGAGTCGACATCAGGTCATCAAGATGAGTAATTATACTTTTAATCTATAGTAATAATTTATTTCATTGTAGCTATTTTGCAATTAATGACACTTACACATGTTGTATTCATTTTGAAATATTTTTTTCATTACCGGTCATATTATTATGAATGGTTGTACCTATTTACTCTAATGAATTTGGTGTATGCTTTATATAGTATGCTAAATTAAATTCGATAAATACATGAATTATATGTTTATGTTGAATACTTCTATATGTTTTACTCGTTGCGATGGAGTAAAATTTTGAGGGTACTAGTGGGAGAACAATAAGTTACTCGTACACCTATGTGTAAAAGAATATAGATATGAATGTATTTTAATTAACATAATTTTTAAACGGTGCTCATGTGACGGTTATACAAATATATAATGATATTGATTTAATATTAATATAATAAGATTATTTGAATAACATCAAATATTTTTATTAATATATTAAAATCTTGACTAACATGCATATTGCTTCCTTTTCTTTTGTATTACTATGGTTTATAAGTATGAGAATTCACTGTCATTGTTTAATTTACTATAGTTATAAAATTAATATTTTAGATTTAGTTAGGTGATTTAAATATGAGCGATAGAAGATAAAATGTGTATAGAAGACCAAGACAACTGGTAATAAAGTAATTTTAAATATATTGCTTTAAATTATCTTGATTAATAACTCTTTCATTTGTTAAATTATATACGAATATAAAAAAAATTAATTCTCACCATCCGACCGTCTGTTCTCATCTTGGTTAATTCCAAACCCCAGACAGGAGCGTGATACATATTTATAAGTCTGAAAATATTATAAAAAGACAATTATGCCTCTTGATCTTATTTAATAGATTGAATCCTAATCATTTGCTTTTTGGGTTGATCAATGCCAAATTAGAGGACATTGGACTGTTTATCCTTCTATAGCTCGACCCTTGATTAGGTGATCTTAGAGTTGATCAACCTCTGGCTTGGTTGGCTTTTGATCGGTCGACCTCTTGATAGACCCTTACCGTACTGACCATCATCGCTCAATCTCCCTTGCTTCTAACATCTCTACTTTGCTTTTATGAGATCCAGCTTTTGGTTCATGTCTTCTAGTGAGTCATTGGATCTACGAAAGATTTGATCTGTAGTATTTTTATTGTACAAAGTATGAATAAATTATTGCATGAAAGCACTATTCTATTATTTCTTACATAATATCAAAAAGTTAATCAATGGCTCATTTTCTAACAAATCTTTAATTTGGGGAGTAGTCTTCAAGTTTAAGTTGAACATATATTACTTTCATCATTTTTTTTTATTATTCCTTACATCAAAATTTTGCCCATTTCACTTTGAAACATCACAGGGTACAAATAGTGTTGAACTTGGTGCTACTTTCTCTTATGCGGCATTTTGAAAAGCAATAGGTCTAGCATGGTTTAAACGAGACAAAGAAAATCTAATCTAAATTCAATATAAAAATACAAGTGTAGTTATAGAGCTGAAAGATTACCTCTTTTTTTCTTGGTTCCAAAGCATTTAGCATTTCTGCAAGTACATTCATGATAACATGAGCATTTTGAATATCTGCAAGACTGAGAATCACATGACAACTGAAGCATGAGGGTGATGAATTTATTGAGCTGTTAAATAAAAAAAAA